>VKHI01000002.1:0-328433 GCA_015145745.1 Poterioochromonas sp. DS
CCACGGTGGCTGAGCTGATCGCACTGTCGGATGGTCTCGATTACGTGATGTGGATCAGGAATTTGATGAAGTGTCAATGATTTGGTATATAAATCGACGATTTTCCTGGCAGAAAAAGGAAAGACAATTAATCAAAGAACCAGATATATCGACATCAGCTATTTCGCAGTGACTGACCCGATTGACAAGAAGGAAGTGGTGTTGGAGTTCACGAAGTCAGAAGAGATGTTGGCAGATTATTTCACTAAACCAATGTACAAGGATGGGTGTGCCAAAAGAAAGTTCTGCAGAAACGGCAGAATTGCTTAAATACAATCATGGTTATAATCAACGGCAGATATAATATGGTTACAATGAGATTTACCTTGGAAATATATTGAATATTCTAACAAAACTATAGATGAACCCACTGACACGGAACCTGACTTCTATGATACTGATGATGATTAATTGATGATCTAACATAAGCTTATCAATTTACAAAAGCCGGAAAAAGTTAGCAAATCTGCGTTTTTATGTATTTGTGTATCACTGTATTTGTGTATTTGCAATATGTTTTACTGTTGTTATTGAATCATATCATATGTCATTTAAAGTGTTATCTTTTATATTAACACCTAGGTATGACTGACATGACTTTGTATGTGTGATTAAATCAATTAGGGAAATCGTCCTTTGTCGATTTAATTACGAACTTAATTTCGTTAGTGACTCAACTAATTGAATAATAGCTTGTGATTAATCGTTACTTGTCTTTGTTTTAACTCAACTCTCGTCTTTCTTTTTTCCCTAAGTTTCTTAATTTACCAACAGCGGGGCTGAAGAAACGAGTCAATCCCACTCGAGAAGATCTTGATGCTATCTCCACTGATGATGATGATGATGACTATGACGACGACGACGACGATCATCCACAGATAGTAGTGATTCAGTTCACCAACCTGACTCTCAAGAGAGGTAAGACGTTGCAGTATCTGGGCATGGAACTCGACTTTACCACTCCCCACAAGGTATCAGTGAGTATGAAGAAGATGGTACAAGATCATTGACGATTGCACTGTTAAACCTTTTTCGGCGAAATCTATGTAATATTACGGAAGTCTTTTCTCTCTCCTAAGCTGATTGACAAACACATGCTTCTTCTCATTCTGCTCATCATTTCAGCTGCTTTTGCCATCAAAAGGGATTATATTCCCGCTTTTTCTGAACTTCCGAAGATTGAAGATACCGAAATTGTTGAGGTTTATCATTTGCGCTCTTTTCCGAGACTGTTAATTCAAACTATTGTTGGTCAATTTTCCACCCAAATCGCTGGGTTGGCTCTCCGCAGTATTACGAGCGAAAAGGTTGTCGTCCTTTCCTATGAACCGAGGAATTACTCTGCCTGCTTTCTACCACACTCCTTTGCGGGGAACATAACTTCATTCTCTTGGGATATGGAAGGAAGAGTCAGGTATGAATCCCTGATTGACAACCAATTTTGGCAGCAATCAACTTTTCTCGCCCGAGTAAACGGAATAGTTTACAAAAAATATATTTTGTGGCTTTCAGAATACCAAAATCTGCACAAGTTGTTTATTCCTCACTCAGTTTGTATGAGTGAGTTTGAGTCGAATTGCTTTTTGCCAGCGGTTACATGGGAAACGTTTTTGTCTGAAAGGTGAGGGGTAGAATCTAATCAGAGATTGTCCTTACTCCTTCTATAGTCTCCGATTTCTTGTTGCTTTAAATGTTAGAATCAACGCAATGATCCCTCCGCGAACACAGGAACTCCGCTACATTGCAGCTTCTATTCCAAAGACTTTAAAAGTTGTACAAAACAGCAATCATTCAGAAATGGAAAGCATCGCCCCTATGCAGGTATGACCCAGAGCTCCTTAAACAGTGAGTCCGACCTTTATATTCTTTTCAGGAAATTGTTGACTATTTCGATGATGTTCTGTCCTGTGTTCAAGGTATGAGAACACAAATTTCTGAAAATAATAACTAAGCTATCAAAGATTTCCAATTAGCAGATTTCTCTGTTGCTATCAAATCTTGCATTTCTGATCCTCTTGTGTATCTTCCCATCGACGACGTTCATTACCTGAAATTTAAACCTCGTTTCCCCAATGTTTTTGTGAGAGACTATTTGCAAGAAATTCCGTCAACATCCGTCGTTTCGATCAAAGGAATAAACCTTCAAGATGAAATTATCATCGCTTTTCTTGGTATGGTCATCGCGATAGGGCTTTTTGCAATTCTATTCAAAATGAAAATGCTATCTTTACTGCTTAGTGAGGGAGAAATCAAGGAACAAGATCGTATCTTTAACACATCTATAACTCAACGATTTTGGATTTCTTTTAATGAGAGATCTCGAGTGTTCAACCCTAGAAGTCAAAGCCAATCTATTAACCAAGATGAGGAAAATCAAGAATTAACTTCGTTCATTAAGTAAAATTTCTTCTCCTGCATAAAATTTACTTTCCTTGTTTGCTTTTCTTAATACCAGTCTGACTTGACTCCAATTTATCGTATTTTATGGTGAAATCCAATGCCCAAATTCGAAGTGCCACAGCGCTAAAGCAAGCACTCCGAAGAGCATGGATACGGGAAGGGAGGCAAGAGAAGAACTTCAAACCTGATGGCTTCAACCAAGCCGTTCGAATTCCGTATTCAAGCATCAACTGACATTGCATTAATGAGACGGCATCAGCGGAAACACCCACCGCCTCTCTCCAAATTTCACGGAAATTGTTGCCCCATCGTTCCTCCGATTCATCAATTGCACCGATTGGTAAGGCCGATTCGATAACAAGCATCGCCATTTTCAAAATCGAAATTAGGTCCCCCTTTACACAATTCGAAAAGCCGTAACTTATGGTTTGGCTTTCTCTTTTCTCCATTCTCATCCAACTAACAGCATTTAACGTGTTAATTGGATGTGGAGGTGTTGAGACTACATTAAGTAAATATCTTTCTCGCAAGATTTTGGAAGCGCGCTTTAATGAAATATCCTCACTCCCACAGATGAATCGATATTCTTTAGGAATCACGTGTTTCTCATCATACCAATCTGAAAAGCCATCTCCCCACTCGGTGAAGCTAATCTTGAACCATAAGGTTGATGCACCCTTTTTCTGGATCTCATCAACTTTCCCCAACCATAAATTTTCCCGAACAAGCACATAAACTAAATCATGCAAAGACACATCACCACCGGCATTCAAAAGCATGGATAAAATCCTTTCAGTGGAAAGAACAGAAGTTTCAGGAGATTCCGTTGTCTGAATATCTGGATCAAAAGCATCAGAGAGTGTGGGAATTTTCGATGGCCACGAGAGAAGCTCCTTCTTGCCAACAACTTCAGGAAATATGATTCTCAGGATCCGTTTGAGCGCCAGTTCGCTGGCATTTTCCTCGCTCATCCAATGGTATAATTGGACGATATCCTCGTTTTCATATCGATACCAATCATATGTTGTATTTTTTTCACTCAGATGGTTCATCGAATTAGGCCTCCCAACATATAACTGAAACGGATAGTCAAAGACCCAATACAAACAACCATCTCTATCTATCCCGATCGGGGTTGTCAAGGGCGAGCCCAATCTACAAACGTTCTCAAGTAGGAATTGATTATCAGCATGCTTTCTCGCTATGACCATACTAGCCCGGCGAAGATTTAATATTTCGGCGCAGCATGCATGCGCTGTGTTTGCGATGTCCCCGTCCCAACAGAAGTCAATAAAATAATGCTTTGTTAAGAGTTGGTGCATTTCTCTTGATATTAAACCTTGCTGGTAAATAGTGATACCATATTTCGAGATCCAATCATTTAAGTTGAGAAAAGATGTTAGTGGACTACATAGATCTAGTTCCGATTTTCCGCACAGACTGCAATTACGTGAGTGAGAATTGAGAGAGACGGACGACGCAACAATATCCCAACCTTTAACCCATTCCTCCATTGCTCTCTCTGAAAACTTTCCAAGAAAACCAAAACCTTTCTGAATCAGGGCAGAAGCGCCTTCAGAAGATTCTACCACTGCCTCGAACGCAGCGGCGTCTTCTGCCTCACTCAAAATCTCCTGCAAGACAGCACTGTACAAGAGTGCATCTTCCCTTCCTTGAAAATATTCTAAAGCATCATTTTTTCCCTCCTTCTCATTCACCTCTGAACCCTCTTCATCACTACGTTCTCCCAATCCACTCAACGCTGATATCTCTCTCGAAGGAGCCTCGCACTGAATGTCGTTGTCCAAATTTATTGCTTGACCAAGAATGGAGCAAATTTCTTCTTGAAAACTCGCATCTGGTAGCATTTCTTGACACGAATATACAGAGAAAATTAATTCTTTGATGCTTTCAAAAATCTTCAACCAACTCTCACTATCAAAGTCATCAGGAAATCCCAAAATACGAAAACAGGTTTCCATGAGCTCATTTTCGGGACTTGCTTTTGCATCCGCACTAACTACACGATTCAATACTGGTGGCATAACGAGTCGTGAACCTCCCCAACCGCCGTAACCACAGCATAACACACAGGCTCTATTGTAATCAACAAAATCGACGATGCCAAGATTAGGATCCTCCTTCACGAAGAAATTTGCAAGGATATTCTCGGCTGTCCACTTCTCGCGGAAAGTACCAAAATCTACAACGAACATCAGCTCAGTTGACTCAGTCTCAATGCCGACAACATTTCCCTCACAATTCTTTGTTGAATGGAGAATTCTGCTGAAACGATGCGGATGGGCAGAAGCCACTCCTCTTGACTCAATACAAAAAGGGCAGTACCATTCTGCGCGAGGTGTGGTGGACAATTCGAAAGGAGGTTCCAAACAACACAAATGAAATGTCCCGTCACATCGATCACAAACGACAAATTCTCCGACACTCGGAATGTCCGAAGTCCGACAAAGTTGGCAACTACCATACATCGGTAATGGGCATTCACAAGTAAGAACCATCTCATAAAACAAACGCTCAAAAATTATACTCAACTTTACTACCGTCTGCTTTTGAGTGGACAGTTCTGAGAAATATCCCAACAAAGTTTCAAAAACCAAGCTCATGTCTTCGTAAAATCGAGAAATAAAATGTTCATATTGACCAGAAAGCAATTTAGTTTGTATAACTAGAAAAGTTAGATGATGCTGCGAAAATACTCGATAAGACTTCAACTCAGCATCTAAATTTATCGATTCCATTAGAGGATGATGGCTAATATTGAACAAAACAGTGAAACAACGTTGCGAGAGAACTGGTAACCTTTCTAATTGGGTATCTAACTCCTCTATCTCTGAAGTTCCATTAAAAGAATCTTGAAATTTTTGTTCAAAACTCAAGAAGCTGTAATCAGCAGTTGACATTGACTCTCGACTCGTCCTCATCAAATAATTGCCGTCAACAGGCATATCGGAGAACCTCGCCTCCAAGAAAATTTGTTGAGAAGCAAATAGCTCGATGAGTTTATTCTTCGCTGCGGGTTGGTCAATTTCGCTATTTTCGAAAGCTATGAGAATGCGCTGTAACTGTTTGACCAGAGTTTCATCAACATTTACATAATCTTCCGCGATTTTGCGAACGCCAGACTCGATAAAATGAAGAAAAATCCAACCACTGATCTCTTCTTTTAAGGAACAAATTTGGAGAATTTCTTGCGCTTCGTCCGCAAAACTTCGCTTTCTTGGGATTTTTACAGCAGCATAAATTCCATTTTCGATGCCTGTCAACGTTTCCTGTAGTTCGTTGCGTGTAGAGTAATGATACCACAGACGCTTCTTGATCAGCTTTAACGCTTTCCGATCTGCTGATTCTGGAGAAGTAAAGTATCCACGTCCTTTCAGAATAGCTGAAATTTCAACATCGCTTAATTTCAAGTTTCTACACAATTTATTCCAAATTATCAGTCTCAGTATTTCCTTCCAAGTTGCAGCATTAATCGATAATTTGATATCCGCGAGTTGATTCGAAACCAAATCAAGTCCTAAGACTTTCTCAAATTCTGGATACAAATTTTTAGTCAACTCTACTGCTATCCTTGTCCAAAAATCTTTAGATTCGCTCTCTACTTTCCCTCGAAGGTAGGAATTTCGATATGCAACGATAAATTCATCAATTGAAGGGATTTTCGAGAGAGAGAATCCCAGTTTCTTCAGCGACTTAAGAAATTCTCGAATTTCTAATAGGCGGCCAAAAGTAATGCCATCAATGGAAATCTTGCCCTTGCGGGGCAAAGGTCGAATGCCTTGATTTATTGATGCATGTAAATTTTCAGGCACAAATCGATATTCTTCTCGACAATTTATTCGAGATTGTTCCATACGGACAACATTTTCAATCTGCATCATTGCTTCTTCTTTGTCTCGCTTTATTCTGCGAAGAACATCCCCTTTCTTTACTTGAACGGACTCAATAAGAGCCGAGCTTCGCTCGTTTGACTTCTCTACCTCCTCACGCTTTCTCTTTTTAGTTTCTGAAACAGCTTGTTCGACACAAACCCTTGCAATAGAATCCAAGTACTTTAACTTCTGATGAGAATCGGCAAATTCATTGAACAGCTGTTTCGTGAGATGATCTCCACTCCTTGATTCAATAAATACATAATTTTTACAGCTAAGAGATCCTTCCATGCCTTCAATTAGTTTCAGGATATTCAAATCGAAAAAGCTTTCCGCTGCATCTACCAAAATTCTCGGTCGAACGGCTTCGATATTCCCTTTCCCTTGTTCTTGTCGCATGGTGCGGAAGTAAATTCTTCTGGATTCACGAATCCGTTCACGTAGGCACTGCTCTGATTCTCGCGTAGAATCGTTAATGGTCGACACAGCTCGAAAGTTCCGAAGACTTTCAAGCATTGCTCCTTGCCATACAACTTGCGGGGTTTTTCCCTCATATACCTTGATTTCCGGCTCGCCTCCATCCTTGTTCCAGGCAACTGTAATTCTAAATAACGGAATCAAGCAGGCAGCTTTATTAGCAATGATATGTTCCTGTTGAGCAACATCTAATTCAGACAGGACTTCCTTCCTATCATCAACTACGTAAAAGGCATCTACTTCACAAAGACAATCAACGATTGTATCCAAAAATTCATCTTTTTCTTGACGAAGACAACGGAAGCCTATCGGGAAAATGTAAGACTGCGTATGGAACTCTGGATTGCTGGTGATAGTGCCCCATTCAATCACAGTTATGTTACCAAAGCTAAAGAACACATCTTTGCGCACACGATCTTGAATAAATGTATTATTTTCATAATGCAAAGAGTAAGAACAATACAGATCTTGGGTTAATTGTGTTAATAATATTCTTTCTCGATATTCTTGCGCAGAAAGAAAAAGATGATGTCGAAATTTCCTTGTCTCCTTTTGAAGCGCTAAGATAACATCAACTCTAGACTTAAACTTTCGTCCATTTTCATCAAAATAAAGAACATCAAAGAGTCCTTGTGCTATCCCTCCCATTTTTCTAGAAATTTTCACCTGGTAGTTCACACAGTCCTCAGACAAATCACTCTGCTCTGCAGTTTCGATCAACCGCCCATAAAAGTAATCTTCCAAAACTTTTGTTTCCACAAGAAAGGAAGTCTCATCATCAGCTAGGTTTTCTTGTTCACTGAGAGAATCGTCTGCTTCTTCAAACATTTTAGGTGTTAAGGTCTCCTCTATCGAAAGTTCTATCTTGCAAAGCATCACCATTCCTTATTTTTACAAGAATGTCGAAACGTAAAAGATCAGACGATGAGCTTGGTTCAATTATATATCATTACTTGCACCAGCATGATTACATCAAAAGTGCAAAGTCATTTGTCTTGCAAAGAAACGACAACAATCCTTTTGAAACAACGGAAAAATCACTTCTAGATCTGTTTCCTGTTGCTCAACTAAAAGGTCAAGACACAAACTATATTAACGATGTACAATCTTTTGAAGAAGAAGAAGAAGAAGAAGAAGAAGAAGAAATGGAAAGAAGGCAATCTTTTGAAGGAGAAAAGGAAAGAAGGAGATCGGCATCTGGATCTCCCTTTCGACGCGTTGATCCCGAGAAGTGGCTGACAGAAGTCAAAACAGGGTTGGAAGATAATTCATGTTAGTCCTTTGCTCAATCTTTCCCCTTATCCCCCATTTTTACTCGCCCTCGCATAGATGTGAAAACCTTTGGAGCCGACGGATATGGAGCCAAAGCGAATAAAGTTCTTGCAACAGTGAAAGGCAAAGATTTCCGACATGAAAAGACAAAACGAAAGCGCTCCACTTATAGAGGCGGTCAAATCAGCTTGGAATCGAAATCATTCAAGTATGATGATTGAACGATTAAAGTTTATTGAGGGCGATCCTGCTATCTTAAAAATGTCCACCTACTCGCAGTCAGTATGATTTCGAGTTTAATGTCAGCAACTTACCAAACAATAAAGCATAATATCAGCGCTATTACAAGAGCAATTGTTAATGATTCTTTATATTTCTTTTTCTGAATCCCTTCTATTAACTTTCCAATTCCTGGAACATTCGATGTTAATGCGTTCAAACCTGTACCGCTATTTCCAAGCACAGCTTTTTGATGGTTTAGAGTGTTTTTTGCCTCAAAAGCTTGACTGTAAAGGAATGAGGAAGAGGTGGAGGTAATACTGAAAGCTAACCTGATCACTTCGTTAATATCTCTCATGGAATTCGCTATGGAAAGCTTTTCTTTGAGTAGCTTGGTAACCGAGGAATCTTTATCAGCAGATTTCGCAAATTTCGAGGATTGCATAAGCTCAATACTCTCTCTCTTCCTTTGTACTGTTGCCTGAAATGGAGTTCAAGAAAGCAAGGATTCTCTGTTGCATCATCATACCGATGTGTTTTTGAACTCAGTGGAGTAATCGAAGTGGATTTCGTAGTACCTACGAATCCACGCCTCTTGATTATTGCTTAGGGGTGATGAATTACTCTGTCGCATGGATTGTATACATTCATAGAGCTTGAAATAATCAAAAGCTTGGTATTAACAGAGAAACAACATCAAAAATCGTACCTCAGTTAAATCCCGCTCGATATCTGAGGCCAAATTCTGCTCTTCGTTACTTTCAAGCAGGGAATGTTCTAAGTAGATATTACGCAGAAAAATACAATCAAAACTGCGAACCTTCATCTAAGAAGTTGGCATTTATGCGCTGAGCCAAAGAAGCGTACGACTGGATTTTTTTCTAGGCCAGTAAGGATTACACCATACTATCAAAATTTCAAATTACCTCCAAGCTTCCCTCTAATGATTTCGCTTTTCTGTGTAAAATCTCCCATTTTTGATCCATTCCCACTTCGAATTTCCTTTTTTTTTATTTGTGCCTCTTTCTTTTGGGAAGACTCGTTTTCGGGTCTTTTTCTCTTGGAAGACAGTTTTCATTTAGAAACAATTCACGTCCAGGACATGGTGCTTAACATTCTTCCGTAAGTGTTCAATGGCTGAAAAAGAAATAGAAAAAATATCTTTCTTCTAGATCGCGCGTTCACCCTCCTTAGATCACTTTAATGTGAAACTGTGGCGAGAGAAAGGTTGTATTGATAGAGAGTTTTGAGTCTTTTGGGATTTAGAGAAGTTTCTCTTGTTGGAACATTCGGGTAAATAGATAGGGTAAATAGACCAGTAAGTAGATAAAACATGAAGTTAACATTCACCTATTGTATTGTTATTGTGTTATAACATATCATATCATATCATATCATTTCATATCATATTATGTTGTCGTTGATTTTGAGTGCATTGATGAATTGTTTAAATGACTGACATAAGCAATTGTGTATAATTTCATTATTTATATGAGAGTCTTATTGTTTTCCTATCATGTCCTTTACAGATGCTTTCAGCTTAGATGATCATGATTAGAATTGAGTGAGATAGTTTTTCCATCATGATCAGAACTTAATATAAACTTGAAACACTTAAGATTTCTTAAGGTTCGAGAAAGCTTATCTATCAGTACAACAACAGCTACCAATAAGTCTCAGTCACCTAAACACTATTGATTCAACAAGGTCTTACGATCCCGTAACAATAAATTCTCCATTTTTACAAATCGAAAGTGTAGTAATTTTTTTGTTGTGCAAGTGCTCACTCATGATAAGAACATCGAGCCAGAGATGGCTACCGAACTGCCGTGTACGGTACCGGTAAGCTGTTTTTTTCGGAAAATTCCTTATCTGTTATATCCCGAGAATCCTCAATTCATCCAAAAAAAATGAACGAGAAAAGATTGGCAGTGTCATTGTCAATACTTTTTCTCTTCTTCACGTTCCTCGCTTTTTATGATTGGACGTTTGAGGTTGCATCTTCTGATGGTGCAAAACGTTCCCTTCTCTCAGTCCATCACAAGCCTCTCTTACCTCTAGATTGGAATGATTTTATTGGAACTGTACTTGTTTGTTTGGGCCTGTTGATTGCTGCCTCTGGAGGAATTGGAGGAGGTGGAATACTGGTACCATTGTTTATTCTTGTGTTTCGCTTTGGACCGAAGCATGCTGTTGCATTGAGCAATTTCTGCATCTTGGCAACCTCCATTACTAACATGGTTATGAATTTGCCAAAGCGTCATCCGAGTGTGAATCGTCCTTTAGTCGATTGGGATCTTATTCTAGTAATGGAACCATTGACTATGGGCGGAGCTGTAAGTGACGATTCTGTATAATGTGTGTTTGCCCCTTTTAGATTTTTTTAGATTTTGGGAGCTTTGGCGAGCAAGCTATTGCCAGATTGGATCTTAGTCTGTTCGCTGGTTGTCCTTCTTGCTTTTACCACTTGGACAACTCTCGAGAAAGGCTTTTCTCAATATCGAAGTGAAACGAAATCTTTTCTGGCCGAGGTGCAAGAAAAGTTTCGAAACGAAACCGAACAACAGCCTTTGTTGTCAAGCGAAACTGAAGATGAGGAAGCTTCAGCTTCAGTCGTCACTAATTCTAATTCTGAAGAACACAAACAAAGAAGAAGTCAACTGGAGAGTCTTCTCCAAGCAGAGAGTAAAACTCCCTGGGAGAAGGTTTATTCTATCATTATTTTGGTTGTCGTGGTGACCGTACTGAACCTCCTCAAGGGTGGAGGTGGAAAATTTCCAAGTCCAATCGGGATTCAGTGTGGATCGTTCTGGTATTGGGTTCTCACAGCTGCCGTTTTCGTCTGGATACTTTATATTGCCTTACATATGAGAGCCGATTTAATCGAGAGATGGAAAGTGAAAAAGGGTATTCAATACCGATACATTGAGGGTGATGTAGAATGGAATGAATGGAATACAATCAAATATCCATGTATTTGTATCTTTGCCGGCTTTTTCGCGGGTCTTTTTGGAATAGGTGGAGGTATTGTCAAAGGCCCGCTCATGCTCTGGATGGGGATTCACCCTCAAGTGGCTAGTGCAACCGTCGCGGTAAGTAACATAACTGTCTAGAATACCGAAAATAACCGTATCGGTATCAGGTTATGATCTTCTTCACTTCGATTGCTGCAACGACGGTAAGCCCTATCATCAACCTGTCGCAACTTTTGAACACATGCTTTTGAGCAGATGTATATTGCCTTCGGAACTCTTCAATGGGATTACGGTCTATATTTCGCTATTGTCGGGTTTTTTGCAACTTCGATTGGGCAGTTTGGTGTGAGCTACTTGGTTAAAAAGTATAAAAGGATCTCTTTGATTTCGCTTTCCATTGGAGCTGTTGTCGCCATTTCGACCGTTTTGATGAGTGTTCAAGGAATTTTCAGCCTCATTGATGCTAGTAACGGTGAGTCTCAAGAAAGTAATGCCCTCTGTACAAGCGATTAGCAGGTAGAATTATAGGTAGGAATTAATAGTTTTTTGGTTAGTCTGGGTTAGATAATTTTTAAGTTCGGTCCTCAAATTTTCTTGTTCCTCCGTTAGGGGAGGATAACTACTATCAATCATCTCAGGCCTTCTCGATATTGCTTTGATCAAGAATTTCATGCCTTGAAGATCTCGGCTCATTGGGCTGCGATTCTGCCAGCAAACCCTGCCTAAATTCAGCAATTCCACGTGGCTGAAATAAAGATCTCTCTCAGCTAAATGCAAATTGTCAAATTCTCGGTTAACTGGTGTATCGTCTTCATTGATGCAGATATCCTCCAACATAACAAAGCTGAAAAGAACTAACCTTAAGGAGCCCTGTGAAGCAGTTGGAAAGTTTAAAACAGGATTAAAGCTACCAACCATTTGCTTTAGACATTCAAAATTCTCTAAATTGAAGGGCACGCTAAGAGAAAACGACGAATCGTGAATAATTGATAGAATCTTTGCACCTTCTGTCTCCTGCAAAAACGATAGAAGGTTATAAAGGGCAAGAAAGTAGTCAAAAACAGTGGTCAAAGGTCTTGTCACAAGATCAAACATTTCTGGTTGTTGTGCGACAGAATAAACAACAATTGCCATACAGTATTCAAGAGAGCTTAGAAAGTATTTCAAATCATTCTTCCACTGTGACGCTCTTCCCCTTGACAATTTTAGGCTTTCGTAGGCTCTAAAAACACTCGAAACAACTCTATCCAAAGTTTGACACACAAAATAGAGAAGAGTTTTGGAGTTGCTGTCTAAAGAAAGAATTGCTGAACGGCGGAGAAAATAGCCAACCGCAAACACCATCCCCGGTGAAATTCTTTTGCCTCTCATATACGGATTGTTACTGAGCCAATCTTGTCGAGTAAGATTGAGAACAAAAGATCTGAGCAACAACTTGCTTTCCTCCTCTGCCAAATTAGCAATCCAATCGTAAAGAGGAAAATTCGATGGAGAATTAGTTGGAAAATTGATAAATTTATTGAACGAACTCAAGACATAAGGTAATTCATTTTCCAAGATTGTACAGGCCGAGGGAAAGGTGATCGTTGTCTCCTTCATCTTTCAGTTTCATATCATCGTTGAAATACGGGCGTCAAATTGTTAAACTCCGTAAATTTATTTATCTAAAAATAGAAAAGATCTGAAATGATTAAAACGATAATAAATCGTTTCATAAAAGCTGCTTTGGATGAGCTGTTTGTGGATTCCCCTTCAGTTCATCTCTCGATGGGATCAGATATGTTCAGCGACAGCAAAATTAATTTAAGCAATCTTACTTTTCGACCGGATTTATTCGATGTTCTTGGACAACCCTTCGTTCTTCGAGCTGGTCATTTGGGGTGTTTAAATGTTGAAGGAATCGCTGAGTTGGCCATTGGAGGACAGCTAAAGTTTATGGCTGAAGATATTTTTCTTTTGTTTGGTCTTGACATCATACCTGATCCTGAGAGAACGCAATCTTTAAAGAAAATTTTGATCGAAATGCAAAACCCCAAATTTTCTTCAATTATTATTACAGATTTGATAAAAAAGCTTGTGGGGCTCTCATGTGGGCCTGAATCGGATATCAAAGCTAAGCGGAAAACTCTTTACAAAATTTTCGATTATTTTACCAAAGGTTTTTTCTTTACGATCAAAAACATACATATCAGATTCGAGTTTAAACTTCCAGGGGCAGAGATAGGAAAAGACTGCAATGGAATAGGAGTCACAATCCCTCTAATAAAAATTATGCCCACATCAACTCAAAGTCGACCACCCGAAATCCCACAACAAAACCCTGTTCTTTCTTTCATTGTGAAATCTATTCAAATTTATGTTGACTATGGGCGAGAGCAATATAGTCAGGATAATCTTGGCTCGATCGTTGAGTTCTTCAAGAGACAATCAAACTCCGAGAAGCACTTGACCCTTTTAGGATTGTTCGATCTAGAGATGGTGTTAGCTTTAGATGTCAAGAGGAAAACTGGCCTGATTTGTCCGAAATTATTTATCCACATTCCTCGCGTTCGCGTATCAATAGATAAAGATCAATTAGAAGTCATCGATCAAGCTGTGAATGCTGTCGCGTGCGTGAAACGGAGATTTCAACAGGCTTCTAGAGTTCAGAAAATATTTCGAAGTGGCCATCCTCTTCCACGAGTAAGTGAAATTACCTCGATTCGATTGCTCCCACACCTATCGCTTCGTGGAACTTCTTATCCACGATGTGCCATTCCCCGTGCTGTTGCCGTTGGCTTAGTTGCTTTTATGAAAGATAGAGTCGGATCTCGATGGCCAGTAATGCTTTGGAAGCACTTAATACGACTTGTGCTCCATGATCTACGGAGAGTACGACCTTTCGGTCGCTGGCGGGAAATTATATGGCTTACAAAAGTCCGACGAGAATATGCTTTTAGCTATGCCCGACTTCTGAAGGTAACTTTTGAACTTCTCTGTTATTCGTCTTAATATGTCAATGACTTCTTTAAGAGGGTAAATGACTCTGTAGGATTCATATATAATATTCATTCAACGCTTCCTGCATCCAAAATGCGTGATCTTTTCGAATTCGAAATGATTTTGTCGGTTGATGCGGTATTAATGTTTCGAACTTTAGCGTACATGGTTGCTGCTGTCGGGTTTTTTTACTATAAAAAAAGAACTTCCAATCAGTATTCCCCGTCGATGGGTGAAGGATCTTTGACGTGGAGAGACATTTTAAAGATTTTTACCGAGCTCTTTGAGGTGACATCTTTTTTTGTTGAGTGCTAATTTTTGAACTTTGTATCAACTTAGGCTAAAAGGGAATCTGCTTTTCATCGATTTGATCGAACGCGACATGATGATGAAGATGACAATCTGAGCGTTGATGATGCCAGCACCGTGAAATACAGCGATGATGGAACTGTGTATTCACATACAACTCAAACTCGAATCCCAATTCCATTTGAAGAAAGAAACACTCCAAACAAAGGGACTCCATCCAGCAAATCAAGTTTATCGATGCATCAGGTCACGAAAAAACTCTTTTCCGGGATAGGGTTTGGATCTGTTGTGTCAGACGATGCTGACGTCAAGGTAAGGTTCCTCTCTATCATCGAGAGGCTGAAATCATCGTCGACAAGATCTTTGGTAGATTGGATTTTAGTAGCTTTGGTGAATCTGTGAGTTCTCTCTTGGACAAAGATGACAGAATTAAAGGTAATATGTTAACTCGTGTGTACTTCTCTCCCTTATTCCTCCTTTTGAAGATGCTCTCGGTGTTGGCGAAGCACCTTTTATAATTACAGATGACCTCGAAGGAATAATTAAAGGATCTGTTTCTTCCACTAACTTCCATTTAGCACAAATCGTTGACGCTGTCCAATGGGTAATGGTTCGTCACCAGGACCCTTTAACCTTTTTACCTCCCGATGTCTCTCTCAAAATTGATAAATTTGCTGCCGAACTTAAGCAACCTTCTGATGGAAGTCAAGGTGATAGACTAATTCTTGGTGCTATGCAAATTTCAGATTTGCATGTCACTTTGAATATCTCGCAGTCCTCCTCAGTTGGTACAGAGCGTGGTACACCAAATTCCTCGGAGAAGATTAAAATTCCACGAGGATTTTCGAGTTTATCTGGGGCGTTGATTCAATTGCGAGTGGTAACGAAACAATTTTCGATTTCATTATCTGTTCCTCAAGCAACGCGAATGGAAGCTTCAAAAAGGCTTGTTTCTGAATCAAACCTGGTGCATCTAGAGTCTTTTCAAACAAGAACTCACTCAAATGGAGGAGTAGATTTGAACCAATCTATTTCATCACATGGTCCAGTTTCGTTGAATAATTTTCCTGATGATACGAATTCTGAATCAGAGGATTCATGTCGCGTTGGGACGATGAATGATTTAAAGGTTAACCTGATTCCAGGGAAAACAGTGATGGAGTCAATTAGTTATCAGCGATCTTTGCTAGAACAGGAGGAAAGGAAAAAAGATATCCAAAGAGCAAATTCCGATGTAGCGATGGCAAGAAAACTGAAATCAACCGAAATCAATATTGACACTCCAGTCTTCAGCATGAAAGTTCTGCGACCTGCCGACTCCGGTTCATTTGATGAAGTACTTCGCGAAATAATCACATCAAATTCGAACGATTTGGCATTAGTCTTCTGTTTGATTCTCGACCTGGATGATAAAGGGGAAGGAGCTGCAGATTTGCAGATCCAAGTTGGTGGTTTGACCGCTGATATGGACTCGCAGGCGATGTCGTCTCTTTTGAATCCAAAATATTGCGAATACTTCGGTGTTTTAGGGGAAGTGTATCAAGACATCCAACAATCTTTAAAATTATTTGATGATTCCGTCATTTTACTTGATTGGGCCTCAAAATCCCCTCTGGTAGGATGTGCTTTTGATTTCCTCTCAGATCAGGAACAAATCGTTGAAGATATGGATACATTGTCACTCAATGAAGAGAAGGATAGCCATGAGATTGGAAACGGGAGCGATTACGAATCTCGTGACAACAAGCGAAACCAACGCAAGGCGATAATTTTCTATAGAGGCTTCATTCAGTGGTTGACTTTCCTCGAGCAGAAGCTTCCGAGAGTGTTAAGTTTGTGTTTTCGCAGCGGTCCAGTTTTGATACAAAGTCTTGAGTCGTCAATCATTAGAAATTTAGTTTTTGCAAAATTCCAATCTGTGATCGATAGGTAAACAAGCTTCCTGTGGATCTAATTTTACTTTCTTCCCTAATTTTGCTTAGGGCCGTGAATCGAGGTAGCGGACACAGCAAATCTACTGAATTAGAAGGCGTTTTTCTACTTCTTCGTCAGCTTATACGCAAAGATGATAGCTTTCGTGAGAAAATGAGGAGAAGAGAATTTAGGTGGAATTTCCAATCTTTGTTACTCTTGCGCTAACCCTCTTAATAGGAAATGGGGATCTAAAACGAAAGGTATGTCGAGCAAATTTGTTTATGAGAAGAATAGTGAACTAGAAGATACTCAAAGTCCGAATAACTCGCATGTCAAGATATTGATTCCAGCTATTGATTTCGTTGTTGCTAAGCTCACAGTTCCGTATCCATCTCTAAGCATTGAGGTCCAAGGGCACTCAATTATTAAGCTGCCGATGTCGGACGAGACTATTTGCCACTATTTGGCCTGGTTCCTTGCTGAGATCATGCCTGTCGAAAAATAGTACGGTGATCGAGAAATAGTTCTCAATTATCAAAGTAAAATCTCTGCTGATAGATCTCGATTTATTTGTGGTTGTAATCTTAACTTCTTTGCCAGTGCTCTTGTCATATTTTTCTCAAATTTCGGTAGATTATAGGATTGGGCAATTATGGGGGAAGGGGAAATCTGAGACTTAGTAAGCATCCATCTGCGAGAGTGAATTATAACAACTCTTACCTTTTCCAACAGGTTTGCAAACTTGTGAACATTCAAACGAGGATAGAGAGAGTTGCGAATATAGTAATCCTCACCAAAACTGGCGAGATCTGGTGAGAGCAATGCGTTAATCATCTGCGATAATTCATCAAAGCATTCCTTCAAGTGCATTATGCCGCAGGAATCAGCGAATTGAACAAACTTCTTGCAATCGGCATCTAGTGATAAAATCCCAAAAACATTGATGCGAGTAACCTTATTTGATAGAAGGTAATCGATAATTCCATTTGATAACTTGTAACAAGAAACATAGTAGACAGTTTCTCGAATTACTTTCGGTAAATGGGTTAGGCACATAAATGTGATTTTCAAGAATTCGATTATGCTTTCCACGCTCTCATGAACGAAGAAGGCATTAAACGTGTTGAGGTTAAGACTGTGAAGGAGGTTATTCAAAGAATGTTGGTGTCCCGACACAAAGTTTGGATTTATCGAGAATGCTTCAGGCGCGAGTTCGATAAACATCAACGAGGATTCGAGCAAGACTTCAATTTTATTTGACAACAGCTCGAATACCATGTCCTGAGCCTGGTTGATAGTTTTACGGATAGTGCTCATTATGTCTGTGTAGATCATATCTATCCAAGAAAAATCCAGATTTTCCTTTCCAAAGATTATTATCAACGATTCAACGAGGAAATGATGATAAAAACGATTAGTGGCAAGGGAAATCGCCGCGCTGTCGAGATAAATTTGCACAGCTTTGGACAAAATAGTTTCCATTCCATCTTTGGAGAGCTCTTGATTCAGAACAGTCGCGATAAAGTGGTAGTATGACTTGATCGAGAGGCAGATCTTTTCGTAAAAACGACAATCTTGGATGGAGTGGTAAAGCGAGGAGGACGAATGGATGGTCTGCTTCATGGAGTGATGATGCTGATCTTGGAATCGTCGTGAATGATCTTCTCGTGATTGATCAGTTAAGTCCTTTCTCAATTTCGAGTTCATAGTTGAAAATTCGTCTAAGGATAGAGAATCAAATTTCACCGACTGGATCGATTGCAGTTTATAAATTTCAGACATGAAGTTCTTATTTTGTCGATCGGGAATAGGTACGGTGCCGTAGAGCAGAAGTCGAGTGAGCATAGAATGCAGTTCCTTTATGATAAGGGGAACAAACTCTGAAAATGGAAAAGTTTGAGGCAAGAAACTATGAGAATTTCCAAGGAAAGAAGTTGAGAGAGAGACCCCAGATCCTAACTGGTTGCTATTTCCGGGAATGGTTATTGTTCCTACTCCTAATTCTTGTTCCAAAGCATCTAAATTTGCCTCTAATCGATTTATGGATATAGCCTCTCTCTTCACCGAAACAATAGAATTAGTCCGGGATAGTGGATTCTTGACATTGCCAGGAAAACTTGCGGTTGGTGAAGAGGGAAGAGAATATTTGTCACTGACAAAAAAAGAGTCGTCATGCATTTCAATAAGATCCAACTGATAAGATTTGATATTTAGGAAAAAAGTATTGGAATCATTGATTTGATAAGGCTGAAAGGAAGCCTTGGATAAATGAAGAAAGATATTTTGTTGAAGTGACTGAATTTGTAGTCCATCAAACAGCTCCCAAAGCGATGAAATGAACTTTAGTAGCAGTGAGACGTTCCAATGTGAGTAAAAGATATTGTGATCAAGAATAATAAAGAGCAAGAGAATAATTTCCTCTTTAATTTGAATAAGTTCGCATGGTGAATGCAGCGTAATAGCAAATTCGGTGCAAACTCGCTGGAACTCAGAAAAAGTTTCTTCCCACAACTTATCCAACTCTTTCTGGTGAAAATAGATGGAATTATTTTCTACCAAACGGTAAATCATAATTTCAATCATGAAAAAACCAACTAGCTCCTCTAAATAGATTTGAACGGAAGTTAAGAGACCGTTAGAAGACACGCTCTTCTCAAAGTTCTTAATCAGTTTGGTCTTAAATACCTCGTAGCGATTGTGAGAGTAATAGTCGTAGTAGTTATGTAAGTTCCCTAAGATCGCGTATAAATGCAAGACTTTATGAATACTGGACATGTCATTTATAAAGTTGTTCTCGAGCAAGTTCACACCCTCAGGAGGAATGGACATACTTGGTTCAAAGTGACCCGACACACATTCTTCTACATTTATTGGTAAAGGAAAGAGAAAGAAAGAATAAGGGGAATTATTTGGTACTTGCTTGTAAAGTGTTTGTACATGCTGTAAAATATATCTGCTTGTAATGGAATACTTGCCAGGAAGGGTAAACGGGTTAAAATTAGTAGAGGTGTTATTGATCAGTCGTTGGCTGTGACTGTCCTGATAGCTAACTTTATTAAAATTTGAGAAGTCACTCGAAGGGGAACCAGCATTGCCAGTTGTTAAAGTGTGTTTCAGTAATCCGAGGATCTCATCATTGCGAATTAATGATTTAACCTGTTTGATAAGAATAGTTTGACCAATTAGTCTCATTTTGCTACTCCTCAAGTCATTCAAAAAGGTGTCCGCATCAGTTCTAGCAGCATACAAAAGCTTATTTATGGCTATCGGCAGCCAAGTCTCAAGAGTCTTCTTCATTGGCAAAAGGGCAGGATTTTGTGAAAGCTCTCTTTGAATATTCTCGATGATGCGCATAGCATGGTAATGATTATCGCTCTCAATCTCTTTTCGTACTTGCAACATGAGTAAAGTAATCTCTTTGCATGTTAGAGACATTTCTAATAGTTTCTGCGCATTCTCTTTCTCTCGTTGAATTTTCTTAAGATCGTTTAAAACTTTCAATAAATCTTCGTTAGTCCCATGGAATTTATTGTGTACAATTTTGACCAATTTAGCCAATTCATTCGCAGATCCTTTCATCTTCAACATTTCATTGACGGAGTTAAGGAAATCGGCATAATGGCGAGAGCAAATTCGGTCAATTTCAGTTTCTTTCTTTCTACGAGCATCTTCTAAACATTCAGGGAAACTTTTTAGCCAACCACGCTGAGTGAAAAAAGGGTTACCAGTAAAGCGAAAAGTGAGTTATTTTACCTCAAGTGCCGTTCTTAAACTACTTATGATACTTTCTTCATCTCCTTTGCTCAATTCATTTACCAGAAGCTCCATGGCTTCCTTTCTTCGACGTTGATCACCAACAGCGACAGCCATTTTTCGATATTCTTCGCTAACTTTTATCAAATCTTTGTTTGTTGTGGAGAAAATCTATTTCAAAATAATACACTTCTGTTCCAAACAGAAATGAAACCGCCTAATAATCGATTTTTCAGATATTCCAATTTTAATAGAAATTACTCATCAATTTGGAGATTTAGACAGTTTTCATTATTTGAAAAGCCATTAATATTATCGTTTTTGTTGTGATGGGTAAGGATAATTTGGTCCGTGTTGAACTCCATTTATCTGCTTTTCAGGGGACTTATCGCCTTTTGATTTCTTTCGACAAGAGACATCACACCAGGATGTCGTCGTTCGAACTGAAGCCATGAAAAAGGTTGCATTGATTGGTGCATTAATGGGTCCAGAGAAGTGCAGAACTGATCTTCTTCAATACCTCCAAAGTAGGTTTCCTTTCATTCATTTCTTTTGTTATTCATAATTGATGATTTTTCTAAAGCCAAGGTTGAAGACATGGATCAGCTTTTACTTGCTATGTCAGAGAAGTTAGAAAAATTTTTGCCTTTAGTTGGCGGAGCGGAATATTCTCATTTATTAGTCCCAATATTTGAAGCATTATGTGATGTGGAAGAAGTTACTGTTCGGAACCTCGCTGCTCAGTCATGTTGTAAGATCATCCGTCAACTCACTCCAACCTACAAACATCAAGTTAACGCATTCTTTGAGCTACTCAAAAGACTATCCAACGAAGAATCTGGAGAAATTTTTTACTCAAGGGTTTCTTCCTGCTTTCTCACTGTTGATTTATATCCTTTGCTATCTGATGCGGACAAGGTGATTCTCCGTGAGATCTATGGTCGTCTATGCAAAGATGAGATGCCGATCGTCAGAGGTCAAGCTGCTTATTTTTTTATACCTTTTGCTCAGATCATCAACGACTCTGAAATCATCTATAATGAGTTTTTATCGCTACTGAAGACGCTTATTGCAGATGAAAGTCAAGTGATCCAAGTGTTGGGTGTAGAAGCGTTAGCTCCCTACTCCTTGCTTCTTAAAAAGTTCAACCACACAACAATCATTAGCAATGAATTCCTTAATTATATAAAAACTTATTGTGATGACTCATCATGGAAGATGCGTCAGGCTCTTTGTAAGAAATTTTCTCTTTTCGCTCAGTCCTTCACTTCCTCGGAAGTGTCCACTGACATCTTCCCTGCTTTATTGCACATGGTGCTTGACCCTGAGCCAGAAGTCCGATCAGTTGCAATTCTTGAAATATATCCATTCTTAGAAGCAATGGGTGCAACAGCATTTATTAATGAATTCGCGCCTATTGCACAGCAGTTAGTCGATGATCCAATGAACACGGTCAGGAAACTCCTCGCTGAGCTTTGTATTCAAATCATCTCCAAGATTTCTCCGGAAGCAGTATCGCAACACATCTCGGAGTTGGTTATGAAGTTAATCAATGATGAAGACTCCTTAGTAAAGCTTAGAATCGTGAAGCATCTCCCTATAATTGCCGCAGAGTCTCCTTCACTCTGTACTCGACTAACAGATGTCTTAAAAGTGCTCTTTTCTCACTCTAATTGGAGGTTAAGGAAAGCTCTGGTGGAGGCGATGCCTGCAATTGTCAAACACATGGGTCAAGAATTCTTCACAGAACATTTCTTTACTCTTAGTGTTCAATTAATAAAAGATGGTACGGAGGAGGTTCGTCAAGCTGCCTCTGTTTCTATTTCCCAAATCGCAGCCAACATCTCTGAGATAAATTGGATCTACGAGAAACTTTTTGTTCATTTTAAGAATATCTGTCAGGAGGAGTATTTGATTCGAAGTAATATGGTTTCCGCCCTTCATGGTTTCCTTTTACTCGAAAATATCTCATATCATCCGAAGTTTCAATCCGAAATCATTAACCTTTTTATTGGTCTCACAAGCGATAAGGTTCCTAACGTGCGGTTAAAAGCCGCTCAAATAATATATCATATCCTACTCTCATATAATAACTCAAACAACGTCCAACTTTCCCTTAACTCGACGATGAAGGATCAACTAGAAACAGCACTCAAGGAACTACAGAATGATAAAGACAAGGATGTACGACACTTTGCCAGCCACGTAACGAAAATTACCTCTTTTTCAAACAAAAATCAGAATGCTCGCCCTTCATAAATCAGGCCCAATAGTCAATTAGTCTGTGTAGGTGTGATTATGAATGAAGATTTGATAATGATTATGCTGGCAAGAGTAAACTACTACGAGGCTAGTGAATCTATTTTCTTTACAATGTCTTTCTTCGATGTTTTCGTTGCTCGAACTATAAATAACTAATTTACCGATTTTATTCTTTTTACTTTAAAATTATTCACAGTATCTACAGAGGATAGCTTGGACTCACTCTCCATCAACCTCTCCTAGTCTTCGAAGTCATCAAACTCTTCATTACCGTAAGCATCTTCTTCCTCTTCTGCATCAACAATAGTGTGCTTTTCCGATAAACCACTCGAGATTTCGGTTACACTTGTCGGTGTAGGCAGTTTATCTGGCATCTGCTTGTCCGTGTATTGTAAATTTTTCTGAGGGGTGCTCTGGGAATCTATTTTCTCTTTCGGGGAATTAGAATGTGGCTCTGCATCAGGTTGAAGCATATCAGAAGCTTCATGTTTACGTTTATCCTTCTCATCTTCATCAGCGAATTCTTCATCATAGTAGTTATCGTAGTCATCCTCATATTCAGTACTTTCTTTCAGTAGAGAGGAAGACTTTTCTAATTTTGCATTCTTGGATGAAGATTCAAATTCGAAGGTTTCTCCAGTCATTCTGGTGAGTTCAATTTTCATCAGTTGAGTTTCCAGCTTCAAGGAATTATACTTCTCTTCCATTTCATTTGTGACGTGACCTGGATTGTCTTCCATTTCCTGGAGATACATTACTAACGTGAGAGAAAAAAGGGGATTGAACATACCATTCGCTGGATGGACAAAGAATTTTCCAGCTCTTGAACTTTTCTCTTTAATCGATCTGGAGTATTGACTACTGGGGATGAGAATGAAATCAATATTTCTGAAAATGATCGAATAATGACTCACCTTCAGCTTTGACCGAGGCTCCTTCGACATTTGCCACTTTCAAATTATTATCCAAGATATTCAAAGCCCCAGTTGACAATTCGTTTTCATCATCCCGATTAAGGTTGCCTCGGAGATTGATTTGCGGAAGTTTAGTTGCAGAAGGAATGTTCCTCTCCTTAGTTGCCTTCATGTTACTCGATGTATTTGAAGAGGGGATGGGAGGAAGAGCAGGAGAGGATGAAGTAGAGTTATGCCCGTATTTTAATGTTGATGCATTGAGGAAGTTTGCTTTTTCTTGGGTATCAAGTCTTGAATAAGAAAGTTTATTACTATCCTTGTCGATTTTACTCTTCACACCAGATGTTCTCTCTGTTCGAGAAACTCCAAACTCCTCAAACGCCTTTTCGATGGAATCATGCAAGTTCTCCAACGCTAGTTTTGGAGAAGACGAAGCAGTCAGACCACTGTTCGACACTTTAGCCACTTCCGATAGTTGAACTTCATTAGCTTTTTTGTTTCCTCCTTTATTGTCTTTTCCTTTGTCTGGTTTCTTCTTAATAAGGTGAGCAATATACGGGGAAGGTTTGAGAGGTTTCGGTGGAACTGTTGATTCAAGCACACGGTGACTGTAAATGAACTGAAGTGAATTTCAAGATCTCTCACCTTTCTTTGATTTACTCTTCTTCTTCGCAATTAATCGCTCTGCATCGATGACTTCACTCTCTTTCATCGCCTCGTTATCATCTCCTGTTCCTGAGGATTTCCAGCTATTCTGTCGCTCTAGTTCTTTGTCTAACCGTCTAACATAATTGTCAGCAGGAGGATTCTGTCGAGATTCCCGCACTGAAGCAACGGGTGAAGCTTTATCCTTGAAGATTAGTGGGCCAGGTGCTCTGCGATGGATCATCTCATCCAATAGGTCCACGGAGAGCCTTTTCTTCACTCCATCTGTGGGATTACCTTCGAAACTATCACGATTTTTCGACTGGTTTGGTATCTGTTCGAGGATTGATTTAAACTGTGGTCGGAGCCGATTGCCTGATTCCAATTTTTCAATCGATTTATTGATCTTAGGATCTCTCTGGATTATAGAATTGAGCTGAGGATATTTCGCTAAGAGCTCTGATTGGCTACTTTTCATTTTAGAGTTTGGTCCAAACTTTTTCTTTTTTTCCCCCAGATTAGTCCTTTGGTTCTTCAGACGTCGTGCGTGGTCTTGTTGAGCAGGAGGAGCGTTTGATCGAATTTGTCCATGTGCAGACATGGCACGATGATAAGAAGGTGAATTGGAATTTCCTTCGTCCTCGTGGTCGGAAAAGACATTGTTGTAGTAGTGACTGCTACTCACGGGTGCTGTGAGAAGTGTTGATCGTAACTTCTTATTTTCCACTTTCAATCGCTTAATCTCTTGCTTAAGATCAAGTATCAGCTTTTCCTGAGGATCGAGAAATTTCACTGGTTTATTGCGAATACGGGCACAAGACATACTATGCGATAAGGGTTACGTGGTAAGGGGATGAAGGAACATTATTACCTAAATTTCAAGGTTCGCAATGTTTCAGCTTGACTACCTTTCGCCTCACTAACACATGCAATTAGAAGAGTACGACTATTTCCTCCAAGCGAACTGATGAGCAACTTTGTGAGCTTGCTGTCTCGATAAGGGACGTCCTTATGATTTAGATCGCCACTAGTGCGCACGAGCCCCGCTATAACTTTACCCAAAACATACAAAGAGCGATTGATAAATCCTGCCTCTTGTAATACTTTACCTGTTGAGTTTGTGTTTTTGAGGCGTTCACTTCCAGCAAGGTCGATAAGAGAAATCTTCCCGCGCACCATCAGGGCATGTTGACGACTAGTATCGTAATAGTTCTCAGTCATTAGATCTTCCAAAGTTGTGTCATTTATATCGAGCTTCTTCTGATTTAATTCACCAGAAGACTCCGTCTGCTGAGGAGAGATAATCTCAAGATAGATATCAGTCAGACAATGAGAACGCGAAGAGCGATGATTCAGCTCATGGCCACCAACTTGGCGATTTTTAACGGCCATATCTAATACGGAACATGCAAGCGTAAAGTCTTTGCATTCGATATATTTTAGTCCTTCGAGAAAGAAGCCATCAACATTATGCTCACGTATGTTTAGCGAAACCCTTTCTCTCTCCTCAGCAAAGAGATCAAATACATGCTCTTGATAGATTTCCATACATGACAACTTTATTCGATACTTCAGTTTGAGCTGATCCAATCTGTTATAAATGTATTGTAAACTCCTCACAATCAACCCTCCATGTTTATCGTGATGACTCATGCCCTTATTCCCTCCGAACATAGAGTAAGTCTTCCCTACAATAACAGTGAACAGCAGTACTGACAAATTAGCTAAACTTTACCTGCACCGGTCTGACCATAGGCAAATACGCATGTGCGGAATCCTTCCATCGTGGAGTTAATCATGTCAGTAATGCCACACTCCTCGAAGAAAGTGTCTTGTGTTGTATCTGGATTGAAGCATTTATGGCATCGGTAGTTTTGTGCCTCCAAGGGTCCAACTTTTACTTGAACCTCCTTTCCTTGAGAAATGGCTTTGACACAAGGAATGTCTCCATTCTTCTTTTCATTCGCTTGCATGGGACGAATTCTAACGACCACCTGAACATTCTCTTCTTCAGCGCTCATTATTTTCTGAAGAAATTCTCTGATCCGATTATGGAACCTTCGATCGAGGTTTGAAAAGGTTTTGTGTGTCTTTTTTGTTGTAACTGCTATTTACAGGAATTAAGGAAATGTGCAAATCTTAACAACTCAAAACTTTACGCTGCACTTTTTATTGACACAACCATTCATCATTCATCACTATTTTCACAAACAATGAGTGCTTTGTCATTTAAGTGGAATGATGATGTTTTGAGATTGTTTGAGATCGATTTTCTTGGCCAAGGCCGTGCTATATCGGTCATCACGCCAGTTGCTCTGAGCATTATTGAGGTAAGGCTTTAGTTTGAAGAGTTAACTTTCTGAGCTGCTCTATAGCCGACCTCTGGAAAGATTTTGAAGAACTACAATGCTCTCAGCAAGGGGAAAATAATTGACGCAATTTATTTTGATCTCTTGCAGCAGTTTGTAGTCATCACAACCAATCAAGTGATTGTTGTTCCTCTTTCTGCCCAATCACAAGAGGACTATAAAGTGGAATCATGGCCTGTACCAATCCGAAGTATTTCCCGATTAACATTGGGTGGTCATTTTTTGATAATTTGTGATAATGACGTTGTCGCAGCATTAGTTGTGAAGGATGGCAAGATATCACCCCCTCCACTACGGTAAGTTAAGTTTCTGAAAAAGACTACACTCCCTCAATTCGATTTTGTAGACCATTTGAAGCGCTCACATCAAGCTATTCAACTGGTAAAAACGAGAACCTTGAGGTAATTACTGTTGCCTTTCATCTTGAATCACAACGTTTGGCGGCTGTTATTAAATCATTCCACACTAATCAGAAGAAACAACAATATTTCCTTTGGATTTGGGACTCCAAATATTATAATCCTTTGCTTTCGCCTGAATTCTCGGAATGGATTACTTACGACTCGTCTCTTACGACGATAATTCCCATTCCAAACTCTGCCGAAAATGGAAATTTCAAACTATTGGCGAATTCTTCAGGTCACAGCTTCTCGGTCTTTGTGACAACGTCAACAACTGCTTTGTGGCATAAGTTTAGTGTATCTGGGCAGTTACTTTTCTCGCAGCCGTTGTCTTCATCTCTGTCTAATTTAATGCTGGAAGCCGAAGATGCACATGATTTGTTGTACCTTTATGCTCCCTCTTTGAGTCAAATTCACGTTTACAATTTCAAATCCGGCCAAATTTTGCAGCCTATTCCTTTTCCTCCAGAGCTATCCTCAGCTTCCTCCTTGAATAAAATCTTGTTAAAAAGTCTACTACCTCCAGCATTTTATTTGATTCAAAACTTCAAAGATAAGGAGAAACAGCATTCTTTAATTACTGAATTTTCATTGCCAACATCATCATTTTCGGCGTCTTCACTTTTATCTTCCATAACGTTTGTAAAGAAGGAAAGCAATATTTCGCCTATTAACAGGAGGGAGAAAGGAGGGATTATCGAGCACTTCGCGGAAGAGGTGGTGAAGGACTTCAAAAGCAACATCTTTTATTACTACCGAAAGATTTATCAAGAGGAGTTTCTTGTGCAAATTACCTCCGATAAATTTCAATCTGTTGAGAAGAAGCAGATCAAAACGAAGCAATTCTATACTACTATTGATTCTCGTTTAGTCCAGGTAATCACGAACCTCAATCGTTATTTCCTTCTCTGATTTTCTTTCTTAGGAATTTCTCTCCGAGGTCAATGATCGATTCAGTTCTGAGCTGAGTAGTCTTGATTCTATAGATTGGGAGTTTCTGAAGGTTTGCATCCGTTCCGGTATGGTTACGATACAAAAGAACCCTCACATTATTTCACAATCAATTAAGAAACATCGGTTTGATGTATTATGTGAGATTATACTTTTTGTATCGGATCTCACCGAGTACCAAGTTTTTTCCTTGTTCTATTACCTTTTCAATTTTCCTCCCCAAGAATTGGTAAACTTCAGAATTTAAGAAGTTCTTAATTTTGACAATACTCTTTGTTTTAGGTGCATTTCGTTCAGTTTGGTCGTACTATCGTTCGAAAGGAAGTGTACGTTGAGGAAATTTTGCAGCAGCTTGCATCTCTTCAAAAGGAAAGTGGAAATAAATCAGAAGAGAAAAAGGAGAAAGACAAGAAGAGGAAACGCGCTGATGCTTCGAGCACCGAAGATCTGAAAGAAGAGATACTGGACAAAATAAACTACCGTTCGTCCAAGACTTCTTTGAATGAAGTGCAAATCATTCAAATATTCTTAGAACTGTTCGTTAGCAGGAAGACGTTCTTTTCTGCGATGGCTATTAGTGAGTCGATAATGGCGTCAATACCAAATATCTCTATCATTTGTTTGATGATTCGATTAATTACAACAATTCTTCAAGACCATTTTTACAATGTACGTTCAAATACTGAAGATGAAGAAGAATCCCATTCGAAAAAACGGATTTTTCCCAAGCACTACCATTACCCAACATTCACAACTTTGCAACTCACCAATCTTTTGACTTTCCTTGAAGGAATTATGGATGGTTGTTTTCTTCCCTTTGCTTTACAAATTCATCCAAACTCTACCAGTAACCACCAGAAAGAGATCCTTCGTTGTCTCACTGCACTGATTCAAGTGATTCAAACAAGCGACGAATCATTCGACTCTTTTCTCAGTCTTCACACTTTGATTTCTGTTTTTAGAAGAGTTAGTCAATCATCAACCATGCGAACTGTGCAGCAGCATTCGAATAAATCATCGAATGACCTCAAAGTGTCATCGGAAGGATTGCAATACCACGAACTCCATCGAAAGACAGGTCTTGAATTCTACGTGCACGAGAAGGTCCTCTAATATTGTAAGAGTACGATGAGTCACTTCCTCAAAAAATATTAGATTGTAAATTGCTTAAATAAAATCTTCAGGATTCATCGCTCCGGTATAATTTCTCTTCGTGGTACAATAGACTGTCTATGTTGATCATCATTTTGTCTTCTAAGTTCACGACCTTCGTTGGTTTGGTCGTTTTCTAGATCTTGATCATCATCTGCCATATTGAGCTCAGAATAGCCGTCTCTCTGTCTTCGACTTGTTAAATTTCTCCACAAGCCATTGGCTCGAGTTGCAGCAGCGGTAGCAACACGTTCAATTCTCTGTCCAATATTAGGACCATCTTCACCAGCACTCAAGAGAGGCTGCGCTTCTTCGTCGAAATCTTCGCCATTGCGATGAAGCTCACTAAGTTGTGCAGGATTTGCGTCAACTACATGTCCGGCAGTCAATCGAGGAAGTCGAAGATTTCCAAGAATTGTCGAGGAGGAACCTGAACGGAGAGGCGTCATTTCCACCTCATTTACAGGACCGACGGGAGTATTCGGGGGCTCATATCGCTCTAGCCATTCGACAAGTACCACTTCCTCACTCTGATGATCAGGTGAAAGGGACGTGACTTGAGTACTGACACGGAAAAGTTGATCATTGAAAGGCGATGCATCACTACTACTAAAGGAGAGGAGAATGACAATAAAGATGTCAAACAGGAACGAAAATGTCCAGTAATTTGTTGCAAGAACAATGTCAAGGCCAAAACCTAAACAAAATCCACTCAAAACACTCATTAATATGGGAAAGTGCTGTATTCTAGGTGAGAAGAATAGGTGGTATGCCAGAAGGAAAATTGGCATAAGCCCGATAGGAAGTAACAAAAAGCCAGCGAAGAGAAAGTACTGCCAAGTCTCGAGAAGTTTAGGAAACCGCATGAATCGAATCGCTTGAAAAGTAACCCAAGCAACAATGATGGTAGAGCCACTGTGAATATTTGTAAGATGAAGAGCGTGGTGGAGTGCAACAGGAAGAAATCGCGAGACGTATTTAATTACCACGACAGAAAATATCAAATCCAAGAAGAGTAATAATAGACTGTTCTTGAACATATAAGCGCTTCCTAAGTCATTCTCAATCTTTCTTAAACTCCACAAACAAGTGAGATTGATAAATAAAGTTAGAAGTGAGTTATTGGTAAAAGTAACTGGGAAGAACTTCCAATACTGCTTCTTCAAAATACAATCCTGATAAGTCAGAAACTGATATCGTTGATCCCATTCATTGAACAGAATTTTAATCCATATCCAAACACTGGTGAAAATCAGTAAGGTAGTGAAAGGATGGATCCACAAGTCCCACATTAAATACGTAATACCTAACATCGTTCCTATTTGAGACTAATGATTGCGTGCAACTATTAGATTATCGAGTATTAATTCTCTTCTTTGATTCTTCCCTTCTTCTTCTAAGAGAGTCGTTGCGAAGAGAGTCTTCTTTAAAAGAACGGTTACCTCCTGTTGTCTAGATTACATGGATTCAAGATTAAAGGACTTCGTTACATTAAATTGCAATTGACATTATAAGTGGATTTTCTCTCATTTAATCGACGACAACCTTTTTTTCTGTTATTTGTTTCTATCATTTGCATCATCTCGTGCTTCAATTCAATCGAAAGTTCATTTATTTCAGGGCTATTACTAATTCTTTTAGAGTTTTGTGCGATGAACATCAAACATTTCTGCTTGAGGTAGGTACATGTCATCTCGTCTGCAAAGATGAGCATCGAAAGAACAGACTCTACTCGTAGGTAGTCACACAGATATAACTGACACACTTCCGATAATCCATGAAATTGATACTTTTGGCAAGCCCGTAATAGGGAAACTGCGTTCTGCTCTAAGAATTTCCTGTCAGGATAGTTGTCTGTATACATAAACATGAGTAGCTCGTACATAATTTCGTAGCTAATATCATAAATCATTACTTCTCCTGACATACTTTCACTCATATTCGCAGTGAACATATTTCGAAAAACCTCTGACCTTGCCATTAAAATGCATCGATGAACTGGGATCACTCTGACAACAGCTTCTTCTACCACAACAATGTTTGCATCCGTGAAAATGTTTTTACAAAACATCTCTTTGAGAGCCTTTTGCAAACTATCATTGCGCTGAAGATATGATGGAGGATGAGTAGAATCTTTATCTGAAACAATCTCCAAAGATCCATGTACTGTGATTTCAACCTTAAAAAGGGCTATATCATTTACACAAAGTCCAAATTCAGAGTTTTTCAACATTTCAGCTTCGACAAATCGATCTCGTCCCCAACCATCAACCTATTACAAATTCAAGCAAAGTTTTCGATTTCTTTCATTTTTACCTGATCTCCTTTCGGCTCAAAAAGTCGTACAGCAGTTGAAGAAAACGATTCGTCATCTCCTCCTATTATTTGATTTACAATCGTCAGTGTGTAGCTCGCTCTTGCCACTCTGTCTGATTTGCTGGCAAGGTAAAAAGAAATGTAGCCCTTATGTTGTTCCAAACTACCATTAGGAAAAATGCGCAGTTGCCATAAGTGTTCACACAAAAGAAATTCCGGACTTTCCACTGAATCTCCAACTCGATTAGGTAAGCTTGAATAACCTTCAACTTGAAATTGATAGCTTCCATGTAATTTCTGAACTCGTGAACGGCAAATCTTTTCCTCTATCATTTATTAGTAATTTATCATCCAATAAATCGATCTGGTATTATGAATTAATTTCAAGCTATTTCTCTGAGATGAGATGTCTGATGTCTAAAGTGTAGTTTGTTTGACTTGTCAGAGGATTCGATGACACTCTCTTAATCCCTTCTCTTTTTATTACGCCACTCTGGTAAAGAAAGAGGAGATCTGCTGGTTACTGGATGAGACCTTGGAGTCATTTGAAGACTGTCAGATTTACTCGATTCTCTTTCAATCTAATTCAAAATCAAAGATTTTCAAATATGTCAGAGAAAATGGAGAAAGTCAATGTTGCTGGACAGGAGATTAATGAAGGAACGGCTCACATGTATTACGACACGAAAGAGACAGTATTCTATAACAAAGTTCAAGTACTAAATCGTGACCTGTCGATTCAAGTAATCAAACTGTTTTCCGAGAAGCGTTTAGAAGAAAGAAGAAAGGTCTACGAGCAAAAGCTCGCCAAATATAACCAATACAATGCTTCGGGCAATAACACTGTCGCGCCACCTCGAGAACCAAAATCCTCGATTTCTATTTTAGATGCTCTCGCTGCTTCGGGATTACGATCAATTCGATATCTTAAGGAAATCCCATTGGCGAGTCATGTTACCATCAACGATATCTCTGAGGCAGCAACGAAGTTGGCGGAAGAAAATTGCATGAGAAATCATGTCGACATGAATAGAGTCAGAATTAATCTACAAGATGCAACGAGCTTGATGTATCAATCTCGTGAACCTCAATCCCAGTTTGATGTTATAGATCTAGACCCCTACGGATCTGCAGCAAACTTCCTTGACTCAGCCGTCCAGGCTGTGAGTGATGGAGGACTGCTGTGTGTTACATGTACTGACATGACAGTCCTTTCTGGGAGATATCCTGAAGTATGCTTTTCAAAATATAATTCAATGCCAGTTAGAGGGAAATATGTTCATGAAATGTCCTTGCGGGTCTTACTGCATGCAATTGATACGGCCGCCAACAAATATAAAAGACATATTGTGCCCTGGTTGTCGTTATCTGTAGACTTTTATGTGCGAGTCTTTGTTCGAGTCTATGAATCTGCTGCAGAGGTGAAAAATTCGTGCTTAAGACGGTGTATGTTGTTCCAATCTGAAGATTCTCCAACTTATTTCATCCAACCCCTCGCTCAGAATAGTCTGAATGGAAACTACGCTGCTGCCCGCATTCAACCGTCCTTTCAAACGGAGGACATTTCAAAGTACAGGATTGGCGGTCCCTTCTGGCAGGCACCAATCCATGACCAGACTGTGGTTGATGAGTTATTGGCGAGAGTAAGATCTTTTGCCGAGAGTGGGAATGAGTTAGAGAAGCAACTTTTTCCCATTCCAACCGTTCAGCGAATGACCGGGATTCTAACTGTAATCTCCGAGGAGTTGAAGGATGTTCCCTTTTATTATTCTTTACCTGAATTGGCGTCTGCGGTTAAGTGTGGAGTTCCTCAGCTCCAGGAATTCGCTGCGGCTCTGCAGAATCTTGGCTATCGATTATCACAGTTTCATCATGAACCTAGTGCCGTCAAAACTGATGCTCCGAATGAAGTGGTAAGTGTTACATATATTTTGATGCAGTTTATTCTGATGTAGTAACCCTCTTCGCAGATCTGGGATATAATGCGAGCTTATCACAAGCTGCACCCTCCACAACTAAGTAAGAGTGGATTATCTGAAGTGGCGAAATCTATTTTAGAAAAACCGATCTCTGTGGAAGTGAATTTCACTGCTGATAATCTGGTAATTTTTTCCTGTTGTTTTAGTCTATTATGTAACAACTTTTTGGACAGAAACGACCTAATAAATCCGTTCCACGTTTCCCCCCGAATCCAGGTATTCGAATCACTGAAAAATTTTAAATGATCTGTAACTGAAAGATTTTATAGAGGCGTTTTGGGGTCCGAAAAGAAGAGCAGGAAGAAAGACTGACCGAGATGACGCGAAACTGGAGGAGAAGGTGGTAACAGAACAGGAAATACCAAGCAAGGAAGCCGAAGAAGGAACTAGAAGAAGTGAAAAGAGAGCTCGATTGAAGAAATAATTCAAATTTAAGCATTATCGCTTGAAAGAAAATAACAATAAACCAACATACAAATTCAATGTTATTAAATCAAGCACAAAAAATCAATAAACATTTCACACCCAAGCCATCTATGCTGTATAGAAATTTCACCCCATTTCAAATACTAACAACTTCGTCTGGCCTGTACTACTAACACTAATCTCTTCTTATCAACAAATATTCACTTCGAAGCTTTCGGTTTGGCTTTCGCAATTACAGCAGAGGATTTTGAGGTGAAGATTTCTCCAGCGACTTTATCTGTTCGAATAGGTCGGCATTTAGACTTTAAAGTACATCCAATATCATCTGCGAAATTGCAATGGAGTAAATCCGTCAAACAGAATAGAATAACTTTCTTACCAGGCGTGAGTTTATAATATCGAGGATCATTGTCAGGATTATGAATAGCTTGCGCTCCAATCCACGGTATAGCTTTAGGTTCAGTGATTTGACTCCTTTTTCCATCTGCAGAAACCTTAAGCCACCAATATTCAGAAGGACCTTCTACCCCGCCTATGTACCGTCCTTCCGCTTTTGCATACCCTCCTACATACAAATCACCCGCTATGACAAAGTCAAGCAGTCTAGGCGGTCCAGGTAAGATGGGGCCAATAAGACCATCAGCCCTCGACGAAGACTTGGAGGGATGAAATATCTTCTTGCCATCTTTCTGTTCATATAAGACTCCAATATAAAACCCGACGTCATCAATACCCAAAGTGTAATCGAATTTATTCTCAGTACTGTTGACTACAGTATATGAGGAAGAATCGATATGGTCTTTAGGTAGGTTGCTTAGTTTTGTTCGAAACCACACCCATTGCAGCTCCGACAAGTTTCCAGTTAGCTAATAGAAATAGTTTAGAGAAAAGAGAAAGGCCTGAATTAGACTGACCTTCAGGACTTCCAATTCCTGTGATCGACCAACGGCAGTACAAACTCTTTGCTACACAGAACAATTGACACGGATCGAGGACAATCTGAGAGTAACTGACCTTTCTTTCACAAAACAATGTATGCTGATGCGGGAGAAGGATTACTTTCGGTAAACCCCTGTGATCTTCCTCGGTTACTTCTGTTGAAGTTTCAACGATAACTTCTTCTGCTCCCAAAACCATTGATCGATTTTCCTTCAGAATTAGGGCATTTCCAACCATCTCATTGCCTTTTACATCTCGCTTCGGATTGGGAGAACTCCGGGCCGAATTATCGTACTTAGTGATTCTCCCCGCCTCCTTGCTTGTGTTAGTCGTCGAAGTGTTGTTGTGATGCCTGAAATTTGTCGAAACGTATTGACAGTAGTTTCCCATATCGTTATGCTGATTCGAGTGAAAAATCTTTCAGCAAAGAGAAGCGCTTTTCTTTCATTTCAGAAATTTACTCTACAGGTTACGAGTAGAAATCAAGAGAATTTCACAATTTCTCCTGAGATTTCAGATTATTTATTGTTTTCATTAGTCTTAAGTCGTTTTTGTAAATTTTCATTTCCTTTGTTCATGTACATTATTCATCTCTGAACTCGGTCTGCAGACCGGTTGACCTGGCCTTAACTTCCCTTGCTTGTAAGCATCTTCAATGATTTGCAACTTCATCTATTCACAATAAACAGGGCGGCACCTATTTACTACTGAAGCGATATTGTAACCAATCATCATTATGTTCGATCCATTGATCAATATCTACTAGCTTCCATTCGTCTGTGTACTCAAGCTTTAACTGAAAGATGTCTTCGATTCTCAAAGTATTTTCGAGAAGAATCTATCAGAAGAAAGGTGAAATCAAGATGAACATTTATGAACACTTACTTCATGAGTTGTGGATCGAGAAACATCATTTCCTTGAATGAAAACATCTCGTTCAACATCTTTGATGTAAAAGATCTCTACTGTATGTCATTAAACAAAGAATTGAATTCATCGTTACTTGCCTTGGCTGTTCACGTCAACCCAAACTCTTAACAAAACACTATCAGGTTCATTACCTCCGTGATTCTTTGACTTCAAATTTGTAATAATATTATAGTTATCATCATCTATGTTGTCGTGTACTTTACTCCCAGGTACGGTTTCTTTGCTTTGAGGTTTTAGCCGTCCACCCAATCCGTACGGATAGTCGATTCTCTCTAGAAACTCATGTTCAACTTTATCGACCGATGAATAAAGTAATAAATCACTCCTTGTGATCTGAGGTTGGCGAATAGAATGAATTTGATGAAAAACACGATAGTGTGGTTGCAGCCGCGCATTCTTTATTGCATTAGTATAAAAGTTCGCTAACCTCTCTTCAAAAACTTCATTGATCGTTAGAATGTCCGAGCTTTGATCGGAAGGTGTTACTTCAGACTTTTCATTCGGGTTTGAAGTCTGCTGAAATTGGATTGCTTTGTTGTGTGTAATTAGATCGGGGTGATGAAAGATAGCATAAACAGCAGATTCAAATGCTGCCTGAGCCCCTTGAAGAAATTGATGAGTGGGCTCAATTTCAGATAATAGTAAGGAAAGAATGAATTTATTCAATGGGCTTCGATGGCGTGGGTTTAGAGGTCGTTGTCTCCAAGGGAAGAATTGAGACGAATTTTGGATATTGTCTAGCTTAACATTCTGCCCAAACGAATCAGCAACAGATGTCGAGTTCCTCCTCGAAAACTTCCATGTCGCTGTCAATAAACTCCTGGGAAACTGTTGAATTGAGTTCATTTGAGACGTAAAGTTCAGTCTGGTAAATTTACGTTTGTTTCATGTCGAGAAAATGATGGTTCAACAAGCAGTTTTACAACAACGGAGGCAGAAAGTGGTGACAAATTCTAAAGGAAATTTGCGTTCAAAACTTCCTTCTATTCCTCAAAAATCTCCATCCAAGCACAAAAAAGTTCTGAGGCCACCAACTTCTCAACCTTCCCTCCCGAAAATCGAGGAAAAGGCAGTTGTCGAGCTATCAATCCTTGAACTTGCGACTCGAAGACTCAACTCCGCACCAAATTCTAATGATAATTCTTGTGGAAATGTTGTACTTCACTTTAATCACTATCACAAATCGTTCCCCATCCATAACGGTGTTTTGAAATGGGAAGATATCGACAAGGAGTATTACCTATCTTTCGCATATTCAGGCAATTTCAAGAGAACCATTACCCAGTTGCCTCAGCTTATCGAAGGTGAAAATCTATACAAGAGGAATGCAGTTCTTTTTTCGTCCGATTCTTCTGTTCCCTCAAATGAACTCCTGCATGATGAAAATTATCGCTATTTTATTGGTGCAGTGGATAAGCAACAGTATTTATTAAAAGTTGAGGAAGATTCTACACTTAATGTGAAAATAAAGTTAGCTCATGCGGATGCTCTAGCTTTTAGCCAACTCGACTCAACAGCCAAAAGTGGCAATCGAGCTGTCTCTCTTCTCACTGCAGAACTAAAGAGTTTGTCACCTCATGACCTAAACACTGATCACGCTAAACTATTAATGGAACAAAGGGATCTTGAGGATATCTTATTTTCATCGTGACACTCAGAATAGACCGGACTTGAATTTATTTATTCGTTTCTTTCATTATTATTTGTAAATTTTACCTACCGTACTGATAATCGCATCAACTCCTCAAAATAAGTTGGAAAAGTCTTCCTTGTACATCCAGGATCTAAAATTGTGACAGGAACACCTCCACATGCTACTAAAGAAAAACACATTGCCATTCGGTGGTCATCATAGGTTTCAATTCGACAATTTTCGTTGAGTGTCTGACTATCTTCTAACCCATGAACAATCAAGTAATCTTGTCCTTCCTCTACCTTTACGCCAAGTTTTGTAAGTTCATTTACCATCGCTACCATTCGTTCAGTCTCTTTTACTCTCCAGCTCGAAACATTTCGAATGACGGTCTTTCCTCTAGCGAAAATGCCCACAATCGCCAGAGTCATTGCCACATCGGGAATATCGCTGCAATCTTCATCTATTCCGTTGAGTCTATTCGATCCGTTGGAGAGAGATATACTATCAGCACAATATGTTACAGTAGCTCCCATCTTTTCCAAAACTTTAGCAAATCGCTTATCACCCTGTAAACTCTCCGACCCAACTCCATGAACAGTTACGCTGCCACCACTAATTGCAGCTCCTGCAAGAAAGTAAGAAGCAGAAGAGGCATCTCCTTCGATGAAGTAGCGCCCTGGCGAGACATATTTCGAGGGCTTGACCTCAAAGACTTTATTGTCAATATTGGTAACCTTGACTCCGAACTTACTCATGAGCTGGATCGTCATGACAACGTATGGGAGTGATAATAACTCATCTTTAATCACGATTCTGACAGGTTTAATTGCGAGAGGTGACGCCATGAGGAGCGCTGAAAGAAATTGGGAAGAGATCTTTCCAGAGATCTCCGCCACTCCACCAGCCAAAGAGTTCGCTTCAATCGTCACTGGGGGGCATCCTGTTTCACTGCATTTTATATCTACTCCAAGCTGTGCGAAAGCTTATTGAATGAGGATAGTATGATATGGGGTACTAACTTGCTGTAACCCATCGACCAGATCAATTATCGGCCTCTCACGCATTCGTTGAATTCCATCCAGAACAAACCTTCCTTTTCCCGCGGACAAAACCGCAGTTAGTGGGCGCATTGCAGTCCCGGCATTTCCTAATAGAGAACATTACGATAGGAAATCATGAAAATCCCTCCTATTACCGAGGAATATTAATTGAGGTTCCTTCGAGACGACCGGTCCGTCTAAGCCCTCAATGACCGCAGTTTTCTTGTCAAAGTCTCTTATCAAGGGAATCTGAGAAACGTTAGGGATTGATCAATCAAATCACAGCAGGATACCTTCAGCTGCTTTAGTGCCGCAATCATGTGAGTGGTATCGTCAGAATCTAAAAGATTTTCAACCGTAGTTTGACCAGAACTAAGAGATGAAAGGAGCAAAACTCGATTGGAAAGAGATTTGCTGCCCGGTAGCCAGAGCTAACCAGGTTTACAAAGATTAAATAGCGTGCTAACAATTGGTTTCTTGCTAACCTCCCCTCTCATGGATTTAATTGGAGGGATCAACACTTCATCGGTCATCAACAATTTGCTTCTATGCGGTTGGAGAGGTTGTCTTGAAAATTCCCAACCAAATGCGAATCTATGGCAATTTAAGACCAGGAACAGAGAAATCAGTAACATGATGCAAAGTAAAACGAAGTAAATTAATTTACCGATTTACCGAAATGCTTCGAATCTTCGAAACTTCGAAAATCGAATTCTTCTTTTCCGTAGTTTCAAGGAAGGCAGAGAGAGAAATTCATTTCCAGAACAATTCACTGCAACCAATTACTCACAATTGATTCCTATTGCTGCTTTACAACTTCTACTCGTGATAAAGAATGTTTAGTTTACGAGCCACTGCTTTTCGCAATGTCAATGCTATTTCTAAGAGATTTGCATCAGGAAAAGTCGTCAAATTTGGTGTCGAAGGACGCGCTTTGATGCTTCAAGGAGTCGACTTACTTGCCGATGCCGTCCAAGTTACTCTTGGACCTAAAGGGCGCAATGCCATTCTTGATCAATCATTTGGTGCTCCTAAGATTACCAAGGACGGTGTGACTGTTGCTAAACACATTGAATTCAAGGATCGTTTCCAGAATATGGGAGCGCAATTAGTTCGTCAGGTTGCAAGTAAGACCAACGATATTGCTGGTGATGGAACCACCACTGCCACCGTTTTAACGAGAGCTATTTTCAGGTAAGGAACGTATATCGTTTGTTTGTAGCTTCTCCTGATCATCAATTAGTGAGGGATGCAAGGCTGTTGCCGCGGGATTAAACCCTATGGATTTGAAAAGAGGTGCTCAGTTAGCAGTTGACAAGATCGTTGATGTTTTGGGCAACATTTCTAGACCAATTTCTTCCAAGAACGAGATCTCCCAGGTTGGCACTATTTCTGCCAATGGTGAGAAAGAAATTGGTGACTTACTCAGCGAGGCCATGGAGCGTGTGGGTAAAGACGGTGTCATCACTATTCAAGATGGAAAGACTTTGGTAAATGAATTGGAAGTTATTGAGGGCATGAAGTTTGACCGCGGCTACATTTCACCTTACTTCGTCACTGACAACAAGGCACAGACCTGCGAATTTGACAATCCATTAATCTTATTAGTTGAGAAGAAAATTTCTTCTCTTCAATCTATTGTTCCCTTATTAGAGAATGTCGTTCGCTCCCAGCGTCCTTTAGTCATCATCGCAGAAGATGTTGAATCCGAAGCTTTAGCCACTCTTGTGGTGAATAAGTTAAGAGGTGGCATTAAAGTTTGTGCAGTCAAGGCTCCAGGCTTCGGTGATAATAGAAAGGCTACTATGCAAGATATTGCTGTTATTACCGGTGGCCAGGTGATCTCTGAGGAGTTAGGTATGAAGTTGGAAACTGTTACTGAGGAACAATTAGGCACTTGCTCGAAGGTAAAGATTTCCAAGGATGATACTATCATTATGAATGGAGCTGGTGACAAGGGAGCCATTGATGAAAGAGTTGAACTTATCCGTGAATCTATTTCCCAAACTACATCAGATTACGAAAAGGAGAAGTTACAAGAGCGTCTGGCCAAGATTGTTGGTGGCGTTGCAGTTATCAAAGTTGGCGGTGGTAGTGAAGTCGAGGTGGGAGAGAAGCGAGATCGTATCGTTGACGCTTTGAACGCTACTAAGGCCGCTGTTGAGTCTGGAATTGTTCCTGGAGGAGGAGTGGCTCTATTATGGGCATCCCGTCAACTTGCCGGTGTCAAGGATAAGTGTGAAAATATGGACCAGAAGATTGGAGTTGAAATCATTGAAAGAGCATGCAGAGCTCCTATTAAGGCTATTGCTAATAACGCTGGACACGAAGGTAGTGTAATTGTTGGGGAATTATTAAAGAAGGAGTCTTACGAGATTGGATTCAATGCCCAAACTGGAGAATACGTAGATATGATCCAAAACGGAATCATGGATCCTACTAAGGTTACTCGTACAGCTGTTTTAGATGCTTTCTCCGTCGCTGGCTTACTTATGACCACTGAAGCTATGGTCGCTGATTTACCAGAAGAGGATAAGCCTGCAGCTGGTGGTATGGGAGGCATGAGCGGTATGGGAGGAATGGGTGGCATGATGTAAAAATTGTTAGAGTACAAGCAACAATAGAAAATCATAATTAATTGTTCATAATAAAAAAAGATTATTTTAGTCTTTACAAATTTATCGTCTTGAAATGTTTTTATTCAAACTCGACATCGCTTTGGCTATCACCTGTTTCCTCCATTGTGAATAATGTACTGGTTCGCTGGACTGGTCGAAATCGCCAGGCCATGAAAGCAAGCTATTATAATTAGGAGAGAAGAAGTACGCCGAAGTTATTCGCTCTACAGGGAAAGTTTTAGAAACCACTCTATGAAGAGCAGACTTCAGTAGGCCTCTACTCCAGTCTTTCAAACAATCTCCGACATTCACAGCAAAATCACCGTTCGCCAGATGAATAGATTCCCATTCATTCGTCAGGAGATTGCACAGTTGCAATTCGCTGTTAGAAGTAGTGGTATCATCAGTGACATTAGCGAGTTCGGAGACGATAGTAAACATTGATACATCCGTGTGCTCCGCTACTCTCTCCTCGCCTGTGGTTAATTCAGGCACTTCAGGGTAATAGTTGAAGGACAAAATACTTGTGTGATTCGAGATGTTACTCGAAAAAGAGTTCAGAGATAAATTACACGCTATTTCGATGATATTCAGAATAAGTAGAGATAACTTCTGCATCGATATGTAGTATTGGGATAGATTCATCTGATCCGTTTCAGAGAATAATTCCAAATTATTCGGGAAAAAGTGGATGTGACCTTCCTTGGAGGAAAAGTACTCTAAGTTTTCAAGTTTTTGAACTTCGTTAAGAATCGGTCCGATGCGATATTTTTCCACTGTATCGTTGCGTTTCCCAGATACGCCAATGAGTGTCGCGAAGTTTTCTGCAGAGAGAGGAGAATACCCTCTTCGAGCACGATCTTTCGATACAAACTGCAATTTCATGTCAAGAGATTGTTGAAAAAAGCTTTTCATCAGAGTTGAAACTTCTTGAATGTTACCAATCTCATAGCCGCGAAGAATGATGAAACCAAAATTTGTCAAATTACTGTACACTTTCCTCAGTGTTTGACTGATTTGAGAGGTCTCATCTAAACTTTGTTCATGTATATGTCCACAGAAAGAGATTTCTCCACAGATATTGCAATAGAAGTGGCTTAGATTAACAACTTCATTCATTGTCCATAATTTCTGGAGCGAATTGTGGGAGGGGCGGCGATCTTATATTCCGAGCTTTTGTAGCCGTCATGCCATGTTCTGACTCGCATATTATCAACATTGTCAACATTGTAAAGAAGATGAAAAGAACACGCGAAGACTGGGAAAATGAAAGCAAATTTGTCGAGGAAGCACAGCCATCGACCTCTTTGGAGTTTGCAAACGTGAAAGACGAGATATCGATTAACCGGAGAAAGTGCCCTTATCTTGACACTATCAATCGACACTTGATCGACTTTGACTCAGAGAAACTTTGCTCTCAAACTCTTACGAACCGCAACGTCTACGTATGTTTAGTCTGTGGTAAATTCTTTGAAGGCAGAGGCAAAAACACGCCAGCTTATACCCACAGCTTGCAACTTAATCATTATGTGTTCATGAACCTTGAAAGTGGAAGATCTTACTGTTTACCTGACGGATACGAGATAGTCGATTCAGCATTAACTGATATTCAAAAGTCTTTATGTCCAGAGTATAGTCTTAAGGATATCTTTGGTTTGGATAAGAATATCAGTCTAGCGCGAGATGTGCATGGCATGTCTTATTTACCCGGATTTGTTGGTCTTAATAACCTTAACGCTACCGATGATATCAATGTTCTCCTACATATGTTAAATCATATTGCTCCTTTCCGTGATTTTTTCTTGCAGCCTCAACTCTACTCAGCTAATCAAAGCAAACTTGTGAAGGAGTTTGGATTGGTAAGTCAGAAATGGTTTGACCTCTTTTTCAATCTCTAACCGACCTTCTCTCTAGATATTAAGGAAATTATGGTCACCCAACAATTTTAAGAGCACGGTGTCTCCTCAAGAGTTAGTGCAGCTGATGTCGATCGAGTCAAAACGAGCCATTTCGATAGGGGTTAGGTCTGAAGTTCTCGAGGTTTTTGTATGGCTTCTAAACTATTTACAAAAGACAATTGAGGCGAAAATCAAACATCCTTTTGAATCTAGTGTATTATTTGAACCTTTCCAAGGAGTCGTTGAAGTGACCACTTGCACGAAGAAGTTGGTCGATAGTTACGAGGAGCAAAAGCTTTTAGAGAAGTTACAGAAGGGTGAATCCATATCAAACGATGTGCATATGGACGGAGATGGATGGGTGAAGACTGTTCGGGATGTACCTTTCACGTATCTCAGTTTAGATATACCTCCATGTCCGCTGTTTCGCGATTCTCAAGGCGGCTTAATAATTCCTCAACTCCCCCTCTTCCAACTACTCTCCAAATTTGACGGTCAGAAATGGAGTGATCAATTCACAAAGGAGGCCCATCATCGTAAACAATATCGAATTAAGCGATTGCCACGCTATCTCATCCTCCACCTTGTGAGATTTACGAAAAACAACTTTTCTCTCGAGAAAAACCCAACTATCGTCACGTTTCCCGTGAGAAATCTGGAAATGAAGGACTATCTCTATGAAAATGAAAACGCTGCTACTGTAGAGAAAAAGTTGCAATCTCTTCCCAGCGTTGATCAGATTCAGGTTATGACGACCGAGGAGTTAAAGAGCTTCATTCAAGACTTCGGGGGCCCATTACACTTACAGGAGATGAAGTCTGTAATCTCTTCAAGTTCATCGAATCAGTTAGATGACTTGCGATTTGTAGCATTGAGGGCACATGAACGTGTTGACTTATTCCGATCGACGAAATATGACCTCGTCAGCAATATATGCCATGATTCCGAGGGAAGCGCGAATGGTATTGCTGTGGGCGATCTTGGTATGTCTAATGTATATGGTAATAAAAAGGTAGCTAATCCTTTAGTTCCTGTAAGCGCTGCTGATTTGGACAGTGTTGTGCATCGAGGGCATTATAAGATACACCTGCCCTTCAAAGCCACTGGTCAATGGTATGAGCTGCAAGACCTCCGAGTTAGCGAGACCACCCCTCAGCTAATTGGTAAGCTTTATTTTTTGTCCTTTCTCTTCCCTTTCTTATTCAGTTCATAGGTGTTTCGGAGTCGTACATCCTTGTCTATGAGAAAAAATCGAAATAATTGTATGAAAACATTGAAAATAAGATTTTATTAAAACTCGATTTTATGGAATTTCGATTTTTGTTATGAAACCGTCGTGTGTATCATTTCAAAACAATTTAAACTAATTACTAGAACAACACCAATCATCTTAACATGGGTGACACTGGCAATGTCGATCCTCGTCAACTGGAGCTTCAACAGCTCCAGAAAGAATATCGAAACATGGAGATAAATCGACGTGCTTATGCTGAAGAAAGTCAGTCGATTCTTCGAACACAGCAAACCACAATCGACAAACTACGAAAAGATAATGATGCTATCAAAAATGATATCGCATTAATAATGCGTGGTAATAATAAGGCTATAACAGCAGAGCAGCAAGAGGCTATTCAGATTCTAAACGAGCAAGGAGAGAAATATCTTCAGTCGATCGAATTTGAAAAGAAAAACATCGAAACGATGGAAGAACAGATTCAAGTAATGAAAGCGAAAGTGCTTCAACAAAGAAAGTCTATGGGTGGAGTGAATGCCTCACGTGAGAACTATTTGATGATTCAGAAGCAAATTAGAATTCTGGAGAATCGCTTGGACAAATCTTTGATCAAATTCAACGAATCATCGGCTCAGAATAAGGATCTTCGCAATCAAATTGATGATCTACGGCGTGAACGCGTCGTATTTGAGAACATCTATCGAAAGATGGAAAAGGATCTCCAGGAAAAGAAGCGTTTGATGGCCGAGATTATTGAGATGTCAAATCAAGCCTATGAGCAGCGTGACGCCTACCAGATGGAGATTGCAGCAATTGAACAGGCGAATCGAAAAGAAACTGAAGAATTTGACGAGCAGATGCTTACATTATCGCGGTTGTTAGACACTGATCTCTCGTTGCCTACTCCAAGCTCTTCGTTAGGACAGCGGAGTAAGTCCCTCGTCCGTCTTAATTCTGCGAAAGCCTCCCTTCTTTCGCCAGGAAGAACTCGTTCAGGTGGAGCTGTGGGCTTCGGAGGTCTGTCACCTCAGCCCTCCATGACCTCTGTCGGCCCTGGACCAACTGGCAATGGGTCTGCTCTGCCTATGTCCCCAAACAACAATCCTAACAATAACAACGCCGAGGTAGATTTCAGAGAGCGCGCTCAAAATTTCGAAGAGGCTTTCAATAAGATCCGTATCGCGACTGGTATTAACGACATCGATGAACTGGTACAGACATTTATCAAAAACGAAGAGCACAACTTCTCTCTCTTCAATTATGTTAATGAACAAAATAATGAAATTGAAAAATATGAAGAACAGATCACTCAGTTGAGAGAAGAAGAGATGAAATATGCGCAAGAGTCAGGGAATGATGTCAATCAGCATAAAGAGATTTTGAAGGACTTGGAGAACAAACTTCAGTCCACTGATGCAATGGCAGAGAAATATGAACTAAGATGTCAAGACTTATCTAGAATTATTGAGAGCTTGAAAAGAGGAATGCAAAGCATTATCAGTAAGCTAGACTGGGATAGTGGTGAGGACCTGCAAGCGAATACAGCAGGTAATAGTACACCAACGCTCCATGCTAGCGGATCAGTGGGCAACAACCTCACCTCCACTGCCGCAACCGGTGCAAATAGCATTCCAACGATTACAGAGGTGAATATGGTAAACTATCTTGGTATTCTTGAGAAGAAAACAGTGCAACTTCTCCACCAGTATCACCAAGTACAACAGCTTCTCCTATCTAATGCTGGAAGCAAATCCTCAGCACTTGACGTTCTTCATGGTTCTCACCCAGCAATTTCTGCCGATCCTAACGCTCATGGTGAGGGTGACAAGAACCTTCAATCACTCGTCACAGTATTGGGTGCTGGTCCCAAGATTCCGATGGGCCAAGACCATCTTCACGTCAATCCTCCAAAAGCTGACGATTATCGCTCAGATGAAGACGACGATGAAGATGAAGATGAAGCAAGACCTCTCACACGTGATGAATTGAAATCGCGCACGCTGAATCGCTTGCAGAAGAGGATTCAAGGTCTTAACATCGCCGCCAACTCCATCAATAGCAACAGTGCGGGAGGTGTTGGACTGCTCACAAACTCTGCAGGGAATGCCAATAATTCCTCGGCCAATAATGCACTAAATATTTCTATGTCATCCAATAATAACGCGCTGAGCGCTGCGAAGAAAACACCAATGGCGAAGAAATAAAATTTTTCATCAAAGTTTAAACATAGGAGTACCGAATCTGTTTCTAGAATGTGACAAACGACACAATGCATCTCTTCCTATTCTTATCTTAACCTAATCACGATCGAATACAACGAACTCCTTCTTTTTTCATCTCGTGGAGTCACCAAAATTCTTGATTCGAATTAACAGGAAGAACAACTACTACATCCGGAGTACAAGAGCACATTCAGATTCTCATTGTATGAGAGAGAAGAGGTAGGAGTCTGTACTTCGGCTAAAGACCTGAGCATCATCCTTCCATTCTTCTTGTGTATGATGTGTAGCAAGAGGGACGTGATCAAAGAAGTTCACCTCATGGCAGAATGACGCACTGCTCGAGCAAATATGTGAGTAAAGACCACTTTCTCTGTTATAACTTGTCCGTCGTAGCAACTGCTGACGAGTTTCTCTCTCTTCATTTCCGGTCATAACTGACGGATGGTTGAAGAACAGCTTTAGCTTCACCGTACTAAATAAATGTTGAGGACTGGACAGTTGATCCTGTAGTTTATTCAACAATCCTTTCTCCTCCTCTGATAGCACCTCCTTCAACACTTCCGACTTCAGCATCTGCCGCCTGTTTGACGACGGTAGCGCAGGACGGGTATGACGAAGTACTTGCGACACATCCTCTTGGTCGAAATAGCTCCCTCTTGTTAGTCCAGAATATCGAGGATGACGTCGAGCAGTCAGTACCTGCTGTCTGGCATACTGCAAGTCTGATTTCGTTGTATGAACAGTGGACACCGTAACATCATCAAGATTTAATGAAGATTGGATCTGTTGGCGATTCGCCTCTGGTTCTGAGGATTCTGCCGCGTTGGGCGGTGTGTGGACAGTGAAAGGATATTGTTTGTGGATTTGTGCCTCAAGAATCTAGAAACATATGAGAATACAGAAGAGGAGGTTGAACATCATCACTTACCTTACTACTTTGAAGCGCTGGTAAAGAGAAATTGTTGTCCAAGTAATCAGATACAGGATATTCTACTTCCTCGTACTTCACTCCGTTGTCACCTCTACTCTCACCACTCTGCGAAGTGTGAGAGGTGAGAACAGACATCATTGAACCTCGTCGTGTTATCGTTTGACCAGTTGAAGCGAGATGAATTGGCAAAGCACCAGTGATTGTGGCGAATGATGCCTTTCTTTTTGTGGGTGATGAGGAATGGGGTGCGGACGTGTTAGCAAGGATGGGTTTCGGAGGAGGGACAGAGCGCGGATTCGGATCAAACTCGTCACTCTGACGAAGTTGTTTGTGCGACGAAATATTAAGGGAAGGACCGCATGAGGGAGAAGGGGAGCGACCGGTTTTTGTCTTTGATTCCTGCACTTTATTGCTCTCCTGTCGCTTCTTCCTCATCATCGTCTTCTCATAGAGACGTTGCACTTGTTCGTCGTGCACTTCAATACCCCTTCTATCTGAACGAGTGTAATGTGAAGTATGCCAACTGCTCCTGCTCTCCATATCATCGTCACTCCCTCCACCACTTCCTAATCGATGTTGAGATAAACGAAGGTGAGAATCCTCTGATACAGCGGCAAGAATCTCCTTCCTACTATTCGCGTCGCTGAAGATCTTGTCCTTCAATCGATCAGCAGAATCGATTTTGTCTAAGCGTGGAGAAGATCGGAGAGCAGGGCTGATGGCAGGATCCGTAGAGGCGAACGAGCGAGAGCGACCTGAAAGAGACTTCAAAGAAATCTCGGTGACTTTACTTCTAGCATGCTTCGCTTCATTCACGTCATTGTAGAGGCGAATCATCGCATCCATTGTTACAATGGCCAGCTCAGCAGAACCGCCCCCTCCCCCCGTCCCGCTGCCTTGTCCACTACTATGCGAAGAAGGAGGTGCATTGCTGAAGGAACACGCCACGACCGGTGATTCGAAAATCTCCTCCTTTAACGGAGTAAAAGATTCATCTACGTCATCTTCCTCTCCCATCTCATCGTCGTCTCCTGTGACAATGCTGAGTTGGCCCGCGCTTGTGTGTTTACCTTCCACCGCATCAGGATCATCGTGCTTAGAATGATAGGAGAAGGGGAACTCTTTCTCATGCCTCGCTCGAATCTTTTGAATGACATAGTTGTCAGGGTCGCTGACTAAAGGATTTGTCTCATAGTTATCGCGGGACTTAGAAGAAAAGAAGTCGTTCACGTTCTCAGAATTAATCTGGAACTCCCCCAACGACTGATACTCTGTGCCATATATGCGAACTTGACCATGCACGTCGGACACAGAGAGTAGAACATTTCCATTAAAAGAATTATGAAGTGACGTGAGTGTAGTAATCATGGAGCCTGTGCTAATATGAATGATCGGGTATTCTGATACTTGAATAAGATTGACGAGTCTCTTGCCATCATCTAAAACTCCTCTCGTCGTTGTCTTTGTCACAGTGGAGTCGAAGCGCTCTAGGTTGAGACGCTCATAAGCTGACATCACCTCCTTGTCATAGATTTTCCAGATATGTAAAGTGCCAGCATTTGTTCCGGCGAAGATGTAAGAATAATGCGCAACTCGATTGAACATAGCTTGTGATGACGTCACTGACACAGCCTCATCGTCTCTATTTTGAGATGTTGTGGTGGAAAGAAGGGGGTGAGCAGAAGAAAGACCAGAGGGATTTTGATGTTTCTGTGCAATCATCGCGGATGAGAAGGCGTGCAGTGAGAGAATATGAGTGGAAAAAGTGTCGAAAACCATCATAGGACTGATACCGATCCCATGGCTAACAGAGTAAGATACGCCCCATAACCTAACAGTGCGATCTAGAGAGCCAGTCAACAAACCTTGCGAATGGTTGAAGTCCGTTGTAAGGTTGGGGTGGATCCACTGCAATGAGAAGATTGGTCCGTCATGTAATAACTCAGTGAAGTCATACTTCGGTAAATAGGACTTTGTGCTTGTCTTTGCCTTAAAGCTAAGTTCCTTTAGCTTTGATGATACGGGACCAGAGAGAGCCTCCTGCTGCATGCGCTGGAACTCATTTGTAATGACTTGCTGCATGTTGTCTTTCGTCTGGAGCATAATGATCTTCACGTGCCCTGCCTCATCACCAGACGCTAGATATTTCCCTTGCCATGAAACTGCTAATGCTGTCACTCGTGTGGGATGATTTGCGAGTTCTAAGACAGGAGAGCCAAGGTGATATCCGTAAATCGGTGGCTTCCCTTGATCTAGGAGGTCAGTAGTTCCATCCTCCTCCTCATAAGCGCCGTCAGGTGGAACAATAATGTCAGGTAATTTACTGTGATATATAGACTTCGAAATCCCCAGAAGAAACAGAATTTCATCATCTTTGCCAGTGATTGTGGAGAATTTGTCAAAATGCAGTTGAATTATCTTATCGGCTGTCTTATGATAGTCACTAATGTTGTTCACGTGGTGCCTGAATCGAATCTGAAAAGTATGTACAGAATTGATCTCTTGAAATTCTACCACCTTTAATTCTCCATTTTGCATGCAAAGGAAGAGCCGATAATACTGAGGGTTCACATCCCAACTTGCGGAGAAAACAAGATGCTGTTGCTTCTCCTCCCCTTCATGTTTGGTTTCGAAGGGATAATGACAGAGACGATATCCAGTTTCTTGTGCAAGCTCGAGGAGCTCGTCTCCCTCTAACATGTTCACTTATTTATTATTTCTTTTGAATTCAAAAAACTCAATAACCCTAACTAACAGGGCAGGCAAGGGCGAATGATGTTTTTTTAAATTTTACATTTCCATTATACACAGAAGAAATTACAAGGGTTCGAGATAACGATGACAAACAATTTCGACTGGACTTACTTGACCTGTAGATTTTGCATCATTATCTCCATAGCCGCATTGAAATCCCAATTTACTGACTCTAGCAGGAAGTAACAGATATCTCGATCTTGTCCTGTTTCTTGCATCATTCTCATGACCAAGTATTCATTATTAGGGGCGTTGTTTTGTAAAGTTGTATTAGCTATAGGTTGAGGATTAGAAGAATTCGGAGGCTGGTCGATATTCGGTAGCATGTAATTATTTGAGTTATAACCTGAGCTAATCGGCGCAGCAGTGATGGAAGGAGAAATATCTTTCGTCTTGTTTCCATCGGTACTCAAATCAGGTAATTCATAAGGATTGATCTTTGAAGGGGCAGGATTGGACGTCACTGGTTTTTCAGCTTTCGATTTGCTCTTCTGAGCATTACTCCAATCACTGTAGTGAGCAATTAACTGTACAAACTTCAGAACAATGTTATAGACCAATTTGAGATTAAAGTTACCTCATATTCTTTAGTCAGTGAAAATTTTGGGAGAACTTGATTTGAGAGAATATGAAGTTCTTCACTCATTCTGAGAACTTCAGGGACTTGATTATGGGATGAGTAATGATAAGAAGCGTATCTCACAGCGTGGTGATAATTGGAAGGTATCATGGTGTTAGCTAATGAAGAATGTAGAATTAAGGATGATAATGTCTCTAAATAAATCAAGGAAGAAGACGAGAAGAACGTTGCTTTTAATGAAGACATTTGGAATATATAGAGTTTTCTGGAATTCGATCTTTTATGTTTCTTTGAACTTCAACTCTTGCTACAGTAGTCTCAGAAAAATCGCGGAAAAGTGGCGGAAAACCATCTTTCCACCTCGCTTAAGCCGAAATTGAAGAAATTGACTGACTTCAGACAGAAAGAAATTTATCATAAAATTCAGATTCCTAATCAAGCACATCACATCATCAGAGCTCTGAGATCAAAGCCCTCAACGCTTTTGAAATTGAATTCAAGTTAGGTGTCTACTTCTCCATTGCTTTGATCTAGCGGATTGTTGAAGATCAGAGAATATCTAGAAATGTCTCAGAGAGTTACGACACTTCCTCCCCTCCTCGATGATCGAAATGTCACTCAATCTATGGAAGATGATTTTAATGAAGCACCAATGACACAAAACGGTAAACAAACAAAATATTTTTGATTGACTAAATGATGATTTTGTTTTGTTCTAACCTAGGTGACCTGATTATGATATTGGCCCGTTGTGTTGGTGTTTTAGTCGGAATTGTTGCTTGTCTTTCCTGGTTTATGATATTGATGCTCTTTCGAGCTGTCATTGCTTGGATGATTCATATCATCGGAGTCTTTGGCGTCGTGTTCCTCCTTGCTCTCGGTGTTGGATCTTCTGTCACTTACGCCAAAGTGTCATCGAAGTTTATTTCACTGATGTTGCGTTACTCTTGTAGTTAGTTAAATGTTTGTGTTCATTTTTTCATTTTTATCGTTTATTCTTGTTACATATTGAAAATAGCAAAAACTCAGTCGCGACCTACACATCATAGTCCTCACATATTTGTAGCGTAGTTCACCTCTTATCGTTATCCTTTCGCTCCTTTCGTGTGAAACCAATTACTATAGAATAGAATAGATACAGTTTGCTCGGAAGTACGAATTCCCTCGAACTTCTTTGAAAATTTGGGATTCTCTTCCCTCTTAGGGATCAACTATGGACAAAACTTTATTCACTTTAACTTAAAAGAAACCTGCTTTGTAACTGTTACATGAATTGCCATGATATAATAGAGAACAGAGATCAAATATGACGAACAGGCGAACGATCAATAGAAGGACATGTAAAATAGGTCAAGATATTGAAGAAATGAGCGAAAAAAGAAGCAAGGAAGAAAAATGAATCAAATAGAATAAAAAACAAGAACTCGGGAAGTATTGGACATGAACAACTTCATCTTATAATAGTGGATAGAGATTCCGATGGACGAGTGCTGTTCATTTAAACCCAGATCTTGCATCTTGGTAACGATACTTTCATTGCCTCCAAAACAACTTCAGCATCTTGAAAGGAGCAATGAACCAACGATAAACGATTTAACTTACTCAACGATAAAAGTTCCAGTAATGGTAGCTTTCCTCCTAAAGCATGATTATCTTTCACATTTAAATACAATAAATTCTCTAACTTCCCGATCGTGGGAGGGATTGATCCAGTTAGATTATTTCTTTGCAGGTCTAATTGCCTTAACTCTCTTAATTCGCCAATCCAGCGAGGGATAACTCCAGAGATATTACAATTCGCGAGAAATAAAGCCTCCAATTGTACTAAACGAGAGATACAGAATGGAATAGGCTCAGGAGTAAAGTTATTGCCTCCAGTGTACTCTCCTAAGCTTAATAGTTTCAGATTAATCAGATTCCCCAAAGATGACGGGATACTTCCAGTGAAATTATTTCCAAACAATTGCAATTCCTCCAATCCTGTAAGGAGGCCGATTTCCGGTGGGATAGGGCCAGTCAGCCCACAGCGACAAATGCATAATCTTCTTAAAGAGTGAATTTGACAAAGTTCCTTAGGTAAAGAACCAATCAATCCAGGCATTGTAGCAAGCTCAATCATTCGTAGGTGCTGTAAATACTTCACCGCTGATGGTAAAACTCCCTCCATACCATTGCTAGACATGACAAGACTATGAACATGAGATGACAACACGCCAACTTTGTACCATTTAGCAACGGGCTGATCAGAATTCCAGTGAATTTTGGTATTCCAATGATTTCCATTCGTTGCATAGAAAATTTGAATGAGTGCCTGTCTTTCAACCGGAGGAACATCAGAGCCATGCTCAAGACGAGGATTGCCTGCAAGGTTTACAATACAGCCTAATGAATCGAAAGAATCAGGCACTTTACCAATTAAATTATTCTGATGTAAGACAATTCGCTGTAAATGCTTCAACTTGCCTAAACAATCAGGTAATTCGCCTGTTAATCTATTATTTCCCATCGAGAGAACTCGAAGATGAATGAGCTCCCCTAACTGCTTTGGAATTTTCCCTGATAATCCAACTCTTCGTGCGTAGATCTCCTGTAGGCCTGAAATATAACCGATTTGATGAGGTAGGAAATGGCGGATATTCGCCGTCTCATCGATCTTGCGGATTTGAGTTGTTAATAATCTTAATCCACGCGAAGCTCGACGAAGATGAGAGCTGCCATAGGTTTGGAGATATCCCTGCCAAGAGTGCTCCACCGCAACCGACTTATTACCACAATGCTTGAGATACAACGAACATAGAAGATTATGGCCGATTGATACATCAATCCAGAATTCTCCCCCAATTCTCATTGGATGTGTTCCCAACATCCATTTTAAAAGATGGTGAAAGTCCTGTCTCAAGATAATGAAGCCATGACCTTCCCCTTGAAGAAGAAAAATATCTTTAAGATCCCGACGAATAATCTTCTCAATCTCTGTTACTGTGCACTCCAATGCCGCTGCAACCAATAAAACGCTTGGAGGTGAGAAAGAGGCTGCGATAATCGCAAAAAAAGATTTAAATTGTAGAAAGGAAGGATGCTGCTCATGATGAAAGGAACTTCTCATAAATCGTAAGTAACGAGTCCAAGAATACAGAAATAATCCTCGACTTTGTGGGAGAGGAACGTTCAGGCAACTCGAATCATCTCCACTTTTAAATTCTTCCACTGAATAAGGAAGACAGAGATTGGAAATATCCAAACAACTTTCACGATAGACAGGAATATATTCTCCATTATAATTAATGAAATTCATATTCTCATCGAACTCATGAAGCAGATCGTTGCCATAAGACATTAAATTGCTCGAATCATCTCCACCTTCAGAGTAAATCATGGTTTGAGCAAAATCATGAATCATTGAAACTTGATCAGTTTCAGAATAAGCTTCTTTTCTTCCTGTAGGGCAATTTTGAGGTGATAACTTGCTAAAAGAAGTAGTGGGCGTGTAGTAATGTGCTTGTCGATGCAAGAAAGAGTCAATATTCTTATGAGTCCAACAAGAGATTAATATCCCGCTTGTTTCTTCTTTATGTAATCCGTGACTGTTCCCTTCTTCTTCCATGACTTTCCAAATCGTAATTTCTTCCTCTTGAAAAGCGAAGAAGTAATAGCAAATGCGATTCACTGAAAGATCCAAACAACATCGCTCATACATCCACGAAAAAGCAGAGGACACATAGTTTGAATCGAAGGAGATTGTAATCTTCATCAATTGCACTCGATCTGATAAACAAACGATCAAATGATCTCCGCTGGGAGTGAAACGTATTTGCACAACTCGCGAAGTGCATCCACAATAAGGAGAGGTGATAAGCTGGAAGTTTGAGCAATCGTTCTCCCTCCAAAGACAGACAGACCCTAAACTATCTGCGCTGACCAACAAGGAAGTATTAAGACAATAATCAAAAGATAAAATATGACTATCACTGAAATGAGACAAGACGTATTGATCTTGCAAGTCTTCATGGGGATGCATCGAATCTTCAGTTAACGATTTTACTTGGAGAGAACAATCAAAGTCCGTCGTCTTGGCGGAAGATCTCTTCCAATAATGACTTAAACTGCCATAATTCGCGAGGTTTACACGAAAGGTAGATAGCAACCCATTTGACCCTGCCAATACACCGAAATAAGGACGATACAAACAAATCTTGGTCGGGGTTTGATCAGGATAAAAGTCATCGCTCAGGCAATGTACAGCACGAATAATACAATTATCATTGTAAATATTTCCAAAAATTAGAAAGAATTGATTTGGAAAGGAATAGTCGGGAAGGATCTGCTGGCTCCCTTCATTGCCGGAACCATTCGGTGAGTTATCGAACTCGTCCATTCCACCCGCATCAGTGCTACCTTCATTAATGAAGGTATCACAATGATCTAAAAGGCATTTCCATCGACCTTGTACTATCACAGCAAAACAAATGTCTTTCGTGGGTCTGAAAGAGCTCTCAGTCAAGTGAGAATCAAAGGCTTGAACTTGATCAATTTCTAGGATACCTCGCTCAAGTCGTAGGTGATCACCGATTACCACTTTTAGAACCGATTTATCTTCAATCAGTGATGGTAAATTATGTACAGTAAATGTATCTGCACTACCAAGATAACTCCACCAGATTTCATGGTTGGAGTAAGATGGATAAGAACGAAAGTTTCGATGATTCAGTACCCCATTCACATCCAATGACATAGCCTTCTGGTCTAACGTCGCGAGTAATAGAATATTTTTCTCTTTCGCAACTTGAAGCGATAAAACAGAATCAAAGGAGACATGAGGAAGGAGGTAAGAGACATGTGTGGTTAGATTCAGCACAGCAGTTTCATCATCTGAAGAGTTGGAGGGGAGATAACTGGAATATCCTTGCTCAACCAAGACTGTATCGACAATAAACTGATAGGCTTTTAAATCGATGAATTTTTCGTGGAGAAAATAATTCAATTTGGAAAAAAGCTCTGACGTATTCACTTGACCCGATCTCCACTCCTCCCACAACTGACGAATCATCGAATGCTTGATCACTTGCTCAAAAGCAGCTGTTCTCACCTTGAGATCAAGAACTTCTTCGGTGTTATTTAAGCGTGAAAACATCTCTTGTAACTGGTTTAGGAACGAAGATTCTTCCATCATTGCCAATAGCTTGAGCTTCGGACCTAAAGGAAGGTTCAAATGCTTTTGAAGGAAATCCCTTCGATCTGATGCTTTGCCAAAGATGCAGCGCTTAATATATTCATTCAAGACTGTCTCAGAGAGTGTTGCTGTCTCGTCGTGAAGACAGAGTTGACGATCCAATTGAAAAATCAAATCATCAAAAAGATTCGACATACCCAACTTCTGGCAGTATGGGAGGAAATGTGTTTGCAACTGGGCTCTAAATTGGAAATCCATATCTTGGAGGTTAATTTGTATCAGGTGAAAGGTGATTAATTTGTATCAGTGAATTTATTGTGTGATAAGTCAGTTTAAACACCAATTTTCTGATTTCTAGCGACACCCTACTTTGACCACTGAAATCACACTATAACTGCATGTATGCATGAGATCGAGAGGTCAAAAGTTAGCTGAACAAAGTGTTTTGTTGTGAAGTTAGGGTAGGGTGTAAGGCGTTTTTGTGAAATGAGGAGAGAGGAATTGCTTTATTTATTGTTTCACACTAAAACCTCTCTACACTCCTAATAACCTTATATATCTTATATATTCTCCAACTATCCTTTTTCCTTCATAAGGAAAAATAATTAAATTAAGCGTATTTACAGAACATTTTAAACCTAAGCATCTTGAGCTGTGTCACATCTTCTTCTAACTTTTCCCTCAGAGCTTCCCCACCAATCTTCAGCTTACTAACAGATTTCACAAAATCATTAATTTTCTTTTTCCATATTGTGACGGATTCAAACGGTGCTCCCTTTGGTGGAACAAATCGATCCACAGGTATTTTTTCAAAAGGGTCGATATTATTCTCACAATAGTCTACTTTCTCCTTCGCAACTTCTCCTTCACGTTCATTGCTTCCAGCATTCCGATTGGAAGATACAGGGCTACTGCGGTTATGAGCTTGTAACCGATCAACGAGGTCATGAGGGAGATCATACGCTGTAGAAGGTTGTTGGACGGTGCTAACGTCTTTTGCAATATCCTTGAAATCGTTTTTAGTTTCGATTCCACTGTTCGCATCATGAGTTGTTGTAATATGTATTGGCTTATTAACCTCGCTGCTCTGGACATCATGAGTTGGAGCGGTTTCCGTCAAATGATGATCTTTCATCTGCTTCAGTTTGTCCAATAACTTTTGTTTCAACGCCGAGTCGGCGCTTGCCGCTTCAGCGACTCCTTCCTTTTGATCAGATTTTTCCTTTTCTCTTTCAACAGCTGGTACCGGAGGTGATATTGATGAAACCTTTTTAGTTGCTGTATCAACTTGAGAAATTGGGACTTGTTGAGGATGTTTTTCTACATGAGGCAGGACCACCTCCTTCGACACATCTTCTGTGGAAGTTATACGAGGACTATCAGGATGGGAAGAGATTCGAATAGGTTCTATTTTCTTTTCTTCATGAGCATGAGAGCGATTTAAATTCAAAGCGATTCCGGCCAACTTCGGAGAGGTGTGATTATGAGAATTAATATGAATTGCTGCTAGTTTCGCTGAATTTTCCTTAATATGTTTTATAGCATCCGTCGGACTCAACTTTTCCTCCCCATCATCTTTCTTCTTGTCTTGTGAAACTACAATAGGAATAGATTTCTTTTCTATTTTTTGTTCTTGGTCTGTTTTCTCTTCCTTCAGAGGTTCTCTATATCTGTGGAAGTGATTGGGATTATAGGCGATTGGATCTTTCTCTGCCAAATCTTCAAATGCAATAGTTTTCTTATTATCTTCCTTAAGACTTTTATTTTCATCTTTCTTTCCACGTAAGCTATTTGGTATAGCTCTAGGCTCTGTCAAATGTTGAAGTTGATTGAGCAGGACATCGGGTTTGAACCTTGAAAGGTCATAACTTCCTTGAACTTTGGGAATACTTTCTGAAAGTAATGTTGGATGAGTAAAATGAAGGTGAAAATAATACGAAATTAATCCTAACGTAAAAATGAAAAGCAACACAGTTAGTCTCAAGATCGTGGATCGTTTGGTCAGGAGACCGCACGTAAGACAGCTAATCAACCAAGAAATCCATGTTTGCGGAGGAGAAATGGATGAACTATAGATTGGAAGGGAAGAATTTGGAGTGCGATAGGGATTGCGCACCATATTATCAACTGCTATCTCTTGTGAGGAATTTGAAAGCTATTCATCATGTCCTCATTATGGAAATTGCTTTTCTTTACGCTACCATTGATGAACGTCATTTCACGAAGATGAAGCATCTTCTCTTGACATTTCTATGGATTGTAACGCAAGTAGTCGTCCTCGAGTCATATCATGCATCTCCTAAATATGTAAAGTTTGTATCTAAACCATTAACGAGGCTTGATGGTATCAAAAATCCATGGAGGCAACTTGATATTAAGAATAGTGCAATCGTTCGAAGTCTTAAAGCTAATCCCCTTGTAAATATAGTATCTCGGATCTATTCGTATTTCTGGTGGTTACCAAGGAAGAATTTGCCGTTTGAGGGACCTAGTAAACTCTTTTCAAACAGCACAGAAGAGTTTCTCGCTTACCGACAAGTGCCCAGAAATCTTCCACCCATCAGATATATCGCGGATGGTCTACCTGATGACTTCTTCTGCTACGGACTCCCTGGAAATACTCTACCTTATGGAAATTGGGATCCTTGTGGTTTCTCTCAAGTTCCGGAGAATGTTGTGAGGAAGTTCCGCGAATCAGAACTCAAACATGGTCGACTGGCAATGCTTGCGACGATCGGCTGCTTACTTCAAGAGACCTGGCATCCACTTTATTCCTCTATAGGTGGGATGGCAGTTACTCATATGGCTCAGTTCCAGACTCTACCCTTGCAGGATAACCATCTGTATCAACTCCTCACACCGCCTTCTCCTGTGCTCAAAGACCTTCTCGATCGCTATCAAATCCCGCTAGACTTTTACACTATGTTTTACTTTATGATGGCATTAGAATCATTTTTCTTTGTGAGAAATTGGTCTCGTTGGAAAAGAAATGAATACGATCATCAGTTCATTGGAAATATTGGAATCGGCAATCTTAAACCTGTAAGCTACCTCGATACAATACAAATCTCGAACTAATGCTTTCTATAGACTTATGAAAATGGGAATTATGGTTTTGATCCTTTTAGGCTCATGCCTGATGATCCGATTGATAAGAGGTGGATCATTGAAGTAGAACTAAATCATTGTCGATTAGCGATGATTGCTTTTATTGGGATTTTAGCTCAAGAGTATATAAGTGGAGTTCCGGCCATTAATTTCCTTCAGGAAGTATTCACAGGCCATTTTTCTGATTTCCTACATCGTCCTGAGTTTCCTTCTTTAGACCCACTTACAAACCTAATCAACGATATGCTGAAGAATTTAGGCGAAGAATCATCTTTCTAAATCAGATGTAACCTTACACATAAACACAGACATTATAGCATCTTTTTTTGCTTCAATAAAAAGAAATCAATACCTATAACACATTCATAAAAACACTCACACAACTGAAGATATAAATACTTTCGACACTAAACACAAATCAAACTCCGAATAAACAAAGAAACCAGTTAAAATCCTTTCCAACCATTCTTCGTGGCAACAGCAAAACGATTGTCCCAATCCTTACAGCCATATTCATCGACACAAGGATTACCATAAATACAAGAGCAAGACTCTAACACTCTTCCATCATCCTTCACTAAGTCTCCATTCGGATCTTTCTTCTTCGCCCCTTCCATAGAGGAAGCAATCTGCTTCATACGAGCCTGATCTCGAGCTAACTGTTCCGCTTCTTGTTCTACATAAACGTAGTACGTCATGTCTACTTCTAAGCCATGATAAGTACCGCGTGGATTCTCTTCAATGAAGAAGTCTAGATTTCCCTCAGCCTCTAGTTTCCTCTTTTCTTGGGGGTTTAATTTGGAGAGATGTATGAGACAATTCGGCATAACAAATGTCAGACAGTAAACCTCATCGATGTTCTCATGAGTTGTGCTACCGTTTAGAATATCAAACTGCTCATTGTATTGCTCATAGATTAAAGTGACTTTCCCGTTCTGAGGAGGTTTAACTGGAGGTGGAGGGACTTCCACCACTGGCACTGCTTCAGGAACTGTCACAATAGGCACTTCTGTGTTGGCTGGATTGGAGATTTCTTGCGTTGTGGTTGTTATAGTATTACCTTCTTTATTTTCGACAGTTTCCTCTTTCTTCATCTCATTTAACGTAGGAGGATTCGGATCAACTGGGATTTCTGGAGTAGCTAAAGTTTTTGCTACTTTAATAGCTGGAAGTTTTTCTGCTGGCACTGATTTTGATTGATCATTCGCCTTCTTGTTAGGAGTTGTGTTGTTGTTACCAGCTTTATTTCCTCTTCCATTGACTTGAGGCAAGCTCAGTTTCTCTTCCTTCTCTTTCCCACCTTTGGCCTTCTCTTGCTCTTGCGGACCTCTTTTGCTTTTATGTGTACTTGACATTTCCTTCGAATGTAACGAGGCAACAAGAAGGGGTAAACGTTGCGTTGTTGCTTCAAGGTTCTCAATAATTTACCTTACAGATCTCAGTCAGTTACAAAGTCAAGGCTGTGAAGGAGAGGAAACATAAAGATAGTCGGGAGTTCCCCCAAACTTTTTTTTCAAATTGCGAGACAGGAGGCAAAGATGTGGTCTGTAATCAGTTAAGACGTTCCATTTATTTTTCCCCCTTGTTGAAGAAAAGAAAATACTAAAGAAAGAAGGTTCCAATTTAACAAATGCAGTTCCGGCGTATTGTTGGGTACTTTTGGATGAATGTTCGCATGTGGTTTGGAATAATGGAAGACTCTCTCACGTAAGCTTATTTGTGAGTCTATTTCTTCATCTTATGCAATCATAGGGTCTCGGTTAGCGTTCTTGATGAAGTTATGGGATCGGCATCGACGGATCTTGCCTTTTTCGACGATGTGCATTAAAGTTTGAGTTTGATTCATGACAACTCCCATCGTTACTAGCTATTTCTGCTGTTTAACTATCCTTTTCCATCCTTCTCAAACACTATTGAGCAACTTGTTCTTTCTTTGCGGGCTGATTGCGAGGTAGCTCTTAATTTACTTGCATTTATTTGGAGCAGTCGTTCTAACGCTCAAATTAAAATAAAATCTCACTCTCATCTATTATTTTCAAACTATTACAAATAAAATCGTCTAATAAGGATGTTAGTACTTGATTTAGAGGTTTGAAGGGTATGTAAGAGCGACAAAAGAATATTGGACAAGAATCAATCATCTTTTAGGGTTAAAACTCTTTGACAAGAGACGCAAACAATAATACATAATTAACAAATTTTCGTGATAAGTCCCTCTAATCGCTGAAATCTGACTCGTCATCCTGATCAACGAAAGAATCTGAAACATCGCTATCTTGTAAAGCCTTGCCATCATCATCCCCATCGGCTCCGTAGAATGTTGCATAGTTTGTTGGCTTTCGTTCCCTCACAGCTCGTGAGGCGGCAATCGTCGCAACTTCCTTCAATTTCTCTTCTCTTTTCGCTTTCTTCACTGCGGCAACCGGGGGCGATAAAAGAATGGCATCGTCTTCATCCTCGTCCTTCTTCTTTGATTGTGAACGTTTCACTGCTGTCTTCTTTTCCGCCTTTTGAGTAAGTACCGAAGTAGTAGGCTTCTCTTTCACGATTTTATCTACTTTCGCTTTACCTTTGCTTTTCGCTTCTTTAGGTTCCTTGGTAGGTTTAGCAGCCTTTTCTTTCGCAGGAGCTTTCTTCTTAGGTTTCTCATCAAAACTCTCATCCTCGTCATCATCGATTAAAAATGCATCTGAGTCGTCATCTTCCTCGTCATCGTCGCTGAGCGCCTTCTTCTTGCGAGGGGCAGCCTTGGGTTTCGCAGCACGCTTGGTTGCAGGTTTTACTACCCCGGTAGCAATATTTTCAACAACTGAATTACTCTTACCAACCTCAACCTTCGCTTTAGACGAAGTTGTTGTGGTTGAAATGTTGGGCCTAGCTTTGGATTTGGATTTGGCCTTGGGTTTTTCGTCGAAACTCGCTTCTTCATCCAAATCATCGTCAGAAAATACAAGCTCTTCCTCAGATTCACTCATCAAGTCAATTGCATCATCATCGTCTTCTTCTGCCTCATCGGAAATATACTTCACCGCTTTCTTCGTTGCTCGAGCAGGACGAGAAACGGCGGCAACTCCAGAAGACATAGTAGTCGAACCCGTAGAATCATTGGATTCCATAGACAAAGACTTGTAGAAGTTATTAAGGAAACGCTGCGAGGAAGCTGTGTTCACTGACGAAGTGGACTCTGTTGAGTCCTCGCTCACAGTTCTAAGAAGATCAAAGGAGCCGGTTGGTTGAATTTTCTTTGTCTTTGTAGCAGCAGGTGCGGCAGTTGGAGGAGGAATTGGAGGTTTAGCTACAACTTTCTCAGATTTTGAATTTAATACAACTTGAGATTTAGAACTGGTGCTCGCGATTGTAGCTGAAGCCTTCTTTTTGCCCTTTCCCTTGGGTTGAGCAGATTGCTCCTCTTCGTCTCTTTGCGAGTAGAGATTGACGATGGCGGCTTCAAGACGTTGCAGATCTTCCATCCATATCATTTCTGCAGTCTTCGCCTTTAACTCCTCTAACTCTCGGAATTTACCATCTCGTTGGGTTTGAAGGTCTCTCACTTTTTCATTCGTCAGATTCCAAAGTTTCATGCTAAGAAGATAGTCATATCCTTTCTCTAACGACATAGACTTTCCTCCTTTTGTCTCTTCTTCACTCTCTTGTTCACCGTCAGCTTTATCGGAGTTGGATGAATCTGCAGTGTTGTTTGGAGAAGAATAAAAGGTTTCATATCCTTTTCTCTGTAACTCATTCAACAACTCAGCTTTCTTGCGATTTGAGATGATCAGTGTGCCTTGAATGACTTCAGTGATAAATCTCATCTTATTATCCAACATTTTCCATTCCTTATCTAATTGATTGCATAAACTTTGTCGTCTTTTAATGTATAATTGCAAACGAATGAAAAAGAAATCTTTCATGATCTGAGTTGGGGTCTCATACTTTCTAATCTGACCATTAACATCGAATAAATTCATATTCGAGGTCGCAATTGAGCTTTCTAATTTAAACCTCTTTGCCAATCCGCCCTTTTCATTAGCAAATTCTTGGAGTTTCTCTGGTAAGCAAGTCACAGTAAAGAGCACCGAAGTATCAGTATGATTTTCTTTAAAATCCTTGACAAAAGGTGTGAGAGCATTCGAAGAGGTACTGGTTCCATCTTCTTTGCTCTCCTTTTCTTTCGTTGCCGCAGCATTATTAGGATTGCCAATTAATACACTTTCAAGAAATTGCTTATAATCTGTGGTCCACTTGCCAACCGGTAATTCAGTAATCTGAACAGTTTGTTCATCGATTTGCTCGACTGTTCCCGTAACTGTAAATGTTGAATTATTCTTCCCTTCTTTGCCTTGAATTCCACCATGGAATCCACGATACCATGGTGCCATATCATCAACTTCGTCACCTTGAATCATTTTTCTAAGATTTTGAATAATTTCGAAAGGATTGTAATTTGGAATTGTCGAGGACCAGCCAGTACCAATTCCTTCACTCCCATTTACTAATGCCATCGGAATAACAGGAACATAGTAACTAGGCTCAATAAGTTGTCCATCCTCATCAAGATATTCTAACAAATTATCATCATCAGGATGAAAGATTAAACGTGTAATCTCTTCTAATTTAGTAAAGACGTAACGTGGACTTGCAGCATCTTTGCCACCCATGAGGCGAGTTCCAAACTGACCACATGGAGCAAGAAGATTCAAGTTGTTACTTCCAACAAAGTTTTGTGCCATACCTATAATAGTTTGAGTTAACGATGCCTCACCATGATGGTAGGCTGAATGCTCAGACACATAACCTGCTAACTGTGCAACCTTAATTTCTTGTTTCGTTAAATTTCTCTTGAAGCAAGAAAATAAGACTTTTCGTTGTGATGGTTTTAATCCATCCATTAAATGTGCGATAGATCTTTCATTATCAGCATGGCTGAAAAGGATCAATTCGTGATTAATGAACCGATCGTACGTAATATCGTCAGTGTAATCAATATGAACACCTGGTTTCATCGATAACAACCAAAACTTACGGTCATCGACTCGTTTCTTAGCAAAGGCCATATCAATGCAATCATCAGCTTTGTCATCCCATTGAAAGTTAATCTCATGGGTGTTTAAATTACTGAAATACTCTTTTGCCTCTTGGGCGGTTGATGTTCCAAGACCTTTATAGTACTTGATCTTCCATCCTTTTCCGTCATTATGACTCTCCTTCCAAGCATGATATTCAGGGATTGTATAAAAAGATATAATTTCTTTTCCTTTTGAACATTTCACAATAGGAGTGATGAATTGCTGCAAAAATCCGGGAATTTTCAATAAGGAAGGCCAGAAATAATGAATGAAATTAATCAAAAGTCCTTTAATGTGACTTCCATCGTGATCTTGATCAGTCATAATCATTAAATGACCATATCTCAAAGAAGACGTGTCATTGTAAACTTTTCCATGAGTTAAACCTAAAATCTTGGTAATATTTTGAATTTCTTCATTTTTCAAAATCTGTTGATGTGTTGCTTCACGAACGTTTAGCAATTTACCTTTCAAAGGGAAAACTCCATAATAGTCACGACCAACAACTCCTAAACCAGAGATCGCCAAAGCCTTTGCGGAATCACCTTCTGTTAAAATTAACGTACATTGAGATGATTTAGAAGTTCCTGCGTAGTTTGCGTCATCGAGTTTGGTAATTCCAATAAGCTTTGATTTCTTGGAGCCGGATGCCTTTTTCTTCAATTCAGCATTTTGCTTGAATTTATTCCAGTTTAGAATGTTTTCGATGATAGAAGACTTTTCAATGGCCTTAAAAATCTTCTCAGGGATAACACAAGTTGATCCAAAAGCACTAGGACGAGTTGTAAGAAATTCCTTCGTCTGAGAGTCAAAGGCAGGGTTGGTGATCAAACAATTGATATAAATCGCCAAATGATTCTTGATTTGATGCGGTTTCATTTCTTCCTTTGACTTCTTCTTCAAAGTTGCCACAAGACGTGAAGTGATCTGATCTGTGATATAGGTTACATGAGCTCCTCCTTTACTAGTGCAGATCGAGTTAACAAAGGATACTTGTTGAAAGGAGCCGTCTGAAGGACCAACACCAATTTCCCAACGATCATTGATCTTCTCAAATGCCACAGGAGGTGATGATTCAATATTCTCTAAAAATAAAACATAATCTTCAAACTTTTTCACATCAATTTTTTCTGAATTTAGCTTCACATTTAACTTGGGCCCTGATGCTAATGATGATCCACCAGCAATATCATAAACACGTTTACATAATAATGGGAAAATATCATCATCATTAAATCCATTAGGCATTTTAAATTTATTAAAATCAGGATAAAATGTAACTTTTGTGAAATCAGATCCACTATACTTCGTAAGTTTAGGGGTTCCAATAACTGTCATATTATTACTAAACTCTTGTTTATATTGTAAATTATTAGCTTGATCACCAATTTCAACAACAAATTTAGTTGAAAAGATGTTTGCTAATTTTGCACCATAACCGTTACGACCACCTGTTGTCTTCTCTTCTTGGTCATCAAAATTAGAACCTGTTAACAAGTGACCAAAGACTAACTCAGGGACATAAACATTATGCTCCTTGTGCATGACAATAGGGATAGATTTTCCATTGTTAAGAACACTAATGAATCCATCATCACGGTCGATAGTCACCTCCATCTTATTCATGGAAGGGTCGCGTTGCTTGTTGTCTGCAGCGTTCACAAGGATTTCATCAAAAATTTTGTATAAACCGGGTACATAAGTGCATGGTTTCATTGATATTTTGTTTGTTTCTTGATCGAAAACCCACATAGGCTGTGAGTGTTTCTCAACAGATCCGATATATGTATCTGGACGAAGAAGGATATGCTCTAACTGAGTCTTCTTGGTATAACTAAGAACAGACTCAGACTAAAAACTACAACAATTATATATGAAACTTACATTTCTTCAACTGTTTTTGTTTTCTTTGGGGCGCTTTTCTTCCCTTTTTCAACTTGGACAACATTTGGTCCAGCATTCTCATCATTCAACAACATTTTCACAAACAATCTAAACTCTCAAGTACAAAGAAAAAAATTCAAATCTAGAGCTCGTTTTGTTCTCTAAATAAAGTAGCTTGACAAGTAAATAAATTATGAGAGACTTCAGCGATAATTCAATCCAAATTCAAACTCCAACAGCTAGTTTTGAGCGCTTTTTCAATGAGCCCAAAAGAGCGCTTTTTTAAAGTCACGTCATTTCTTCTCCTCTGCACACTCTCTCGGTGCGATTACTTGATGATTACCACAATCTATTGACAAGTTGGTCTGCTTGAATCACGATGATTGCATCTTTGTTTGTAGTAGTTATCTTGTGCTTATCGGTGGTACAGTCTTTTCGATCTTATGGATTCCATGGCAGAATAATGGGAAGACAGGTTTCAAAGATTTCACTGCAAGCTGTTGAACCAAGTAAAAAGGTGAAGGGAGATGAAGGATTATTGGATGTAAATAGAATGAAGAAAGCATATGAAGGGTTTGGTATTAAAATACCAGAAGATAAACGATTGAATGTAGGAATTGTTGGTGGAGGATTGGCTGGCATGATCACCGCCATGGAACTGTCTGAGGCTGGTCATAAGGTTACAATCTTTGAGTCAAGAAGATTTCCAGGAGGAAAGGTTGGCTCTTGGGTTGATAAAGATGGCAATCATATTGAGATGGGGTTGCATGTCTTCTTTGGTTGTTACTATAATTTGTTCGGAATTATGCAGCGTATCGGAGCCTTGGACAATCTACGACTTAAGGAACATACCCACACATTCGTTAATAAAGGTGGAAATATTGCAGAGTTAGACTTCCGTTTAGGCGGCATTGGCGCTCCTCTCAATGGAATTGCTGCTTTTGCTCGCACTGGCCAACTTGAAATATACGACAAGCTCGCTAACGCTGTTGCTCTTGCGACTTCACCTGTGGTAAAGGCTCTTTTCGATTTTGATGGGGCATTGCAAGATATTCGTAACTTGGATAGTATTTCCTTCTCAGAGTGGTTTCTGAGTAAGGGAGGCACTAGAGAATCACTCAAGCGTCTCTGGGATCCAATAGCATATGCTCTCGGCTTTCTTGACTGTGATAATACTTCAGCACGATGTATGCTAACGATATTTGAATTATTTGGTGTTAGAACTGAAGCATCTGTCTTACGTATGTTAGAAGGATCTCCCAATGAATATCTTCACAAACCAATCATTAAATACCTCACTGATCGCAAAGTCGACTTTGTCCTTAACCGTCGAGTATTAGACATTTTACACGATACAAATAGCGAGGGAAAGCCAAGTCGTGTCAAAGGTGTTGTTATCAATGATCCTGTTACAGGGAGTACTGAAGAGAAGTTATTCGACACTGTGGTTGTTGCAGCAGATGTTCCAGGCATTCAAAAGCTTCTTCCTAAGGCTCTCCGTGATAGCTACAGCATGTTCAATTCCATCTATAATTTAGATGCCGTGCCTGTTCAGACTGTTCAGTTGCGATTTAATGGTTGGGTGACAGAGTTAGAAGATCGTGAAAAGATGAAAGAAGTCAAGAATGATTACTCTGATGGGAAAGCACCAGGATTAGATAATTTATTATATTCTGCTGATGCTGATTTCTCATGTTTTGCTGATCTAGCGTTAACCTCACCTGGTGATTACTATAAGAAAGGTGAAGGTTCATTACTTCAGTGTGTCTTGACCCCAGGTGATAAATGGATGCCCGTATCAACCGAGGAAATTGCTCAAAAAACATTAGAGCAAGTTCATCGTCTTTTCCCCTCATCCAAAGACCTAACATGTACGTGGTGGAATGTGGTGAAACTGGGAAAATCTTTATACCGTGAAGCACCTGGTATGGATGTGCATCGTCCAACTCAAGTGACTCCGATTCCCAATTTCTTCCTCGCAGGAAGCTACACCTTCCAAGATTACATAGATTCGATGGAAGGGGCAACGAAAAGTGGTTTGCTTTGCGCAGAGGAAATATTGAAGCGAAATGATCTACTGCAACAATATCGTCACTAATATGCGCACCGAAGAAGATCATGTTCCTCCGCTACAGATTCTTTCTAAGTTTCTTTTGTTTTGTTTTGGGAATTATTCGTTCCCATTGTAAGTAAACCATATAAAGTAATTATCTCATATGTAATTCGTTGTATCGATGCAAAGGTTATAATTTTACAAAGATATATCTTAAAACTCATAGACTTTCAAAAGATTTGTCACTTCCTCGATCAGCTCTTCATGTTCCGGAGTAAGAGGCTCAGTTCCCCACGATGCTATGAGTTGATGGAATAAATGTTGAACTTTGCTCAATTGCTCCCGAGTTTCTGCATCTAAGTGGACAGCTGGTGCGTTACTGGTGACAGCCAATTTCCGCCGTTCATTCAAAATTGTTGACACCAGTGGATCTTCCCCTTCACATTCCCTCAAGACAGCCTGTACTTCTCCGATATTTGCTTTACTGCTAAATAGCTCAGCGATGGAGGAAGGCGAGTTAGTTGGGGGCTTTAATGGAGGTTGAATCGATGACATTCGAGGTGGAGTTCTTGCAAGCTTACTCACTTCGTCGATGGCTATTTTAGAGTTTCGAGCAGGACTCGGAGCATTGATAGAAGTTGCTTCGGGCCCCAATGAACTGAGTCTAGCAGGCAGCGATGGAGCAGGGGATTTTGTAGGATTCACACTCATTCCTTTTTCTTCTTCTCTTATCCGCCGTCGAATTATCGGGATATAACGAGAATTAGGATGAGCCCAAGCATGAAGGATCTGCTTCTGTCGAATTTCTAGGTCTTCTTTCATTTTACACCGCTTTTCGATTATAATTGCTTTCCATTCGAGTAAATAATAACGCAAGAACACTCTTTGCCTATACTCCACTCTTAGTCTTTCAAGATCTTCCTCTCTCTCATTTTCAGCTGAAGGGTGATGAAAGGTAAATCGCGGTATTTTCTTCTTTAACCCTCTTTTTGCAACACCTTCATCATCTTCCTCATCTTCCTTTCTTCCGAATAATCGATGCATCAATAAATACAACGCCTTCGTCTTTTGATGATCTTTATATCTGATTTGAGATTGAAGCAATTGCTTTCTCTTTGTCGAGTTCGTATTCCTTAGAGCTAACAACATCTTCAAGGCACATGCTTTCCTCTTTCTGTCATAGAAGGAACGAGCACGATGTAACTGCACAAGAATATGACCGGCAAAGAGATGGTATTCTCTCCAGTATTGAAAAAATAAATTGCTTGTTTTATGATAATAGCGGTAGTCAGATTTGTTCTTGTCAAGGATCTGACGAAGGCCTTCCTGCTTGCGCTGTAGAATCGACGCTTGAAATTTTTGGAATCGTTGCTTTAAGTAGAATATTTTAGCTTTGCGAAAAGCACGCATCCTGCTTTGCTTACTATGATCGCGAACATATAAGATAATATGGATGATGTGAAAAGCGAAATCTTACCTGTAAGCTTTTTCCTTCATCAAAGCAAAGAAATCATTCAGCCGCAAAAGCTTGGTAAATGCAAACCAGTGGACGTAAACAGCCTCATTGCAGAGACGTTGATGGCTCCTAGGGGTGAAAAACGAGTGAATTTATTGAGATTAATGATTGAATGAGTCTCTCACCTTTCTTCTAAAGATCTTCTCCAACGAGAAAGTAAAGCTCTCATTGACACCCTCCCAGCCTCTCGATCACAGTCTCTCAGTTGCCGTTTGGTTGACTGTACGAAGTGGAAATGCTGCTTCCAAATTTTGATATATCGCTGAATGAGTCGTTGTTTGGACAAGTTATCGTATTTGCGATATCTTTTTTGAGAAAACTCCTTACGAACAATCCTTGATCTCCAACACATGATATATCTCTTTAATTTACGATTTTGAGCAAAGCGAGAGCATAATCCATACAGTTGCTCCCTTTCTTCTCTCTTTGCTTTTGTCTTTTTCCATCTTTGCAGAATTTCAATCAACACAACTGAGTTCCTTCCCACACTTCGCGTTCCTCGTTGCTGTCGCAACTTAGAGATATCTCTTAGCCTCTGAAAGGCGAATTTCAATCGTCTCACTCTCTTCCCCTCCAAATATTCTAGAAGGGCTGCCCTGGTTTCGTCTTGTTTCTCTGTCACAGGTCGATGTTTCGAATGATAATCCAGATGGAAGAGACGCCAGTATCTCAAATATCGAATCAGTAAGATATATTCATGAAAATATGTTGCTTGTCCATGACCTTTGAGGATTTGTTGTCGATAAGTGACTTGTTTTTGTAGTTTTCGAAAGACTTGTTTTCTTCGATAATAGTGAAAGAATTCATCCGCGATTTGGTCATTTTCTTCTTCATGTACTTTATTATGATCAACATAATATTTCCAATGGCCAAAGCACTGAATAGCCAGTCGCTTTTGGTAATATATTCTTGGATCTTGCCGAGTAATCATCTATCACCAGGGGTGGGCACAATTAATTGTTTTGCAATTACAATTACTGCACCTCCAGCAATCAATAATTTTAATTGCTCCTTCAATTAATAATTGTTGGACTTTTCAAAAAGTCGACTTATACGACTTTTTTCTCGAAAAAATAGAGTTTTTACAAGGCTTTTTCCAGCTCAAAAAGTATTCATTCTGATGGATCTTTTCTTCTTTCTTTTCCTTTCTACACTCGCAGAACTTAATATTTGTACTGTACAAAGTTACTGTCACTCTCGAAAGTCGATCCAGCCTTGTTTTTCGAGGAAAAAAAGAGGATTTTCTGTCTTTCTTATCGAGCGACAAGGATGTTGTATCAAGAGTGACGAAGATTAAGAAACAATAAATAATTGCAATTACTGATCGCCAGCAATTAAATTAAAAATTCAATTAATTGTAATTTAATTGCAATTAATTGTCCAAAAACCAATTAACAATTATTTTTGCCCACCCCTGTCTATCACTATCAAACAAAATTTAAAATGAATCCGGCATGTCGGGTTGGACAAAATATCCGCCAGTGGTCAGGAACGAGTGGAGAATTGGACGGAATGTTCCGCAACGGACTTAAAACACTTCTTGTTATGGGGAAGATTCACATTTTAATTGCAACTTGAAACTTGAGATACGTTCCTTTTACTTCAGAAGATGTCCTCCTTCACTTTACCAAACATTAACCAAGGTCGAGTTCGTGCTCCTCCAGGTACGCTAACCTCAAAATCTCGAATTCACCCTTTACATCTTTTATAGGAGGGTTTCAGACTTACGCATTCTCTGACGCTGATTTGAGCCGATCAGTCTCTTTCAATTCTTTCTCCGAACAAGTGTATTCTACGCAGCGTCGTCCCGCGAAAAAGATGAACGTCAACTCCCCCAACCGTACCAGTATGCATGTCGTCCTTCATGGCAATCCACCAGAGAATAGAAGACCTTCATCTAGAGTGGCCCCTGGCGGTAAAACCACCATTGAGGAATGCTTCAGACTTGATCATTAAGTTCCTCAGCTTTATTTAAACTAAATTATCAACAAAATGTTGGTCCGCAAGATTAGTGTTAGTTTCTCAAGGTCCACGAGGAGAGGGAGAAAGACTAGCTTCATTAAATTCCACCAAGTCACTCACTTTTTCCCTTTGTTTATTTTTTATCATTCTTGTGACTCTTATTGGTAGTATGACTACAACTTTGTTTCTTTCTGTGATGTGATGTGATTTGACGCGATTGTGTGTAAACTAAAACTATCCATATTTAATTACTCAAACTGAGAAAAAAGCTGCCTCTGAGATTTAACTACAAGAAAAAAGATAAACTGAACTCCCTAACAGCCACTATGTTACGTTTCCATAGCATCATCATCGTCCCCTCCAACTGCTGCTTCTTCTTCATCCTCCACATCACCTCCACCGGCCTTTTGAGCCTTATAGACTGCCATCTCTTTATTGTACCGTTCTCTATCTACTTGGGCTAAAGCAGTAAATTTTTCTTTCTCTTCAGCTGGGAGCTCTTTCCATCGAGCTCCAATAACCTTGGCAATCTCAGTAACAGGAAGTGTCGGGTTTTCTGCTTTCACCTCAGCTCGAACGGAATTGGAATAAATCATGAATGCGGTCACCGCTCCTAAGATACAAGCTCGATCAGAATGAACCGAAATATATAAACTTTTTTATACCTTTAGGTGCATCTTTGTCCTTCTTCGCTCTCTTCTTCTTTGGCTTTGCGCCTTCTTCATCGTCTTCGCCTTTTCGCTTCTACAAATAAGAGTTAGACAAGAAGGGCATGAAGTCATAATAGTACCTTCGTCGCCTTCTCTGGCTTCTCCGCTTTCTCTTTCTTCTCCTTTTTTGGCTTTTCTACCTTTTCTTTCTTTTCCTTCTTTTCTGGCTTCTCTTTCTTTGGTTTTTTCTCGGTTTTCTCTTTCTTTACAGGTTTTCGCTCTTCCTCTTCTTCTTCTTCCGAACCATCGTCACTTCCACTTCCACTATCATCTTCTGAAGCCTTTGCAGAATTATAGTCTTCATCATCTTCTTCATCGTCGTCATCCTCATCAGGACCGAGATCAAATTTACCAGGAGCAGCAGGTTGAGGATTCTTCACCTTTAGCTCTTTACTCTGAATGTAGTCAAACAGCGAAGCGTACTCTGATCGATCTATTGACATAAACATATATTCCTTTGATTCACCCGGACCAACAGCTGAATCTCTTAAAGTAATCATAAGATCAAAGTTTCTGGTCGCTGAGTTGGCAACAGGTTCATATCTCTTAAATTCTATGAGTTCAATATCGTCGAATTTGACAATAATAGTTGGTTTGTGAATGAAAATGAAGCATTTTGCTAAAGGATAAAGAAGACCATCATTTGCCTTGATCGAACATCGAATGCAGTGAACTCCCTTGGCGGATAAGAATTGTTTGGGCATAAATACCTATACAAGAATATTAAACAACTCAAGAGAAAATTTAAAACAAAGAATAAATAGGTACCTTAACGCCAGTAACTATTTTAAATAATTTACCAAAGAGATGGGCCATAGGCATAGTAATTTCTGGTGCAAGCTTTCCTTCATATTTTTCGTCAATCTCTTGCTGCGTTAGGTTTACTGTGACCGTATTCTCGATAGAATGAGTTTCAATCACAAGATTTTGATATTTCTGATTGCCTTGACGAATTGGTTTTTTCAGTGAAATAACGAAAGCAGATCTTCCACCTTCAGCTTTCTCCAAGAGGAAGAATGAATCCATATCGGTATAAGGGATCTTATAAGCATACTGAGCTCCTTGCATATGCATGTAAGAAGATGTGAGCTACGTAAGATACAGTAAAAAATTATTGATTTGACAGTCTCAACAGATAGTACCTGTAACGCGTATTTACCACGTGGGGCAACGAAATTGCCTTGTTCTTTACTGAACTCGACTATAATATCACCTGTAACAGATTTAATTGCACCCGTGTCCATAATTTGACGGTGATAATCCTCTGCGAAAGTTAGGCCATCCTCCGTCTCGTCTTTAGGGAAGTGGAGAGTAATTTGGACGAGACAATCCTCCACTCTCTCCTTAGCTTGTGAGTCAGAGAATTGAATTTCGATATCATCTCTGTTATTGGCAGGAATAACACACTGGGATACATTATCCAGCCTTAACACGAATATATTTTTGTTCGAAACTGTTGAAGTAAGCTGCAGTTCGGTGTCAACAACTTCCAATTTGCCATAGCTGCATCCTTCCGTAGAAATCTATCACAACTTATTATGGAAGTGCAAGCAATAAATCACTTAAATTACCTCGGCACTCATTCTGTCGACTTTCGGATAATAAAATGAATGCTTATTGCTCGAATTCGATTTTTCAAATTCAAATGATGAACAGGAAAACTCAGAGATATCGATTTTCTTGAAAACCATCTTTTCTAAAAACGGATTTTTTCAGTTTCTCCAGATTCATGAAAACCGAGAAAATTATTCACATTACAAGTGAAAGTTGGGCCTTCTTCTGAAGGATCTTCACGAGTTTGAGTTTGGGAAGTGAACTTCATCTTATTTCTTTTCTGTTTATTTTCCTTTTTCTTCGTGTTGGATCGATTCTATCTCTAAAAAATGGCAGATGGACTTGGTGATCTTCAAGATATTCCGAAGGAGGAGTTATTACACCTTTGTATGAAGATGAACAAAAGAATGGCAGCTATTGAGACGAAAGGAAAAGAGCTATTGAAGAAGAAAAACACCCTTCTCTCTGAACGGCAGAAGCTATTGCTATTGATTGAGGCTACAATCAATACCTCTTTCCACACTCCTCCTGAACAAGATCTAGATCTTCCTCTCGTCGAGAAAACTCTTAACGAATGGGACACTAATCGTCTTGCAAAAGCTAAGCAGTATGAGCACCAAATTCAAGAACTCCTCGCACAGGGCAGTACATCTGTGAAATCTGAGCTTCCCCCATCATCTGACTCAACGGAAATAGCAACCGAAATATCCTCAGAGAAAAGAGAAACTTCAGGTGAAAGTAAAGATTATCAACTTCTCATTAGCAAATTAGAGATTGAATTGGAAAAAATTAAAGCGAATGAGAAGCTTCTCAAGGAGCAATTAGCAAGTCAAGAGTCATTAATCCAACAGAAGCAACACGATAATGATTCCTTGAGGAAGGAAAACGAACTAATTAAAAATAACTGTGAAGAAAAAATTGTTTATATGCAAATGACAATTCATCAACAAAAGCAGAAAGAAGAAACCAAGCAACAAGAATATCAGCAATTAAAAGTTGATTATGAGAAATGTCAACATCGTCTTGAAGAAAAAGAAATTTTATTACAAACAGATAAAGAAATGCTTGTAGCATTACAAGCACGTTTATTAGAAGTTGAACCAGAATTATCATCTTATAAAGAGAAAATTAATGATTTAGATCGTCGTTTTAGTGCATTACAAGTACTAAAATATGAACAAGATAATGTAATCAATACACTGAAATTAGACTATAAAAATTCTTTACAAGAAAAAGAAAAATTAATTCAAAAATGTAAAGAATTAGAAGAAAGCAAATTTAAAATGGATGGACAAAATCATAAAATTGTCTTATTACAAGATGAATTAAATAATATTAAAACAGAAATCGAAGAAAAATCATCGTTAATAACAAGATTACGATCAGAAATATCAAATCTTGAAAAAAATCATGCTATTCGTGTTGCTATGTTAGCAACAAGTGAAGCTGAGAATGAAGATTTAAAGCAAACTATTATTACTAAAGAAAAAGAAATATTAGAATTTGGTGAACGTTTTACACAATTACAGATTAACTACTCTACCTTAGAGACTGCATTAAAGGAGAAGACTATGAAAGCTAACCTAGAGATTGATAGACTTGAAGCACAGATTGCAAAAGATAAGAAGGTTTATGAAGATTTGGTTTTATCTCTGAAAGCACAACAAGATGAAACCATTGAAAGCTTGAAAAAAGATTTCAACAAGAAATCGGCCATGGCAAGATCATTGCTATCAGAGCGAGAGGAGGAAGTGCGTGTTTTATCAACAAAGATTAAAGAATTACAAGAAGAGATTGCATCAGGTGCTCCAACTGAGAGGAAATTTATTGAACTCGCACAGGTTCAATCTCGGCGTGAAACTTTGCATGGAATCCATCGGTAATAATTAATACTGTTTATTTTTCTTTTTTACTGATTCCATTTTTCCTTAGTGATACTCGAGAGATTGCTTTCCAACAACTTCAATCAGCTATCGCTGCGAAAGACTTTGAACTTGCACAGTCTCAACAACTCCTAAGTGATCTGACAAATGAAGTTAGTGAACTGAGGAAAGTAAAGCAACGAGAAGGAATTAATATGGATTATTTGAAGAATGTTGTTCTTCAGGTAAGATGACTTTTCTCTCATTCTTTTCCTCCATCTTATTATTTTGGTTAGTACATGACCTTCCCTATCAATTCCTCTGAGCGAAATGCGCTCGTTCCTGTGCTAGCAATGCTATTACAATTTTCGCCAAAGGAAATGATGGAAATTCAGAAGTCTGTACGAGAACCAATTTGGGGTAATCGTCCGGTCAAAGAAGTCAAGAGGATTGATTATGCAAATAAACCACCAACTCCCATCGCCCCGCCAGCATCATATGCTCCTCCGTCTGCGTCCGCATCTAATCCAAATCGCATTACAAACAGCTCATCTGCTCCTGTTTCATCTGCGCGGCCAAGTGGTAGCACTACGGCAGGTAGCAGTAATGGAAAGACAGTTGTTAATCCTTCCACTGGGCTGATGATAAAGCCTGTCAATCACGATTATTTCGTAGAAAATGAAAATGTTGCGGCGTCCAAGGAATTTCCTTCCATGTCTTTCGATATGATGAGCCCTGTCCATCGCGGGAATCATATTAGCACTGTTGTCACAAATGCTACAAGTACGCTGCCAAACCAGAAAAATTCCTCACTATTAACAAGTAATCCACCAACGCCTTTTATGAACAGCAGCAACAGTAGTGTTAAAGGCAATACAGGTCTTACTGAGAGGAAAGATTCAGAAACTTCAGAAAACGATTTTGAATTACGCCAGAAACTGAAGACAATTACTTCAGATATCTTAGATATGAGTCTTTCTGAAGACAATGCTAATGGTCTTGGCAACGGCTCTAATCGATTGGGTAGCACTTTTGTAATTGCCCAGCAAGCTTTGCAGAATACTCGGTCCAATAATACGAGTGCCAATAACCTTAGCAACCTCACAACATTTGATATGAATTATAGCAGTAGTTCATCCCATCTTCCTGATCCTTCTCCCGTATCTCCGCATGTTGATGTTGATGGTGTTGGAATCAAAGCTACTATCTCTGGGACTTCGATAGATGAACATGTCTTTGCGACAAATAGTAAAGCTCTGTAGTTTAATGTCTGCTTTTTTGGTGATTCCTTTTCCTTTACCCGTTAGAGCAGTTGTAGGTTGTAGTATAGTCGCTCGACAGAAGTTTTTTCTTTCTCAAGTGTTTTTGATATTTAGATGAAAGAAACAAAGTAGAAATTATTGCTATTATTCACGAGAGCAATTTTTACATAACAAACACATTAAATGAAAAGATACTCGGCTATATTTTATAATCCAAAGACAATGTCATAGTTTGGTACCCCGTTACCGAAGTACACCCCTCCAAATTCATTCGTTTTCAAAACAGCGTAGAACGCATATCCTTGCCAATATAAGTTACGAACAAATACTTTTGATCCAGCACGATCATGTGTGATCGCCCACATTTCTGTAGGGAAAGGAAAGGTAAAGTACTGATCAGTATTAGTTTATGAAATGATTACCTTTTGGTTGATCCTTATCAATACAATCCAAGAAATCATCTGTTTTAATGATTCCAGGTCTCTTTAATAGTGCTTGTCCTTGAATGTTTTCCGGTCTTCGGAAGTGAACATATCCTCGCAATTCCAGTGATGTATCATATGACAGTCCTTGATAATTATGATTAAAGATAACTTTCTTTGCTGCGTCAACGGCTAATGCACCACGTGGAGCTAATGTACAATCGTGATCAATCTTTTGGACAGTCCACGCTAATCGATGCACCTCACGGAATCTTTCTACAGGAGGAGCCTCAGGGTCTTCAGGTTCTGGATCCTCGCCATTATACGCGAAGAAAGAAGGGTCACCTAAGAATGCTGTTGTAATAACCTCTGCTTGCTTCACATAATCTTCTGGGAGATGAGGAATCGCTCGGAGTGTGTAATCTGATGTAATGCTACAAAGACACAGTTCTTAACAATCAACTGATTATTAGAGAGAAATAATCTTACCAAAAATAAAATTTCTTATCAGGAAATTCATCAAAAGGATTAACATGGTATACGATTAAATAATCTTGTGTTGATCCATAGATTTTACCCCAAAAAGATAAAGTTCCAACTAAGTTTTCTTGGAGTTTTCTCTGTAACATAGCTACTTCTAACCCACTAACCTCTTCAAGATTTAACGCATTCCCTTGAAGAGAACCAACTTGATGCAATTGATTCAGATTCATTGCCTTTCTTCAGATTAAAGTTCGCTTACGATTCTGATTTGAAAATAGATGAAACCGTCACATCAATAAAATGAGTTTTTACTAAAATCGAGTTATACAAAAGGCGATATTTGATACGTAAGGCCGAATAAAAATATGAGAAAAATCTTCGAAGAGCCTCACAACAGCCAACAATATCCACCTTATTATATCGAGGTCATGAGCAGTGCAACGAATAATGAAGTGATTTCGGGTTTATTTCTCTCATCTTCAGAGAATTTTGAGAAGGCAGAGGAAGTTTGGTCAACTTATCCTGCAGAGTCGGTTGATAGGGTTGATAGCAATGATCGCTCAAAATTCGTATCTTTGCAAATTTCTGAGCGAGGTACATTCGAGAGAAATGTACTGTTAGGGAAGGTAGAAGTGCCTAATATGTGGTCGAAAGATTACATAGGTTTATATTGCCAGTACGCTGCTGTAGGTTAGACAACGTTCTTCGTTCCATTATTTACTTTGATAGGATTATTTCCACGTAGGTTTGTTATATGGTAGCAATGGGACCTTGCTCCCATTTTGTGTCTACACTTATGAAGGATCAACGAATGTTTGCGCAAACGCGAAGAATATCGTTGTCTTCGCTTGGAGTTTTAAAATCTTTTATGCAGTCTTAGTTGATTGCTATCGACCATTTGGAATGCGGAGGAAACCATGGATGATTGCAGGTTGGTCCATGGTGTTAGTGCTCCTCCTAGTCCTTGCTTGTGCAGCTGATCAGATGTCCGTAAGTGTCTGGCTCGTGACACTTCTCTTTGTTCAAGGTTTTCTAATGTTTTCTGACGTACCTGGAGATGGATATAGTGTAGAATTAGGTCATTTAGAACCACCAGAACAGAGAGGTCAAATTTTAGCTACAGGTCAAAGAATACGTTTTTCTTTCTGTATTCTTGCAGGTCTCTTACAAGCACTCTTCTTAAACGGTCCAACAACAAATGATTCAGGTTGTGAAATCTCACCATCACATTGTTGGGAATTTGGTTTAACAATCAATGAATATTATGCATTATTATTTGTTTTAATCTTTATATTAACATTCCCTGTATTATGGTTAAAAGAATTAGATGCTACTCATATACCACGACATACATTAAATCATTTTATTACAGAAATATGGGATACATTACAAAATTTAACAACTTTTTATTTATTAATATTTGTTGTTGGTATACATGGATTAACAAACTTTACGAATAATGCTAATATTACAATACAATATTATGTAATTAAATTAACAAATTTACAGACTGGTTTAGATACAGCAACTACCTACACTGCATTAGTCATTGCAATCTATTGTTTTCAAAAATATTTAATAAATAAAAATTGGAGAACAACACAATATGTATCAACTATAGCTGCTGCTTTATTAGGATTAGTTTGGATACCGATCTATTATGATGCTGGTGGAACTATGGATGGATGGTTTACTATTTTCATTGACCTCGATACTGTAAGTTTCCCCATCCTTTTTTTACCAAAATGTGTGTAATAATTGCGGATTATAGTACTTTGTGCAAGGTTTGACGCAGGTTTTGTATTCGATGGCCGTGATTGAATTGGCGAAGCCTGGTCAAGAAGCAACGACCTACGAGCTTATCGTGACGGCTGGAAATGCTGCACTCATCGCGAATGGAATTATTTCCACTCAGTTATTAACTCCCATGAATAGCGTTGGATGTGATGATGACTATGGAAATTGTCCGAGTAACACAGTCGTCGTGACGAGTCAGAGCAGCTTTGATAACTCTGATGGACCGAATCGATTTACCTATTACACTCTTGTGCTTATAGGAGTGGCAGTTGGGGCGACTTTGATTTTTACTCCTTTTTTACCTGCTTCGAAGGAAGAGTGTCATGATTGGAGGAAGTTAGGGGAAGTGAAAGGGAAGAGTAAGGAAAGAGGTTATCTCACATTAGCCATAGCTGTTGTGACGATAGTGGTGAGTCATACTTTTTTCTTCTTTGTGTTTGCTCAATTAAATATTTTATTCTTGTAGTATGGTTTGACTGCCGCGATACTACTACTTGATACACAGACATCCTGTGAGCCAGAGGTGGGAGGATCAGGATGCTAAATATATTAGGATTCTCATAGTTTTATTTCAATCGTTTATGTTAACCCTTCACTTCAATTCAATTAAAAGATAGCCATGGGATGTGACATAGTTCGAATAGTTTGTAAGATTTTCTTCTATTATTTTGACTTCCTAACGATAACAGTTCATCCATCATTACACAATTCTTTAATAAATCAATTAAGGAATTGCGTTCGGTTTTTCCACAAATCTTCTCAATTCAATTAAAAGATGTTTGCTTCCTTTCTTCAACTATCTTTGCTTCTTTTGGTGACTGGTATCAATGGTTATCAATCCTTGAAAGTATACCAACGCTTACAAAAACCTCACTTCGCAAAATTGGGAGATTTCTTTGAATGTCTGAAAAAACCTCTGATCATATCGAATCTGTTTTTCTTTTCAACATGGAACGTTGCGGATTTACCAAACATTAGCCATCCTCCACATGCAATAGCAGACTCGACAGGAAAGGTGAGTGCCTCTTTTGAGTTTTCTTTCTTTAATGATTCGCTGTTTAGTTCAGCACTAAACTGACTGCTCGAAGGCGTTATCTCCCAGTAATTATTCAAGAAAGACAAAACTTTCTTTCTCTTCAAAGCAACGATGCTTTGAACTCATGGATTAAAGAAGATTTTCCAAAACTTAAGAAAAGCATGGTATTGTATGGAGTCAGCCTTAGAGCTGGAGAATATCCCGATGCAATTTCCAAGAAAGCTGGTGAATTAACTTCTAATTTTGCAAGTGAGGTTGATACTCTTGATAAATTACTTCAGAGTTCAAAAGCAAGTTCAAAAGAATCCATTAACTCTCAATTAAATAAATGCTACGAAGCATTAAATAACTACATTCAATTTGCTAAGATTGATAAAGAGATAAATCCCAATTAAAAACGGCTTCTCGCACTTATTCGTACTGTATGTTGTAAAATTTAAAAATTTATCTGTTTTCATAAATTTGCGCTGTATACCTACTTCCACTGCTAACTGGCACTCCATCTCCACTTCAATCAATAAACATTCAACAAGACTAAATCCAAAGAAAAATGAAGCGAATTAACACTAGAATTACGAAGTTATTTAATATTCAGCATCCAATTTTACTGCCTGGGATGAGCTGGATCTCTACACCACCTCTCGTTGCCGCTGTCTCGAATGCTGGAGGACTTGGCATTTTAGCGACTGGTAAGCCATTTAATTCTGTTTCCTCTGCTGAAACTTGACAAAACATGGCTTTCAAAGGCCCTTTATCCCCTGAACAGACAAGGAAAAGTATTCAAGAAATTAGGAAGCTAACAGACAAGCCTTTCGGTATCGGAGCAACATTACTTATGCCAGGAGCTAAAGAGAATGCCCAAGTAGCATTAGAAGAAAAAGTACCTGTAATTAACTTTTCCCTTGGTAAAGGTGATTGGATTGTTGAGAAAGCCCACGCTTATGGTGGGAAAGTGATAGCAACAGTTGTTAATGAGAAACATGCAAGATCAGCTGAAAGTAGTGGAGTAGATGCACTTCTTGTCACTGGACATGAAGCAGCAGCTCATGGAGGTGATTTAACGTCATTAGTCGCAGTTCCATCTATCGCGAGGAAGGTGAAGATTCCTGTTATCTGTGCTGGAGGTATCGCTGATGGACACGGATTACTAGCAATGTTGGCACTCGGTGCTGATGGCGTTGCTATGGGATCTCGCTTTGCAACAACGAAAGAGAGCCCTTTACCTCAGAATGTGAAGGAGGCGGTCGTATCGCGGTCTGAGTCTGACACAATCTACGGCAAGAATTTCGATGGTTTATATGCTCGAGTGATGAAGACTCCTGCAGCAGAGAAAGCAATGAAAAGGCCATTGAATCCATTTCAAGCAGCGATTAAAGCTCTTTCTGCAGCAAAGTTAATCAATATGCCGGCATGGAAGATCTTACCTGGCTTGATTGTGAAGTACGATCAAATCTATCAATTAGCTTTATTTGGTGCAGCGACAGAGAAATTGATGGCTGCAACAATTGACGGTGATTTAGATAAAGGTGTTCAATTTATTGGACAATGTCAAGGTTTAATCTATGATATTCCTGCGGTTGATGATTTAGTGCAAAGAATTATTCATGAAGCAATCACAGAACATGAGAAGATTGGACATAAATTTAACATTGAGAAGTGAATAACCAATAGGATATTAAAATCTACTTTCTAAGGAAGTGTAAGGTTTCTAGTAAGATGTGAAGTTTCTATCATAACATTTGTGAAGTTACAGTCGAGTCTCAAAAGAAGAATAGTTCTTGTTTTCATCAAATAATATCTTTTTTTTTTTTTTTTAATCTTATAATAAAACTGAATTCATTGAAATCACTTTTATTAATTTGAACTGACATTTTATATAGTCCTAGCGTGCTTTATAACAGAGATCTTAGGAGAGTCGGTAAGGTTGAAGGGAAGTGTTATCGAGAGTGAGCAAGGTTAGATAATTACTGTGATCTGTGAGACATTTGAAGCGAATCAACGAGATATTTATCATTTTATTTTCATTTTTTTAAAAGATTGAATCAATTATGACATCAGAAGGGAAGGGGAAAAAAAGAAAACAAAGAGAGTTTAAATGTGAGAGATATATGAGATAAATGGAAGAAAGCTTATATATTATATGGCAAAATTAAGAATTATCTGCCATTTATCTGTGACCTTTAAAGAATGCAAGTGATTCAGTGAATCTATTGGGAAAGATACGATATCTTGATAATCGATAAAAGTATTATTTGTCTTCTTCTTCTTCTTCTGCTGGCAACCATCCCCAACTACGATAGATAGGATCCCACTCACCAACAGGTAAAACAAAGAAACTATTATCCTTGGATAAAAATCCAGCATAAGCGCAGTACCAGGCAAGGAAAGCGACCATGATTCCAAAACATCCAGCAGCGATCTGACAGTTAATCGATCCTGTGAAGAAATGAATTGAAAGCATAAGAAAGGTAAGCACGACTAAGAATAAAATAATTGTAAAAGCCACAGTAGTTCTGTGACTCGCTATTGTCATCCAGATAGAGAATATTGTCCAAGCGAGGAAATAAATCCCGAGATCATTGTTTAAGTCGGTCTCATTTGTATATCCATTAAGAAATCCAAAGGCATCAATAAACAATGCTGCAAAACTCATCCAAAAGCATCCATAAGATCCAAAAGTTAAGGCACCAAAAGTATTTCCTGTTTCGAACATCCACATCCCTGCAAGGAATTGACATACACCACCATAAAACAATACTAAACCCATCACAACACCGTTGGAAGAAGACCAGATAGCTATGAAATGAATTGTTTAGTTTGATAAAACTTGTTAGAGTAATAATATTCAAATCACTTACATCGCAATCCTCCTGCATTCATCATCGAGAGAACGAATGCTGTCAAAGCAAAGCCACATAGTCCAAGAGGAGCTGGATTAGCAACTGTAGGAAATTGCTTAGAAAGAAATCCATGAACCTTTTCCATCTCCTCAAGATACATGTATGTTGGATTCTTGATTAAATAATTTAAATGATGTAGATCCTTCGAGGTATTAACTCCAACCTCAAGGTCTGCCGTATCAGCTGTTTCCTTTCTATGTGACATATTTTCTTATATTTCTCTCTTAAAATGAATTATAGAATTAGATTAAATTGTGAAATCAAAAGATATTCTCAATCATTACTTCGAATGAAAGACAAAGATATCGCGACTCACTTCAACAACTTCAATTGAAGATCTCTCTCTCCCTGTCTGCATCTCAGTCGCTGTCAATCCAATCATCTCAATCCCTCGTACTGCTACCACGGTTATTTCTCTTCTTCAGGTGAACATCATCAACATCTCTGCCTCAAGAAAGAGTGTATAAAACTTAGGAGAGTGAGAGACTCGCTCGCTACCTCGACCAGACTCCTCAAGGATAAAAAGCTAGGAGAGAGTGAGACTTGAGGTAGAGAAATCTCTGACGTCGGTCAGGCAACTGAAGTTAAAGATTTTGAGCTCAAGAAGAGTTTCCTCTGCAAATGGTGCACCATTTCAGATAGTAAACTTCATTATGAACTATGAAGAAGATCTAATGCTTTGCGCGTTTAGTATAGTGTTACAATCACTTTAACATCGTGTAACTTTACAACAACACACATATCAAACACAAACAATGAACAAACAAACAGTAATCAAATACGAAAGAAAATAGACTAAATTCTCTTCTACTCAAATAATAAACATATTATACAAACTTCAAGTTCTTATATCTTGCTGCAATACCTCTTGCATCTTCTAATTCTTTCTCTATTGTCATTAATTGATTTCTTTGTAATATTTTCACTTTTTCAGGATATTTTTCTTCTCTTGCAATCTTTATCTGTTCTTCTACTTCTTCTAATTCCTTCGCATCTCTTTCGTTAATCTTTTCCATGATATAATCAAAAACAGGATCTGACTCAGGTGGTGTATGGTATCTTCTTGCACATCCGATAGCATTCTGATCAGTCAGACGACAACATCCCCAACGCTTCTTTCTATGCACCGAGCAAAGAGCTGTGAGGCCAGGCTGAGGACAGGTTTCAGGACATTGCAGTTGATAGGTCTCAGGATGATAAGCACAAGCAAGAGAATGATTCTGTGACGCAATATAAAAATTATAACAATGTTTACATTGCACAGGTCTTTCTCGCACACGATGCATCAGAGAAGGAGGTGTAGGTGGTACAGCAGCAGATGGTGAATTCGTATTCGGATCATTGGAATAACTCTCTTGATGATGTTGTTTAATCGCTAATTGTTTCTTAAACTGTCGATCAATATCTAATTGCCTTTTAATGATTTCATATTTTAATTTATAAGCATTCTTATTACCACGATTCCAATAATAGAATCGTATCCATCCTTTTAATGCATTAGATAATATATTATAACGATTCTTTGGGAAGAAAGTTTGATTGAGTAATGATCGTCTCATACGATTATATTCAGAACATTTTAATTCTCTTTTCAATAAATGCATTGATTTCTCACGATTAATTAAATAATATTTATTTTCTGATAATAAATGTTGTAATAACATTAATTTTCTTTCTGTTGCAATCATCTCTGAACGATGGATAATCGATTGTATAATTGTATTAAAGTATGACATATAAACACGTTCACGTAAACGATGTGTTTCAAAACGTTGATAAAAACCATTAATTGATTCAGAATCAATAAATTGACAATTGGATACAATACGACGTTTTAATTTATCACGATTTTTATTTCTTTTTAAACATATATTATACCAATCACATGATTCTTTATATTCATCTTGTCCTAATGAATATAATTCAATAAATTTTAAATATTTTGTTTTATATTTTAATTCTTTTTCACCAATTTCACGACAAAAAATGGAGATTTTATCAATATTATTCATAATTGTCTGTAATTGATTCGAGGAAATATATAATTCTTCTTGACTTTCAATCATTAATAATTCTGATTTACGTGTTATTTGTTCTAATAAACGATATTTAATTTCCCATTCTTTATACGATCTTTGTTCTAATCGTAATAATCGTTTTTCTTCACGTTGTAATTGTTTAGTGATTTTCTTTTGTTTTTCATTGACAGTAACACGTATTTTCAGGTATTGATTTCTTTCAAGGATTGGTAAATCATTAAAACGTTTGGGTAATGATGAAAATAACCAATCAGGTATTGGTAATTGTTTTGTTGATAATAGTTTATCATTTGGTCGTATTGATTGGATGATTTTCTCCGATTGTTCTCGTGTAAATCCTAAACTTACACCAACAGTTTCAATCCCTTCCGTTTGATTTGCGAATTGTTGAATTAATGATGTTATATCATTTTCATCTTTTTTAGTAGTAATGATTTTATTACCATTTTCATCAACCTCAACACCTGCTTCTCCCTCTTCTTCATCTTTGCCGAATTCTTGTTCGTATGCTTTCTTTTGACGTTCAATCTTATCTAACTCTCTTAGTTGATAGGATAACTCATCTTCTAGAATCATCAAACGTTGATCTTCCGTTCTTCGTCGTCGTTCTAAGGTAAGATCTTTTAACTCTTTTCTTCTCTTCTCATAGGTTAATGATAAATCTCGTTTTGCAACTAGTTCAGAGGACATTAATTGATTCATATCTTCATTTGTCATTCTTTTCAATAGTTCTTCTTCATTAAAATCATCTTCTACTCCAATTCCACCTGATTTCTGTTGGCGTTGTTTCTGTAAGAGTAACATTCTTTCTGCAATTGCTTTTTTCAGTTTTTGTTCTTCTTTTCGTATCATTAAACCTAGTTTCTCTTCTTCTTTCATTTGACGTCGTTCTCGAAGATTCTCCTTTAATTCCCATGCGTAGAAGGTCTTGCAAGCTAGTTCCTCCTGAAACATTTCATAACATAAGCGCTCTTGTCGTTCTAACTCTAGTTGTTTCAACCGCTTCATTAATTTCTTCGCCTTCTTCTTTTCATAGTTTGAGGCTTGTTTCTTCTGAACTGCATGTCCGTCAATCACAACCTCTTCTTCCTTTGTATCCTTCGCTTTACCTTTGTTCGAACCCTTCGATGAATCAGAAGGTTGATTGTTCGAACCGCCACTAGACCCAGAACCCATCCCTGCTTGGACGTTTTGATACTGCTTGGTCTTCTTGGTAACATCCCAATATAATTTTGCAAGTTTCTTATTGTTATTGTAATTCGGATTCTTTAGTAGCCAAAGCTTCTTCTCCTTTGCTGCTGCAGAGCCTCCTTTCGCGCCGGCGGCATTTGGATCGATTTTGTTTTGGAGGGTCAAAATCAATTTCTGGATAGCGCTTTCATTCAACATGATCTGCTCTTTCAAAGCATTCTTTCGACCCTGCCAAAGATTAGAGAGATCGTGGTAGGTACCATAGGATAAATAATTCGGCAAATTAGGAAAGAAGATTCCAGTCTTCTTCTCCGCTGTCGCTTTCGCTTCTTTTCCTTCTTGAATTGCTTCATAGGCAATTTCACCAATCATTTCTTTAATACCAGTAGAAATCAATTGATCAAACAGATAATCCAATAACCAAGCTTGTCGATTTTCATAAAGTTGTATTGTTACATCATTATCAGCATCGTTCGCCATCCTCATTAAATAAACTTCTTTTAACTCGATCTCTATCTTTTTTCTTTGTTGGTATTGCTCATAAGTGGACATTAGCTTTGGGCGATTATTCTTGGGTCCAATGTAGGCTTTATTACGCCGTCTTCGATCTTCAACGATTGATTGTAGGCGTTTAATAGCATTTGGTCGTTGTAACTGAGCATATCTTTTACTCTCAGTAATTTCATATGCCATAGCGACAGTTTCTTCAACCCTTTTCTGCTTTAATTGATTTTCATATTTATTCAAATCTAAGAATTCATAAATCTTTCGGATATTCTCCTCTTCTCGTGCCATTAAATATAACTCTTTCTTAATCAAAATCTTTTCTTGACGGAAGAAACCTTGCATTCTTTCATCTTCCTTCCCCATTAACAACAACTCATTCTCTTGCCTCTTCAGCGCTATCTCAGCAATTTCTCGATAGTAGATATATGCCTTTGCTGCAGGTTTGCCAAAAGGTAGAGAAACCAAAACCATGTCATCTGAAGAACGGTACGAGACAATGTACACTAATCCAAACAACTTCGTATAAACCATATTCCCGGGCATGCAAATTTTTAATCGTTGTAATTTTTCTTCGTTCTCTTCATAAGCTTCTTTCTGTTTCGCATAAACATCAGAATAGAAGGAAACCTCTTTCTCTAAATGATCAATCTTTCTTTCAGTAAGAATCTTTGTTTTCAGAAGATTTTTCATCTCATAATGAATTAAGTTTAATTCATCTTTTAACCCTTTAATTTCATATGGATAATAAATTTGATTCATTTCAATTTTCATTTTATTTTTCTTTGCTTGATGTGTGATCATATTCGCTTGTAACCATAATTTTTCCATTTTTGCATAAATTGCTAATAATTGTGAAGTACGATCTAAATCTTTTTCTAATTCAATTAATTGATTTTCATTTTGATATGATTCTTGATGCAATGATTCTAAAATAGTAGAATAAACTTTTTTATCATAGATTAATGTAAATCGTTTTTTCTTCATTTCTTCAATTTTTTTTGAAAAATTTTGCAAACGTCCAATATAATAAAGTAAATCTTTATATTGAGAATAATGACGTTCTTCTTCAGCTCTAAACGTTGGTGGAGGATTTTCAATATCTGCTAATGCATCATAATCACCGATGAGATTCTCGACTGGCAATCCTTCATCTCGTAATCGTATCTCCTCTTTAATGATCTTTCTTTGTTCGTATGTTTCTAATTCGTCTTTTGTCCATTGTAAACCTTGACGAAAGATTCCATGCTTCTTGATTTCACGTGCATGTCGTCTATCGAATTCATAAATTACTCGAAGATCTTGGAAATCGTAAAAGTATTGCTCTTGCTCTTGAAGTTCCCGTCGTTCTTTCTCAAGACGAAGACGTTCCTTCTCCAAGATCATTAGTTCAAAATTATTTGCGGGACGATAATTCTCTTCATTTTCGTAATGTTGTCGATATTTCAAGAAGAGTTCACGATTACCACCTATTTAAAGATATTATCATCACAACGACTTAGGAAAGAAGAAGTTGCTACTTACCGGATCCAAATCCCATGACCTGAGATTCCTCATTATGGAGCTCACTCAATTCTTTTCCGCATTGCAAACATTTCACACCCTTTCCATATAAATCACCCCAAGCTTTGGTTCGCAGATGCTCGCAGTGATAAGATATTGGTAGCACCTTTGAGAAGACTTCCTTTGGGAACTTTAATTGCTCGGCAAGTTTATTTCTATGAATAAAGTATTGCTTCCGAAGGAATTGTTTGATTTTTGCAATTTCTCCTTGATAATATTGTTCTATAAACAGTTTCTTCCTCTCTAATTCTTGAAATTTTTGTTTTATCGCTTCTTTCATCTCATCTTCCTTTGCTTGGAGTTTGTTCATCAAATCTTGCCTCTTCTCCTCAATCCAATCATTCATGTATCGTTCTCGCGCAATGGACCGAGCTAATTTTCGAACATTTCCTGCGCTTTCTTTTTTAAGATCGACTTCAATGATCCCTTTTCTCATGTCTAACATAACATTCGGATAGTATTCCTCTTTTATCCTTTTCTTTGCTGCATTCTTCTTGATAGCTTTCTCAGCTTGTTCGGGAACATTTTCTTCAAATCGTTGAATCATATCTGCCTTCATCGTTTTCCAATATTTATGAGATTTTTTCTCGTATTTTTTAAATTGATTATCACATTCTTGTCTTTCTTCATCTTGTCTTTGTTGTAACGCTTTAATCTCATTTTCCCATTTCAGTTTCTCTTTCATCTTTGCAATCATTTGTTCATCAAATTGCTGAATTGGTGAAATGAAAAACTTAAACTTTGATAAATTTATTTCCTTTTCCTTCCCCACCATTTCGTTGATGTCATTAAACTCTTGAACTTTATGAATAATCTGAGCAACTAGTCCATTATCGACCCAATTGATAGTCACATCATTTACTAAAATATTTCTCCATCTTGATTCCTTAGGATCCCAAAGGACCAATCGTTTTGCGATCAATTTTTCAGCTTCAGTGATTAATGCTTGTTGCGCTCCCCGTTTCTTCATCACATACCGTTTGGAGCTTTCCCTCAATTTATTCGCTTTGTTTTCGGCTTCGTTGACGACAGATGAAGTTTGTGAAACTATTTCAAACTCTTCTTCAAATTGCTGCTTCTCACGTTGTTTTATAGCAATTTGCTGTTGGAGTAAGATTTCAGCTTTCAGGATTCGAAGGAAATATTCCTTAGAATATCGTTGTAATGTGAAGTTTAGAGTCTGAGAATCCCAATAAGGTGAGGAGGAACCTTCAACATCAATTAATTCCTCTAATAATTTAGTTTCTCGTAATTTGCCTTTCTTCTCTTCCATTCGAATCATTTTCACATAGGAGGAAAGAACACGAGTTTTTTTGAGATTTTTTGGGTCTGAGACTAGCTCCAACTCTTGAATCTCATATTCTTCAAAAATTCCGGTGCAAACAGCCAAATGCTTTTTCAATTCATTTGTTAAGGAATGGAAAGTAAACTTATAGGCAAATTGATTTCCACGAAAGACGTATTTCACATCATAAAGAATCGTGCCAGTCTGTGGATTGATACAGTTATAGTACACTCCAACGGTTTGGAGCGAAGTTTGTGTCGGTCCAAATTCCACCGTTACTGAATCTTGATCGAAAGGATTTTCGTGTTCGTTTCCTCTCCCTTGTTTAGTGATCGTCACAGAAATAATCCACAACGTGTCTTTAGGTAACATCAAAGATCCTGCACAGACTCCATGATACTCTGTCCCCAAGGTGACCCCGTAGGCATAGTCTTTCTTTTTTGATTTCTTTTTCGCTACCGTAGACGAAGATGTAGGCCTTTGATTATGACCAACAAGGGTATGATCATGACTCTGGCTCTTCGAAATAACCCCCAGTTGGCTGCTGCTGAAGCCCTTCTTCATTTCGCCGTTTTCTTTCTCTTCTTCAGATTCTTCTTCATCCTCCTCTTCATCAAAAACGATAGCACCCATCGCATTATTTGTTATATAACGCACAATATTTACCGATCTCGTGAAGTCATGATGCTTAAACCATGGAATAATCCCAACTGCTTTCTTTTTAATATTCTTCAGCTTAATTCCTGATGCTAAGAAGCCCTTCAAAGCATCAACCAGGTTCAACTTCAAGGTTTCAGTCTTGGACTTTTGCAATCTCTCCCCAATAGCAGCAATACGAGTGATGACTGATTCTAATTCGTTACGCGCAGAGGTCTCCTCCAGTCGTGTCACCCACATCTCTTGATCCATCTTCAAATTCTCTTTATGTAGAGAAATCGCTTGTTCACTATCGCTCTTCATATTGATTAGTTTCGATTTTTGAATAACAGCCTGTGTGAATTCTCCTGCATTGGCCATAATATTCAAGCCGGGAATCTTCGTGATACTTCTGCCGACAATCATCGGCAATTGGCCAAAGCCATCGTTGAACTCCAGCTTCGACCTTTCGATTTCTTTATCTTTCTCTTTCAACGTAGCAATGTTCTTCGCGATGGATAAAGATTGCTGACTCATTCCACCGCGTTTTCGTTCAGCTTTGTCGATAGCGTATTGTAAATCTTGAAGATTTTTCTTCGCTTGAGCAGCTCGTTGCTTCCATAGATCCATCGCCGGAATTTCATGTGACATCGCTAAACGTTTTGGAGGGCCCTTTTGCTCGATTTCAATCGCCACAATCTCTTCCGTAATTTGTTTTTGTTCTCTTTCGATAATTTCCTTCATATCATACATGCGGGCTATGGCTTCCTTCATTTCTTTAACATCTCTTTCTAATGCGTCATATAATGCTTGCTGCTGAATTAAAGCGGATTTAGAATCATACTCTTCGATAACTTTGGTTTCGTAACCAATATGAGAGCTTTTACTGTCAAATAAATGAACTTCATGGTGACTATCGTCCACTTCTTCAATCAAGAGATCATTTTCCTTGGTTGAAGGATGATCATTTCCTTCATCATCATACTCATCGATTCCTTCCAGTTTGTACTTTTTTCTTTCAAATCCGTAAAGGACTTTGTCTGCAACGGGTGGAGGCAAGTCGTTTCGTGGGGATTCATGTGGAGCAGGTTCTACTTGCATTCGAATTCTCGACTGCTCTCGATCAACCCACTCTGTTTTAATTCTTTGTAAACTTTCTTCGTTCTTCTCGCGATGGACCTTGGCAGGAGAAAGCATAGCGGCTTCTTCGCCAAATATCTTAGCTTGACTGCTATAGAATGAAACACGCCAGTCTCGAAGATCTTGCTCTTCCTTTTCTTGTTTTTCTTTGAGTTCTTGTTGCAATTTCGCTTCTTTTTCCTGTAGAGACTATTCAATCCGAAATCTCGTTCATATCAATGAGACTCACCTCCTTTTCTTTCATCTGCTCCTCTCGTCTACGATGAAACTCGCGAAATTCAAGTTCAGCGATATCAGCCTTCGCGGCATCTAAAACAACATTTTCCTCATCTTTGACTTGCTGTTTATATTTTAACATCTCTGCGATCAGTTTAGCTCTCTCTTTTTCCGTCTTGGTAAACCTCTTCTCCTCTTCCATAACGTGTTCAGCATCTTCATGAAGGTGATTCAACTTCCTAATAAAGCATAATGTCAATTATTCATAACAAAAGCCTATTTTCAGCTTACTCTTCTTTTTCATTAACGTATTTAAGATGAATTTTCTTGCGATTCATACGTTTGATGAACCCCGGAGTGAGACCACTCTTGACTGTTTTATAAGTTGATGCTGAGAATTTAGGGAGATCCTCAGCTAGGAACTTTCGAAAATATGTGCCAACCTCCAACAAGTCATCCAATGCGATTCTGGTTTCAGCTTCTTTCTCCAGCATTTCAGCCTTTTGGGCAAAATTTCCAGTCCCTCCGAAGTCATTGTTCAATTCTTCTTCTCCTGCTGCGCGCAGGGGGGCGGAATTTCGTAAAATTCCTCCTTCTTTACTCATGATGGGAGGTTAGGAGGACATAACTAACGTAAAAGACAATAAACAATCAAGAATGTAAGTCCTTTAATGAAATGCACTGATTTGAAACTGTTTCAATAAAAGAAAATCGACTTTCGTAAAAATGCATTTGGTAAAAACCACTCAAATCTGTTATAACGAACAGACTTTCTTCGAAATTTCAACGGAACCTTTGTTCCGTTAGATTAACGGACAAAGAACAGTCCAGAAAGAGTGACAAAACAAAAAATAATCCAAATTACTTTGAACCTTACTAAAGAGGAAAATACCAATGTCCATTCGACCAAGCACCGCCTCCAATGAGAAGATTCGTGTTCCACCCGGAGGATTTACATCAGTTGTCTTCAACGACTATGCTCCCCCAGTAAAGGATTTGAGAATTTCTTACTCAGTTTCTACACTCAACACATTCAGTCAATTCGAATCCCCAAAGTCCCCTTTCAGTCGACCAGCAAAGAAAGGTCTTGGCAAGAAGCAATCCTCAATGAAAGATATACTGGAGTACGCTCCAATCACACCTCGGAGAAATGAAAACCGCCCACCACCTGGCGGAAAGACGACAATTCAACTTGCTTAAGATGTTCGGGATCTCGTGTAGGACTTCAGTCACCCAGTGTTTTCGATTTCGAAAGTTGCGTTTACAGTCAAGCTCGTCTCCATTATTTTCGATTTACTACCATAGGCAAAGTTAGACCCATTTCTCTTCCTCATTTTATTCTTTTTCGAATACAGTCGAATACACTCAAATAATTCATAGCTCAGATTAGTTGTTTCTCTTTTCTTGTTAACATTAACAACGATCGTTTCTTCTTTTTGTATCCCACTCTGAATCTGAGTCTGAGAACTGCTACGAAGCAGTATCAAGCATAAAAAGTTTATATCCAGTTTATTTAAATTTAATTTCTCACGCTATGTACATATGAAGCATATACCATCACTTATTTGAACCAGAACAACTCTTTTGTGGATTGCCGCGACGACTTGATGACTTGCTTTTTGTTTCCAAATTTACTATTTTGCTTACCATTCTTCTTCACGAACTTACTCGTAGCTTCCGCTTCATCTTCACTAGATTCCTCATCGTCATTCACATTCATATTTTCGTCATCATCTTCCTCAATATCACGCTTCTTCGAGGGTTCTACTATATTTTGGATATCCTCTGCTTCTTCATTAGATCCAGTGGGAATAATCTTTTTTAGTTGCAGTAATGTTGACGAGTTTTGCTCTTCAATCTTCTTCTTCATAGCTTCAGCAATCTTTTCCTGTCTCTCTCGAATCAGTGGCTTTACCAAGGTTTCCCTAAGGTAAGTTCTGTTTTTTCTCATCGACTTAGATCGTAATCCTTTCGCCATTTCTTCTGATAATTAGAATTTGTTGGAGAAGTGAAATGAATGGCGATCGTTTTATTTATCGTTTGTATCTTATCGGATTTTAATACGGCTCCAAAATCACCACACAAAAACAACGTGTACTATAGATACATTACTGCCTTGAGAGCAGCAGGAAGATCGATCCTCTTCAACTCCCGAAGTAGTTATTGTTTCTTATTGCTTTGTGTTTTGGTCTAGTTGAAAAGGCGCAGTAATGTCTGAGAAGTTAACCCGTGTTGCTATCATTAAGGAAGACAAATGCAAACCAAAGAAATGCCGGCAGGAATGTAAACGATCTTGTCCTGTTGTGCGTCTTGGAAAGCTTTGTATTGAGGTCACTCCTAACTCAAAGCTTGCTTTCATTTCAGAAGAACTTTGCATTGGTTGTGGTATCTGCATTAAGAAATGCCCCTTCGAAGCTATTACCATCATTAACCTTCCAAAATCATTAGAGTCCAGTCAGACTCATCGTTATGGTCCAAACTCCTTTAAATTACATCGTTTACCAATGCCACGTGCTGGTCAAGTTTTAGGTTTGGTTGGAACTAACGGTATTGGAAAGTCTACTGCTTTAAAGATCTTGGCTGGAAAGCAAAAACCTAATCTTGGTAAATTCGATAATCCACCTGATTGGGCACAAATTTTAGTATATTTCCGTGGATCTGAATTACAAAATTATTTTACTCGTATTTTAGAGGATAATTTAAAAGCAATTATTAAACCTCAGTATGTTGATCATATTCCAAAAGCTGTTAAAGGAAAGCTTATTGATATCATGAACTCTAAAAATCAACGTAACAATTTAGAATGGGCTATGTCTGAATTGGATTTAAATCATGTGAAAGATCGTGAAATAGAAGTTTTATCTGGTGGTGAATTACAACGTTTTGCAATTGCTGTTGTTGTTGTTCAAACTTCTGATGTGTACATGTTTGACGAACCATCATCTTATCTTGATGTTAAGCAACGTTTGAAGGCTGCTACTACCATCCGATCTGTGGTGGCTGGTGAAGAAGGACTTCAGAAATTCGTGATTGTTGTTGAGCACGATTTGGCCATCTTAGATTACTTATCTGACTACATTTGCTGTTTGTATGGTACTCCTTCAGCTTATGGTGTTGTAACCATGCCTTTCTCAGTCCGTGAAGGTATTAACATCTTTTTAGCTGGTTTTATCCCAACGGAAAACTTGCGTTTCCGTGATGAGGAGTTGAACTTCAAAATGGCTTCCAGCACAGAATTATTTGATAATCCAGGCAGAAACCACATGTACAGATATCCTGATATGACCAAGACAATGAAAGGAGGTGGAGAAGCAGGTGGAGCAGGTCGTTCCTTCATTCTTCACGTGGAGAACGGTTCTTTCACTGATTCCGAGATTATCGTCATGTTGGGTGAGAACGGTACTGGTAAAACTACCTTCATTCGTATGATGGCTGGTTTATTGAAGAGTGACGAAGCTGTCAAAGCAGAAGAAGAAGGTGATATGGACAAAGCTGCAGCTCTTGGTGTTCCTCAATTAAACGTGAGGTAAGTTGCTCAAATACTGATACTGATTAAATTCATTAACTAATTTACTGATTTATAGTTACAAGCCACAAAAAATTTCACCAAAGTTCCAGGGAACTGTGCGTCAATTGTTACACAAGAAGATTCGTGATTCTTATGTTCACCCACAGTTCGTCAGTGATGTGATGAGACCAATGAGTATGGATCCAATCATGGATAATGGAGTCCAAGATCTTTCTGGCGGTGAGTTACAAAGAGTGGCTATTGTCTTGTGTTTGGGAACTCCTGCTGACATCTACTTGGTAAGTGCACTGCTTTTTAAATTGTTATTTTGAGTATTTTCTTGCGATGTAGATTGACGAACCATCAGCTTACCTTGATAGTGAGCAACGTATTGCTGCATCTAAAGTTATCAAGAGATTTATTATGCATGCGAAGAAAACCGCCTTCATTGTGGAACACGATTTCATCATGGCGACCTATCTGGCTGATCGTGTCGTTGTTTATGATGGTGCTCCTGGTGTGGAAACCACAGCACATAGTCCGCAGGCTTTAATTCCTGGAATGAATACCTTTTTGAAGCAATTGAATATCACATTCCGACGAGATCCAAGTAACTACCGACCGCGTATTAACAAAATGGACTCTATTAAAGACCGAGAACAAAAAGCTGCCGGAAACTACTTTTACTTGGAAGATACAGATTAAAAGGAAAGATTGCTTTAGATTTTTTTTCTCTCCGGTACATGCGCTAGGGTCGAACAAGGCGCGAAATCTGGAATATGTCTTTTTCAAATCACTGCGTTGAATACTGCGTTTGTTTAATTGATTGCTCTTCCATTTTCCTATCTCAAACGTGTAGCAAGCGCGATGACTGTTCATAGTAATTCAATAATATAGACATCAAAGCACTCTACCCATCACAATACCATCGCCTTCTAAATCCCGAAACTTGACTTTTCCAGACAAAACTCGAAATTTTCCTCTTTCCAAGATTCGAAAAATCGCAAGATTTCTCGAAGAAAGTCGAGTTTTCTCAGTGCAAAGTGAAGTTTGGGACGAGCTTGTGAAAAGATCCTACTCGGTTTTGCACAAAATCCCACATTTTTAAAAACCCACAGGTAAAAACCCACAAAGCTCAAAACAGGTTTTTTTAAACTTATAACTCATAGAAAAAAGCTTGATTTTCGCAAAAGTTGAAGTATGTAAGTTGCAAAAGTTTAAATCAAATAGTAATTGTATCTTTCTCTCTGCATAGACGCGAAAGGTATTCCATTATGTTCGTCTTTAGTGCACTGCTTTCAATCAATGTTTTATCTTGAACGTTTTGAGCTGTTAGGAACTGGATGAGAACTTGCTTATCTACCTTTTCTACAAACGATTAGTGATTAGTTTGATAGTGTGATTTCTTCTTTAGTAAATATGAATTATATTTCGGTAAAATGTTATGGATATTCCTTTGCTTCCCTCTTGTGACCTGATCGTCAATGGAGGTTCTTGTAATATCACTCTTCTGTATACTTTGATCTTTTGTTATGCTTCATGCTTCCAATTCTTTTAAAATGGACGATAACCCATTGTTTAAGTAGATCCAATTGCTTTTGTGAATCTTTCATTTCATGCTTGAGCTCTTCTTCAATGACCTCTCCTTCAAAATCACTCTTGCCATTAAGAATTTCATGCGGCCCGGCCGACCCGCGTGATCCCCTTTCGAGATCTTTCTTTTTAAGAATCCTCTACGAATCATTACGTGTCTGATCATATTGGTCGTTATTTCGGTATTTGAGGGAAGCTGCCGTGAATCCTAATTCAACAAATAACTCGTTTCCACTACAGCAATTCTTTAAATAAAACTGGTATCTTTGTAATTGTTGCTCCATAGTAGTTCATTGATTGTCTTTCGTTGGTTTTTAGATTCTAAAAGTATCTTTTCGTATAAATCAAAGAGACCAGATGCTTTAGTCTTTTCTTGTTGAATTTAAGTCCTAATTCGCTTTGCAATGTCTTGTAGTTGTGATGCTTGTTTTCTAAGGCTCGATAGCGAGAGGTGAAGTTGTCGGAGGAGATAGTGGAGAGAATAAAGTTAAATAGAATAAATTGGAGGCTCTTTCAATTCTTTCTTCTTCACTAAGCAGAAGATTTGAACGTTCATCTTCAAAGGAGGATCTTATCATTCGCTTGATATTCTCTAAATAGCCTTCTTGGGAATTCTAAAGATGAGAAAAGTTTTTGATTTCTTCTCCGTAGTAGTTCACAATTGTCGATCAAATGTCAATTGAATCGCTCATACTGGCAAGAAAATCAAGAAAATCAATAGATTTATTATCCTAATGTAGTTAAAGAATCGACTCTAGAGGGGACGAAGGAAAAGTTAAATCTTTTTCTATGAGTTATAAGTTTAAAAAAGCTTGTTTTGAGCTTTGTGGGGTTTTTACCTGTGGGTTTTTAAAAATGTGGGATTTTGTGCAATACTAAGCAGGAAAAGAGAAGAAAAGAAAAGAACAACAGCGCACAGAGAGAAAAACGCTAAAGACAAAGCTTTTCTCGTCGATTTCATTAGATAGACATCTCCCATTGAGAGATAGGATTACTATTACTCTTTTTTAAAAGGTTATTGATAGGTTTTTCTTGAGAGATAAATTTTCTGATTGAGTGGATTAATTTATTTCTTGTTAATTGTTGAGCAGGATCAAAATTACGTGTGAGGATATTGCAGTTGAAGGTTTATTGTATTTTTGGAATAATATTTCTGGTTTTGTTGAAATTTTCTTAATTTATTTTGATTTTCATTAACATCAGGTTTTGTGTTGTGGTATATATTCGAATAATTAATGAGTAGCTACTATTAGCTTTTCGAGCCATCTTATTCCCGCCTATTAGAAACTTATTGAATCCCATTCACGTGTACATATTTGCTCTTTTAGATTTTCGTTTCCTTGTTGTTTTTTTAACTTGTTAGAATGAGCGATCATTACGAAGGACGACCGCGCTCCGACTCCTCCGACATAGCTTACAGGTAAGCTCTCACAATGATTGTTAGTAAAACAACTATTTATCAATGAAAATTTTACTAGGAAAATATTTATTGGTGGGTTGAGTTATTCAACAGATGAAGAAAAATTAAAAAAATATTTTAAAAATTTTGGTCCTGTACAGGATGCTGTTGTTATGAAAGATCCTGTCTCAAAACGATCAAGAGGATTTGGATTTATTACGTTTTATGATATTAATTCTGTAGATAATGTATTAGCAAATGAACCACACACGATAGATGCACGAAAGGTATGTAGTCACTGAATTCATTGAATACACTGTTGTAACATTTCTTTACAAGGTGGAGGCGAAACGTGCAGTTCCAAGGTCCGAAATGAATACCAAGGAGCAAAATACTACAACTAAACCAGCAGTTCCCACAACTCCACAGAGCAGTGCCAGGCCTTCAACACCTCAAAACAGTCCTCAAGTGACAACTACTCCAGCAAAGACAGCTGATGGAAATAGCCCTGAGGCGAAAGAGAAATCCGACGCAAAAGTTGAAGATTATGCATATAATAAAGTGTTTGTAGGAGGTCTCCACTATGATACGCGCGATCGTAAGTTTTGTCTCTCTAATTCATTTCACCCTTTTTCAATTTGATTTTCCTTTCAGCTGACTTTCGTGCATATTTCGAGCGGTATGGTCGGGTGGTTTCCGCAGAGGTTATGTTTAATCGCGAGACACATAAGTCGAGAGGTTTTGGTTTTATAGTATTCGAGTTAGAAGACAGTGCAATTAAAGTATGTTCCGAGAAAGAACACATTATCGATGCCAAAGTGGTAAGCACTTTCTTTGTTTTTTGATTTGAATTTTCAATATTTCCCTTATTTAGGTTGAAGTAAAAAGGGCAATTCCTCGGTCGAAAATTGTCAGTAGCAATAGTAACTCACAGTTGAATATGTTATCACCTCCCGGTATCGCGGTCTCTTCCCTCCCAGTCTCCAATCCTGGTAGTGCTGTCAAAGCCACTTCACCTACCGAGAATGCATCACCCAATGCAGCTGCAAATATCAGAAGTGATGTGCGCCGAACTTTATCTGCAGGAAATGCTTCCATGCTTCTTGCACCACCTTCATTTCTTCCTGGAAATTCCTCCAGCCCGACTAACTCTGGAATTTTGTCCCTCAAGCCTCCTCAAATTAACGTGAGTAACAGCAACTTGAACAACAGCAACTCTCAATTACCGCCGTCGGGAGCCAAGAAAGCTCAAACACCAAATACTGCTACTGCTGCCACTACAACCACTCCCTCCGCCTCCACAGGGAATAAAGGATCTTACGCCGCTGCTTTAAAGCTCGGAGCTTCGTTAGACGAAGCTCAGTTGCAGCATCATCAACAACAACAAGGGTTCCTAAATACAAGCAATTTAGGCAGTGGTTTAGATTCCTTTAATATGAATTTGAGCAGTCACAGTGGTATTCAGAGCAATCATCCTTCGAACAATAATCTTCAATCATTATTGCAATCAGTTAGTCGTGAATTTGATGTACGACAATCAAGAGCTCTGTCGGAACCCATTAAATTCGATAACAGCTTTGCCTTTTCACATGATATGTTCGATTTGAACTCTTTACGATATGGCAATAATAGTGGATCAGCAGCAGGTGTTGGGGGTGTGTTAGCGTTTCCTAATACTGGAGCCACAAACGGCACCGCGACACCGGGGCTTTCTACCGCGTTTTCGAATGAGAATCTTAGTCATTTGCAACATGTTGGGATTGGATTTAGCAGTAGCAGCGGTGGTGCACCAAGTGGTAATACGACAACAGCATCTTTTAGTTGGTTAGGATCGCCTAATAAATTTGATTCGATCTTAGATCCTACAAATGGCAATCAGCAACAGAATGATTTTATTATGACAAGAAATCGTGCTCATTCCTTAGGCCCAACAACATTAGCATCAGCTTCACGATCACCAGCGTTTTCTTTAGGTTACTCAAATTATCATAGTTTTAGTCACGATCATACTCTCGTTTCTGAGAGCATTCCTCAAAGTCCGGCGGCAATCGATCGCCAGTTTCCATTAGCTTACAATGCGCAATCTAACACAACAATAGGAGAGAAAAATGTTTTATTCTCCACTCCTTCAAGGGTAGGAGGACCTATCGGATTAGAAACCCCGCAATCGGCAAGTTTAATGAAGCAAAAGAGTCCAGCACCAACTAATGAATGGGGAAATATGTTGCATAGTCCAACAGCATCTGATAATCACTCAAACAATTTAATTGCAGGAAGCTTACTAGGATTAATTGGTGAAAATAACTCCAATGAAGTTGGAGGAAGCGGTTCTCTTTTTGCAGACAGCTTGTTAGGAAGCGATGCAAGTGGAAGTCGTATTTTAAGTATTTCAAAGTCGAATTCAACACAAGACTTTATCTCAACACAAAGAAGACACTCGCATCCTATTTTACCCAGTCAAGATATCTATGATGCGTCCAGATTCAATGAATTGAATGGAAATAATCTTAACAACGTTGCTGTTGATCCGAACTCGTCATTATGGCGAAGATAAAGTAGACATGCAAAGAGTCAATTTATGATATTGAGTATTAGTACTTGATTTCGACAGTGTTTTCCCCTTTATTTACCAATTGAATAAATAAAAGTGTTAGTTCCTCTTTGCTTTGTTTGTACTTCCTTCCTTTTCCATTTGACTTTTCCTCCTCTTCTTTATCATTGAATGACATGAAAGTGGAATGGATCGATCTTTCTTGTTTCAGTTAGAATCTTCAGGCTACTGATTATTATGATTCTTTTAGTATTTCAACTTCACCTGTCTCCCCACCCTTCGTTGAAACTCGCTCCTCTTTAAATTGAATTTCTTTATGCACTTATGCTTCTCATTGTTGCTTTTCTTCATCTTGTGGGGAGTATGTGTTTAGTCAAAATCGAATCTTATGAAAGTAGATGGTGCATAATGTTTGCAACGAGAGAAGCTTGTAGTAGTGTTCATAAATTAGTGCTTATAATGTTATTGATAATTGGGACGATTTAGCTTCTTTGTTTACTTTGTTTGGTTTGCTTATTGTAGTTGGATAGATAGATATTTCTGAGGTCATGATAGTTATAGCTCGTTAGTTTGTAAATTTACTAAATTAAATTGAATTCCTCTTGCTCTGTTGAACCATTATTAAATTATGTACCTATCTATATTCACAAGGAATAAACGCAAATGTCTAGATATGATCCTAGATTCTCCCAGCTTTCTCATTCAAACAAATCCAAACCAAACCACCGAACGAGGAACTTAGTTGGAATAAGCGTAAGTTAGGAGTAAGTTAGAAGCAAACTAAGATGGATATATCACCAGAAGGAACGAGTTACCTTGGCTATGAAAAGATTCCTCTTTCATCGTCTCGATGGAAAGAGATCCCGAAAGATAAGCATATGAAGTGGTATGTCACAGAGAAAATTCATGGAAGTTGTTTTTGCTTCTTATACTTCCATCCAACTCAAGAGATTAAATTTGCTAAGAGAAGTAAACTTATACGTGATGATGAATTTTTCTTTGGATTTCGAGATATTCTCGGAGATCTCTTACCGAAGTTACAACACGCATTCCATCTAACCTTGGATACTATTCGTTCTCCGGTAACTAAGATAATGATTTATGGAGAATTGTTTGGAGGGAGTTATCCAAACATCTCCTCTTCCTATAAACCTGTTCAAAGTGGTATTTTTTATTCACCTAACATTCATTTTTATGCATTTGATATTTCCTACGAGATGAATGAGAAAGAAGTATACATTGACTATGAAAGAAGCATTGAAATCTTTCGACAATCAAGTCTATTCTTCGCTGAACCTTTAGCATCATATACCAACTTTGAAAAGGCAGTTCAATATAAAATTGGATTTAATAGCACTATTCCTAGAAAATTAGGTTTGCCTGACATTGGAGTGAATAAAGCAGAGGGGATTGTTGTTAGGAGTGGAAAGGGTCATTATTTATTGAAAATAAAGATTCCAGAGTTCTCAGAGTCCAAGTATGATGACAATGATTATGATGAGAAGGATCAAACTGATCCTATTGGAAGCTTTAAAAGACTTGCTGTGACTCATATGACAGAGAATCGTCTCAATAATGCAATTTCTAAAGTTGGAGAATTTGATAAAAATCAAGAAGAAATCTTTGAATTATTTGTGGATGATATTTTACTTGAAATCAATGGTTTTCATATTCAAGGATTAAGAGAATATTTATTAGAAGAAGCGAATAAGAGATTTCGATGATATTAGCAAAGAAGTACTGATTTTTGTGACTTCTAAAATAAATGGGCTTTCAAAGTATTTTCTTTTAGTAATTACAATGTGATTCGCAATGGCTTTGATACTTTCTCTTATGACTACTACAACTAGCATAAGAAGAAAGACCGATAGATATACCTACGACTGTAATTTGTATTGATTTCTAAAAAGGTTAAGCAAAAACGATAAGAGAACTATATGTACAAAGGAAATGAATAGTATTCGGATTTCTATGAGGTTGTAAACTGTTAGGAATGAACAAGGAGTTAGATATGACTGGAATCAGATCTAAGCATTCTTGAAACATTCTTGGATGGTTGTATTTCCACCAGGAGAAACACGTGTCGCCTTGCGTGCTTTTAATGGGCCCTCTGCGCTCATTTGTAAAAGATTTTTCATGGAGGATTGGTTTGGTGATTTTGTCATTTTCTTGGCAGAGCGATTGTTCGTTCTTGGTGTTAAGCTTCGGGTAAGCTCAGGTTCATCAGAGAAGGTGAAAGTCTGAAAACCACCTATCGAGGAAGAGATTATTAATCAAATAGATCGAAAATTTGTTAATCTGAATAAGACTTACCAGGTGGAGTACGAGAAGGAGAAGCAAGAGAAGCAGAGGAGCTGGAAGTTGAGATAGAAAGAGGCATCTTGACAAGTGTTAATAAGTCTTAGTATAAAGGCAGTATGCAGATAGTTCTTCAAGTTGATTCGAAGGGTTGATCACCGAGGTTAGTGTTTGGTGCAGTTAAATTGTGATTGCAGGTTTGAGTTGTTAGTTGGTAGGTGATGCAAAGATCTTTTACGAACATATTGCCAGTAATTTGCCCGTTAGATCCGTTGAAATCTTAGGAAGATTCTTTTTCTTTATTTTGCATGACCCGTTAAAAGATACAAGGAATAGATTCCCTCTTTCTTGGGAATATTTATTTATTATATATCTTTGTTTTATATGATAGTTTAGATATTTTTGAAAAAAATGGATATGGATTTTGAAATTGGTAAAAAACTAATTAAGTCCGCATTGATTTTCATCGCCTTGCACCCTTGTGACTTCTTCTTCGATAAGTACTCCTCGATGATGGTGAACTTGCAGTAGTTGAACTTCGACCAGTGATTAACAATGAATTCCTCGACTTTTCTAGAACTAATTCTCTCGCAAGATTTGTTAAATCGATCAAAGCTTCTTCCACTTCTCTTTCTCGAAACTGATTTTGAAGATATCTAGCAATAATAAATTATCTACAATAGAAAGGTGTTAGATCTTTTCTTACTTCATGTAAGGAGTACATCCATCATGATCATACTGGAGCAATCCTTCTGGATGTTTCTCTGCTAGAAGAAAGAGAACTTCTAAGTTAGGCTCCTTCTTACTTGTGACCCAATGCAACGGAAGAAATCTAAAAACCATATTAAAACCATAAAGATATATAATAGATGAAGACTTACCCTCTAAAATCCTGGATTGCAGCTGAAGCAGGGTGTGTAGCTAGAAGCAGTTCGATAACTTCGATGTCCACCCTTGACCTAGAAACAGCTTTATGAATCGGCAGGTGACCAAAAGCATCAGGAGTAGAAACTATTTTCCCATTTAGTTCAATCATATGACGAATTAGATCAATGCATACTGTCTTCGGTCTAACTAGAGCGAGGTGAAGTGGGGTGTGCCCATCGTTCGTCTTCGCTGTTAAGGCAGGCAGCCAATGGTCAATCAGCATCTTTACAGTATCTAAAGTTTGCTTATTACATATGGAGACGGCTTGATGGAGTGGAACTAATCCCAGCTGATTTTTATGCTGCAATGTCTCAGGAGCTTTCTCTACTAACAGTGCAATAATCTCGATTGAATTTAAACAACTTTCATTGAAACAAGCAACATGAATTGGAAGAGATTGATCAGATCTTTGTTGGAAAAGAACTTCTCGAATTTGACAGATCTTTTCAATTAAAGTATAATTAGGAGATGCTTCACCAAGTTCATTCATTAAGATTTCTGCTAACTTTGTCTTAATCTGAGAAATATCTTCATTTTCAAGTAGAGAATTTACGAATTCAACTTGTTCCTCAAGGCGTTTTACTCGAAATACCTTCGACCGAGAGATAGTTAAGGAAGTTATCGACATTACAATGAAACTGTTAAGACAGCAGCGTAAAATTTCAATTATTTCATTACTTTACATCACACAGGTCTGTCTTAAAATTTTGGACTTCTCAAGTGGTTAACAAATTTGCTCGAACTGCATTATCTGAGAGAAATAAAGAAGCAGGTCGCCATTCTGGATTGTAATTCGTGTTAGTATGTTGGTTTAGCCTGATATATCTTACCCGCCTTCCCCAGAACGAGTATCAACCAAACGATTTAATCGACTCAGATTCAACCTCTCACCAATTGTGATAAAGAATTCATCGTGATGAATGTTCTGTAGTAATGCATCGATGAAATATTTTCCATAACAATATATGAGTATAGAATGTGCGCTGTGCGCTGCATGCACCATTCTATGCGAAAACACGAATTTGTTGTTGGGGTGAACTATTAAACAGAGTTAATTAAAAGATAATACAAAGAATATTAGACTATAACACGAAATAATAAAATTAAAATTGAGGAAAAAAAAGAAGAAAAAAACATCGTCATCATGTTATCATAAGCTTAACAGTTAGTAACAATACGATCATTCATCCTCTTTTCATTCTAACTATCTAATCTCGGATGATTTCTTCTCGTTAAAATTGTCTCTTGATCATTTGATCCTAATTCAATATGAAAAAGAGAGGAGAAATCACCTTGAATATGGTCTTTTAAGAAAAATTGAAAACTAAGACCACGAACTATTATCTTCTGAATATTCGTCTCATCTCTTAATAAAAGAAAGAAAGATCGACGAAAGAAATTTACTGTTATACTGTCAACACCATCTAATGTTGATGCCGCAGGAAATATTTTTGGTACACTTGGCAATGATAAATGAATCGTTATACCATTGAATCGATTTATTTGATTGAATTGATAATCACCTGGTATATCAAATGGTGTTAAATATAAACGATTTACATTCTCTACAATCGATTTAGGATAAGAAGTATGATTAAATAATTCACATCCTTCAATAATGATTGTTTCACATCCATTTAAAGCAGTGAAGTCCTTCAGTCGATTACAATTAACGACTTGAAAGATACGATTTCTTGGACCAAAGCCACGTAATCCCTCAATATTTAAACCTTCTAACTTGACTCGATAAATATGTTGCATATTTCTTGATGAAGCAAAGAAAGGACAATAAGAGATTGTCACCTCTCGTAGTTGATTAGGAGGGAGAGAGCGGAAGTCAAGACAATGGCTCAATGAAAGAAAACGTAAAGAAGAAGGAAGAGGTTGACTAAAAGGATTCTTAATAAAAGAATATTTCTTTATACCATGAATACATAAACTATGTATCGATTTTAAACGATCAAAGGTAAATGCTATTGGTTGCTTTGAAGTAATAAACAATGTTACATACACAGAAAATTGAAAAGAAAGAGAAAAGTCTTTAATATTCGAACAATTAAAGATACTAATCTTATAATTATTATTTAACATGGATATATCACGAATTCCTTGACAATATTGTATAGAAAGTTCATGAATATATCCTAAACAACTAATATCAGTAATACCAGGACAACTAACAAGGTTTAAACATTTTAAATAAGAAAGATTATTAACATTTAATGAAACTATTGGATTAAATCCGATTTTCTCTAGTTTTAAAGATTCCAAGCCATGAATCATTGGTAAGGAATAGAAGGAATAGTTGGTTAGTGTAAGGTCCTTAAGATCTATGCTAGTACCTTCCTCTCTGTTGTTAATAGCATGAACGAGGCTTTCTATCGCGATTTGAACATTCGTTTGATTTAGTGCATCAGAAAAGAGGCGGAACTGTTGAACACGAAATTGATCACAGAAAAGTAAATTCCATGCAGTGGAAAGAGAAGTTGTCAGAGATTTTACTACTAGGTTATTATCAAGCTTTCCTGGTGGAAAAAATTCACAAATCGATAATTGATGATATGGATCATGTATAAGATTTAGTATCTCTTTTCTAAATCTTTCATTAGTGAGAAATTCTAAAGATGCTTCATCAACTTTCCCAAAACCACGTGATAATTTAATTTGTCGAATTTTCTTCACCCATGTCAATGAACTTTCAACATTCACACAAGCAAGATTCAGTCTTTCTTCTATTCCTAGGAAGTAGATGATTTCAAGAAATAAATCATCTGAAAGATTTAATAGTTGATTGATGAATGATCTCATTCTATTCAAATCTACTTGATTCAGTCAACACACTCAGTCAATAGAGTGCAGTGCCAAATATTGAGAACTAAGCCTTCATTTTGAAACATAATTTGAAGAGAGTTGAAAGATGAATCATAGTAATAGTTCTTCATCCAATACGAATCCTCCTGTGAAAGGATTATTATTAACTCCTACTATTCTTTATGTTCATGAAAGCCAAAAAGGAAATCCTGTGATCAATCATCTCAAGAATGTGAAATGGCAGTATACCTCAGAGATTAAGGCAGATTATCTTATGAATACAACAGCGGCATTGTTTCTTTCCGTTCGCTACCATAATCGTCATCCAAAGGTAAAATATGAGATTTTAGATTGCATGTTGAATATTTATCTATGTCTTCTAGTATATAGTTCGAAGGATAGAGGAAGTAGGGAATATGTATCGAATTCGTATTCTTCTTGTCCTTGTCGACGATGAACAGCAGTTACCCATATTACAAGAGTTAAATAGACTCGCTGTCATTTCAAATTTCACATTGATTTTTGCTTGGTCCAATATTGAAGCTGCACGTTATTTAGAGACTTTCAAGGTTTATGAGAACAAATCATCACAGTCCATTCAATCAAAAGATGAAAATGAATTCCTACCAAAGGTTCATAAAATATTATCTAATCATATCAAATCAGTAAATAAGACTGATGTGATTACATTATTAGATGTATTTCAGAATGTTCAGAATATCTTTCAAGCGAAAGAAGAACAATTGATTTTATGTCCTGGAATTGGAGAAAAGAAGGCGAAACGGTTACATTCTGTCTTTAACGAACCATTCTTAAAACAGTCAAGCGGGAACAAAGGTAGCTCTGTTTACGAACAAGCGCTTGCGAAGAATGTTCCGAATCCTTCAGCGAATGAGACAGCGGTTCGGAGTCAAGGGGAACAAAAAGAGGAGGATACATACTCAACTGTTCCGATCAACAGAACTGATCTTATATTCACAGAGCAGCAGCAAGCGTTTGAAGTTGATATCTCAGTATCAACAAGCAAGCAATCCATTAACGACACGACTGGCTCAAATCAGAGTTCGAAACAAAGAAAACGAAATATTGCTCAAATTATAGAAATAGATGAAGATATGTAAATAATAACAACCTTCCATTAATATTTGGGGAAATTTTAGCATTTACCTAAATCGCTGTAGCACGAGTCCAGTAGTCAAAAGAAGAGTAGAAACAAAGATATTAGAAATGATAACATTTGAATTCTGTTTAGAAGTGCTTCGGTGTTCCGTCCCACGCTTTCCACCACTTTCGGTGTAGGAAGCATCCCAGCTATCTTCACATGCCACTTTAGCCCACAATAATCTGGCATTTATTCTTGCACGTACATCTTCAGGGAAAACAGTGTTACCATTTTCTATTAATTTTGTCGCTTCATTTTGCATCAGCAGAACCATATTGTATGGTGTTACAGGCTGACTGAAATCCCAACGAACTAACGTTAGAACAACATGTCCACCAAACTTTCTCTGCGAAACCGGACAACGAGATTTCCAAACCTATCCTCGAGGGTTAAACAAAAAAGTGGGCTAGAAATACTAAGATCTTACCTGACGAACAACAAACTCAATGTCATCATCGTCAATATTCAATTCCTTATCTGCACCAAACATCCTTTTCTAAGATACAGTATGGAGTTAAAAACAAAGAATAACCACTGAAGGAGCCTCTTACTTCGTTGTTTTTCAACAATTGTTTCAACTTCTGCCGAAGATTCATTGAGAATCGCTCACAAGCTTCAGGTTCATACTCTTTCCCACCAATCCTTGTTAAAATAAAAGAAGCCATTGCCTGACCAAAGATACTCGGGCTTGTACCAAGCACAGGAATAATACGCAATCTTAAGTAATCAACAACTCCAAAATCTTGAGGGGCATTCTTTTGTTCTTCTGATAACGGAAGCAATTCACAAACAGGTTTTTCGATGGAAAAGACACAGGTCACATCATCCGCACTAACTTGATGCTTCTTTAGCTTCCACTTCAACTTCTGAGCCAATGGGTCATTAATACAATCACTCAGAGCAGCGATTCGCAGTCTTGTAGGATCGGCCTTCCCACCTGCACCTAAGGAAGCCAAAATGGGATATTTATGATGAACGCAGTATGCGATCAATTCTGCTTTCGTATTCACGTCATCAATACAGTCAACTACAAAAGTAGGATTCCCAGATAATAGTTGATCTGCAGATGTACCAATAAACATTTCTGCGATAGCTTCAATCTCGCACCATGGAACAATCTCTCCAAGTCTCTTCTTCATTGCTTCAGCTTTGGAAGTACCTACATCCTTCAAACTAGTAACAGCATGGCGGTTTAATGAAGATAGAGTGACTTGATCAAAATCGATTATTCTGATCCGGCCTACTCCTGATCGTGCTAACATATTAACACAGTGACTTCCGACTCCTCCCAACCCAACAACCTATGAAGCATGATCAATTGGTAGAAGATAGAATATGATACAACTTACGATCACAAAACTGTTTCTCAATTTCTCCAGACCAGTATCACCAAAGAAAGATCTCACACGAGACAAGAATTCATCTTGAATTTCCTCTGAAGGAATTGAGTTGCTTGTTGTTAGTAACTTGGAACTTTTCTGTGAGGAACTTAAAGCATTGGTCGATGGATTAACTGTCAAGTTAATATCGTATCCAAATACAGAGAATTTCATGATCTCTTCAAGATTGTATAAAAACCAACCAACAAAACGAAAAATATCGTATGAGAAGACGATTTCATAATCAGGACACAGAACTGTATTTTTAACAGTTTCACGATCAAAGAGGGTATAATTACTTGAGAAATAAATTATTTTTGAAAAGAAAATGAATCCAAATCGATCATCTTATTTGAATAAAGTAGAAGGATTAGATTCCTTTGAAGTTGCTCAGCAAGTTATCCATTCTTTACGAGCAAAAAGAATGAACAAGAAAAACTACCAACAATTAGAAGACAATCTACAAGGTATAGGCATTCAAGAGTTAAATACCCTCATTCAAAAGGAAAAAGTCCAATATGAAGAATATAATAAAAATAAAATAAAAGTGGAAAGTATGCTTGATCAATCCCTCCAAGCTCCAAGTATTCACAGCATTGACAGCTCTATATTATCCGATTACGAAGAAAAACCACGATATCAACCTCCTCCACTATTATCTTCACAAGTTGATGATTTCGATGAAGACAGTGACGATGAATTGGACAGTCAACAGAAGCAACAAATAATGAAAGCAAATCATCAAAGTTACCAAGGACATCTAAAACCTCCGGCCTCGAAACTCACTCATGCCGCAGACGACTTTTTCGATGTTGACGACGATGATGACGAGGGGCTTTTTTCAAGTGACTTTATTCCACCCTCCAAGGGTAACCGTAGCTCTGAAAGTAGCGTCAACAAGGTTCCTTCTAAATTTAGTTCGAAGAGCGATGTCGCTGCTACTGCACTGAAAAAAGGAATAATAATAAAGCCTGGTCAAGCGATACGAGTTAACAGTAAAGGTTTAAAGAAGACCACAACATCGTAGTGTTGTGTTGCTGATAATTCAGATAAACCTTTGTAGATAGTTGATAGTGAGTTCTCCTATTTTTATTCTTTATATTCCTAAGTATTTAAATGTTTATAATATAAAAGTACGTTGCATTTCATCCTTTAAGGCCGCAGAAGGGAAATATAAAATATGAAGAAAATTTCAGAGACTTTAATTTACAGAGGTGAAATTACACCGAATTGACAACCTCAAGACACGAGCATTGAGGACTTAAGCAGACTAACTTTACACAGATTATTTGCTTCAAAGATTTAATTTAATGACCATGACCGTGATCTCCCTCAGCAGGAAATGGCAAAGATGGAGGCTTTCTTTCATACTTCACCTATTAAATAAATTATCAAGGTTGATTTAAATTATGCTCAGTCTTGAATTACTATAGAACTTACTATCTTTGATTTGGTCGCTTCGTTGATGCTGTATAAAATGAAGCCAGCAACACCAATGTAGATGGCAGTATTTCTCTTCCAGTGTGTTGGATTAGCCCACCAACCACCAGCAGGACTCCAAACATGCTTTGGATATTCAAATCTACGACCGCCACCCATGTTTTTACTTGAAAAATCAATACGACTGAGTGTTGTTGGAACGAATTTGCTCGACAAACAAAGAAAAGGCGCTTTTCTATTTTTTCAAAAAGCGCTTTTATATATTTCTTTTAATTTAGCGTTTCCCACTGTTTCGAACAAAAAAACATTTACAAGAACGAAAAGACAAGAATTAGAAGTTATTTAAAGTTGTTGACTCGGAACCTTCGTAGATAAATTCACCTCAATTAAATCATTTTCAATTCTCTCACTATTATTTTTGTTGGTTATATATTTCCTTCGTTTAATATAATGTATTAGTGAAAGTAGTGTATTAGGGGTAATTCCTTGTATATTACTTGCTGCAGCTAATGTTTCAGGACGATAACGATTTAATAATTCTAATTCTTCTGATGAAAAAGCAGGGAATGTTTCTCTATTGAATGATATGAAATCATATGGTATTTTTAAACTTTGACTTTTACGATATTTATTAATTTCATCCTCTTGTTTTGATAAATATGGATGATACTTACTTATTGCTTCAACCGTATCAAATATTAATGGTGATATCTGAATATCTTGATATTGTTTATATAATTCTTTCTTTTCTTCTGTTAAATCATTTTCTTGCAACCATTCGCTTGCTTTCTTCTTCATTACATCAGTTACTTGAGATAGAGTAACATCAGGTAGATTTAAAATCTCTACTGCATCTTTTCTCGATCCTTCTCTTGTAGCAATATTAAACTCATTCCCATATTGATTCCATTCTTGACGTGGTAGTTTGAATGATTGTAATAGCTTTATTGAGGCATCAACTTGTTTCACTCTTTCATTATAAACTAATTCTCTTTCCTTACAGACAATACCATGCCTAATTCCTATAGGAGTGAGCCGAAGATCTGCATTATCTTGTCTTAAAGAGAGCCTATATTCCGCACGAGATGTGAACATACGATAAGGTTCATTCGTTCCTCTCGTAACTAAATCATCGATTAAGACACCAATATATCCTTCATCTCTTTGTATCGAGAAATTAGGACGACCCACAGCGGATAATCCTGCATTCGCACCAGCAACAATACCTTGCGCTGCGGCTTCTTCATAACCTGTTGTACCACATATTTGTCCAGCTAAGAATAATCCTTTCACTTTCTTACTCTCTAAAGTATGAAGTAAAGATCTTGGATCAATATAATCATATTCGACGTCATATCCAGGTTTAATGATATCACATTCCTCCAATCCAGGTATGGAACGAACGATCTTGAGTTGAATTTCTTCAGGGAACGGCCCAGATAAACCATTAGGATAAACTAAATGAGTGTTCAATCCTTCGGGTTCTAACCAAATAATATGACGATCACGATCAGAAAATCGTTGAACCTTCTTGAATAAAGATGGACAGTAACGTGGTCCAATACCAGCACCATCGCCACTATCATAATCAGGTAAGAGATGTTGATTATCCATAACTATTTGGTGAGTTTCGGCATTTGTGTAAGTTTTCGCACACTCGATAAGAGAATCCTTTAGTTTAATACCTCTTTCTATGTTTAAGTAAGAGAAAGGTGGTGGCGGGATATCACTCGCTTGCTTGTCTAAAGCATCCCAGTTGATCTTCTTTCCATCCAACCTTGGTGGTGTTCCAGTCTTCAGTCGAGAGAGTGGGAACTGAAGTCTCTCTAAAGTGAGAGCAAGGCCGATTGAAGGTGGTTCGAGAGCATCAGAGTTTCTCATCTGACGACCAGCAGGATACGAATTTCGCCCTAAATAAACTTTTCCACGTAAAAATGTACCTGTTGTAATTACTACACTCTTCACAAGAATTTCACGACCTACAGTAAAGCGAATAAGATGAGTTCTCAGTGAAAGGGAGACAGCATTTATTTTACCATCTTGTGTTTTAACACCTTCCACAACATTTGAACCAGAAGATATTAACAAATCTTCTGCACTTGCTTCAACAATTTCAAGGTTAGGATAGGATGTGAGAAGTTTTTGCATTTCAGCTTTATAAAGATCACGATCAGCTTGAGCTCGCGGTCCTCTCACTGCGGGTCCTTTCCTTTGATTTAACATCTTAAAATGAATTCCTGCATCATCAATTATTTTACCCATTATACCATCCAAAGCATCGATTTCGCGAACTAAATGACCTTTTCCAATCCCACCAATCGAAGGGTTACAACTCATCTCGCCTATAGAGTCCATCCGCTGTGTCAAGAGTATCGTTTTAGCTCCGGTTCGAGCGGATGCAGCAGCAGCTTCAGAACCAGCATGTCCACCACCAATAATGCACACATCAGCTCGAATTTGATTCGATGTTGACATCGCCATCAAGCGTTGAAACGAACTCGTCCTAATCGTTGAACTTCGATAAACCCAACCAGAAAGACTTGAAAACATTTCTATTTCATTCAAGAGAAAGGATAAAAATAATAAAAGATAGACAAACTTTCTCGAATAAGATCTATTCCTTGTGAATCCCTTCGTCCAATCAAAGAGGGAATCCTGTATGAAATTGCTCATTTGTTTTGTTTTTCAACTCTACCTCTCGCGTTAGAACAGATTACTCGGAATTTCGGTTTTTCGGGGAGGGTGAAAGAGTGATGTAATTTTAAAAGATTTTCCGTTATGATTTTTCAGATCGTGAAAGAGAAAAGAGAAGCAACAAGTAAAAATGATCTCAGATTTGTCCCCAGGGGATCGTTTAAGTCTCAAAGGAAAGCTCTTTGAGCTTCAGAAGAAATTGAATATCATTGATATTGAAAGGAAAATGGAAGAACAATGTTCTTTCCAACCTAAGATATTGGAATATGATTTACCGAATCGTAAAAAGGACTTCATTGAAAATTCTGATAAAGCTGATATTATGAGAAAGGTTAGCAAATTTCTTTACTATTCGTTTGAGGGGTAAAAACGATTTCGTATAGCAAAAGAAGAAGATGCTCGAGCAATCTCTCGCTTTACAAAGCGAAGAATCCTGTACTTTTACCCCGAAAATCTATAAGTCGCGACATGCTGTAAACTTGGATAATCGCCCTGTACACGTTCGACTCTCAGAAAAAGCCAAGGTCTATAACGACGCGATGGAGAAGCGGAAGGTTCAGTTTTCCACGTATGATGACGACGGCAATCGACTCTTTGTTCCAAGGATTAATTCGCAAAAACCAGCCTACTTATCAAAGAATGTTGATGATAGTGTAGTTTCTCAACCTTCCAGTAATATTGGTGCCGATGAGTTTCTTTATCAAGATGCAAAAGATCGTGAAGTACGTCATCAAAGTCGAATCATTAGTTATCAACAAGAGATTGCGAAAGATGTTAATGCTCATAAAATGAATTCATCTAGCAAGAAAATGTTAAGAAAAAAGATGGTAAGTTTATTATAGATAAAGATTGTTAGTCTCTGACATCGCTTATCTCTCGCGATGTGTAGGAGAAATATGCCACGGAGATCTTCCTCGCAATGGATGATAATCATGATAATATTATTGATTATAATAATGTTGTCAATTATATTGAACACTGTGAAATTAGTAAGAATTCTGAAGAACAAGCAAATAATAATCAATTATTTTGGTCGATCATCGATCAATATCAGGTACATACAACTGCACTCGACATCACTCTCAAACTCACTGCTGTTCCCTCTTCTTTTATAATGTATAGGGCGGAGAAGTCATGAAAAGAGACTTTATCGTAATTTGTACAGCTTTCTTATTAAATAAAACTGTTCATACGATCTCTCAATTAATTAAGAAATATGAACATAAGAAACCTGACAACCCCTACCGATCACCAGACAATGATCATCATCATTCCATTGCACCACATATTCAACAATTGAAAGAGAAAGATATTACTAAATTTCGTGAAATATTAACTTCCATTATTCAAAAATTACATCATGGTGAAAAATTTGATCAAAGTATCTTACAATCCTCCTTCTTACATCCTACAGGATATGCTGGGTCGGTCATTAATAATGAACCATCTGAAGATGGTGGTGATAGTTTTAATGGTGATAGCTCTTCTAATTTATTTAAACCAAAGATTTCTTCTTATTCTTATAAATTAGCGGAAAAGAAGGAAAAGAAAGATATGCAATTATTAGCTGAGTTAATGCCAACTTTAAAATACGGTCATGACGCTGCCATTAATCGTTCTAAATCTTCTGTTTCTGTTGATATGTCACAGTTAACATTAGAAGATCTGGATACAAGCCATGCTGGTCCACTTCCGGAAGGCGGTGAGGATCCTGAGCTACAGAGATCTCCTTTAGGGAAGACTACAACTGGTCACAGTCCTATGAATAAATCAAGTAGTATGATGAGTACCAGTGGACTAACTATAAGTGGGAACTCTTTTACCTCTAAACACGAGCGATTATTGGCTCAAGCATTATTGATTCAAAAGAGAAAGGAAAAGCTTGCGGAAGAAGTTCGTAAGAAAGAAAATGCTGAATGTACCTTCCGCCCAGATCGAAAGACGAAGAACTACCAGCCAGGTATCAAGAATTTACCTAATGCGACCAACAATCTAGAACAAGAGCAACACGAGGAAGAGGAAGGAAAGGAAGAGGAGGGCGATGATGATAATGATGTTGCTGAAGTGGATCAGCGCTTACGCGAAAATTATGAAGTTGACGGTGTTGAAGAGGAGCATCAAGAAGAAATTATCAATGAAGATATCGCGGAAGGTCGTATTGAATTAGATCTTAGAGAAGGAGAAGAAGAGGGCGAGAAGGAGGTGAGTGACTTAAGTGGTGAATTATTTGAAAACGAACAGCAACAAGCAATCGAACATATTGATTTAACGAATGATCTTACAGAATCTAATGAGAAACAACCTTTACAAATTAAAAAGCAAACCAGTTTCGCTCCAACCAAGCCAACCCAAAGCCTCGCTGATAATAAAACTAATGACACAAATGAAAAGAAGAAGGTTAAAAAAGCGAAGAATCAAAATAAGGAAGCTGAAAGTACAACAAACAACACCAACAACAACGATAACACCGACAGTAATAATAACAATCCATCGGAACCATCAATTTATGAACGTTTATATTCATTAAAAGATAAAAAACCAAAAGCATTTACAGAAATTCAACCATCCTATGTCCAAGAATTACAATCATGTACATTTCAACCAAAGATACCAAAACATCATACTGATTTAACATTAATTAAAAAGAAAATGCAAAATATTCATCAATCAGGTATTGAGAAAAATTATATTGAAGGTTTTAATAAAACAGTAAATCGTATGAGGAAAACAATACAAGAAAAAGAAAGAATTAAACAAGAAGAAAGTGATGAATATTTACATAAAATTGCAGAAGAAAAATATATGAAAAGTCGTGAATTAGCGAGACAAGGTTTCCAACCTTTTCAATTTCATTTAGAAGAAAGAATTCATAAACAACAGCAACAACAGCAACAACGTCAGAATCAAAGTAATGATCCTAATGAAGAACATCGACCAGAGTAAGTGTCATCTTTACTTCTTCTATCGTTCTAACGCCCTCAATCTCTTCAATCTATAGTTTGATTGTTGATGTGAAGTTATCCTCGAATCGTTCTGCTCGAATTCGTGTGCAGCATGGTGATGATCCTGCCGAACTTGCGATTCGTTTTGCAAAGATTTATTCCTTGGATAAAGATGCAACAACAGTGTTAGAGACTGTGCTGAAGGAGAGTATGATTCAACGAGGAATTCTTCCAGATCCGCGGAAAGCTGCTGCTAATCGTTCAAACTCTCTGTCTCGAACAAGGCAAGGATCCTTTGGCAGTGGGAGTGAAGATCGCAGTAGTAGTAATGGTCATCGGAGACATCGAAGACGTCGCCATATGAGTCGACGATTCTCATCACGTGATAGTCGTGATAGTATTATGCTGAGTGGCGAAGAGATGGCTGATGCCATCGATGATGCAATCATGAACGATGGAGAATATTCACGACAACCTTCCCATCGTCCTCATCGGATTGATACAGAACACAGTGAACTTCTTGGAGATACAAGTGTGATCGTAGTAGATGAGGAATATTCAAGTTACACAGAGTCCTCAGAGGAAGAGTCAGAGTCAGAGTTCTCCGAGTATGAGCCACCTAATCAGCAAGCCTTAGATGCAACTACATCGTATTTACAGAAGCATGGCAGTCATAAAACTAGTTATCGTGATCGTACGAGTATTTTATCTGAATTATTGTAAAATGTTTTGTTTGTTGTAAGTTAATGATATGTAGAAGATTGTTCTGGTCTGACAATGAAAGTGGTTGGCTACTATTTGAGGGAGAAGAGGAAGGGATGTCTGATTTAATTTATTGTTAGTAAAAGCACCCCAATAAGTAACCATCACGAGAATAGCTAGAAAGAGGGAGAGGAGAAAGAAAAAAAACCAAGAAACAGGGATTTCGACGATAATAATCTGAAAAAAAGCCTCAAATAGACGAAGAAAAAGAAAAAGGAAAGAAAAGAAAGTGGGGAGGAAAGAAGAAAATAAAGAAACAAAACAACGAATAAATAAAAAACAGTACAATTCACCATAACAAATAATAAATGACTTTCAAAACAGAAATTACCCATTTCTTCCTTCAATCTTATTCTTCTTCTTTTATGGTTTTTTACTATGATTATGATTTCTCTTGTTATTTCTTTTTTTGGAAGCTGAGAATGAATGAAGAAGCGATGGAGGGATCCCTCGAAGGGAAGAAATTCTGGAAACTATACATATATATAAAGCCTAAAAGGCAGGGGAAAAAAGCAATCGAAACAGAAAAGAATTTCGAAATATAAAAAAACGGCTATACACACACAAGAAATCAATAAATATAGGATAGGGTGTTACGAATGAATACAAATCAAGAAAGGCTATCAGAGTGTAGGGATATAGGAGAGCTCAACTCGATATGAGTTTGAGCAGATAAAGGGCAAAGGGGGGATGGGGAGTAGAGATACTCTGTTTTTCTTTTCATGGAATAAATCACTGTAATTCAAGACAATATGCAATACATAAGAAACCGGGATCAAGATGATTCGATCAGTTGGTGCACCCAGTTAAGGAGAAATGATGTTTAAACAAGCACTTTTTAAAATGAAAATTTCTTTTTTAAACAAAAAATTCGATTTCCGCGGAGGGATTCCTCTTGTATGCACCCGCCTTTGCTGAGGTACTATTCGCCGTCGCAATAATTTCCGCGCGATAAAAGAAAAAAACGACTGCCAATATAACTAATCCTCCAAAAACAATCGTAACAATGAAATAAGACGCAAGCTTTGGTCCAGTAGAACTATTACTGCTCGTTGAAGATGGAGAAGAATCAGCTTGATTAATAACTGTTTCTAAGTTTACGGGTGGACTCACAAAGTTTGCATCGATCATTGAACCAACTAAATCTGTTAACATTCCAGAACTGTACGCACTTGTAATAAATTCTTCAGGAGTGACTCGGATTAAACAAGCTTCTCCTCGCTCAGCGGCTGCTACACAAGTTGCAACTATAGCATCTGCAGGATTAGCAGTCCAAGTACCGTTACTAATCAAACCAGTTGAAGTTTGTTGGACTAGTTGCTTTGGTACAATATTCACATTATAGGAAATATCCTGAGAAGCAGGAGCAGAAATGGCAGCAAATCCTAATTCTTTCAAAGCCTGACGGGTATTATCATCAATGGTATCGGAAGGAGGAGAATATACATTCACTGTAACACCAAATAAACTTTTAATCTTATTCACTTTTGCTAATATTTGTGATTTTATCTCATCCACAGAACTTGTTGCTAATCTTCGCCCAGATGAAGAACTATCAACATCTTGTAAGAAAATTGAACAATTGTTTTTACTCACACCAACACATCGCATTAAAGCTGTATACAATTCAGTTTGATTCATACTTAAGTCATCAATTACAACACCAGCACTAATCGCCATGTTGTTATCCAAAAAGAAGTTTAAGATATCAGCTTGGGTAATGGTACCATTTGTCGTGCCAAGGTTCGTGTAGACAAATGAATAACGTCGAGCAACTGTTGGGGCTGCTGTTGGAGCATCAAGGATGGTCGGAGATCTAGTGGTTGGCGCTTTGGTTGGTCTCGGAGAAGGTTTGAAAGTAGTTGGTGGCAATGAAGGAACTGCTGTTGGGGAAAAAGTCGGAGTTCGAGTAGATGGTTGAGCAGTTGGAGCAACAGTGGAAGGTGATGCTGTTGGGGAATAGGTTGGATCTCTGGTAGGAGAACGAGTTGGATCTGCGGTTGGAGTAGGAGTTGGCTTCTTTGTCGGTCTAAAGGTTGGACGCGCAGTTGGAATACTTGTAGGGCTCGAAGATGGGCGGGATGAAGGTTCATAAGAAGGGGAGGCCGATGGAATAAAGGATGGATTGGCCGAAGGAAGGAAGGATGGATTTGCGGTGGGGGTATACGTTGGAGTATATGTTGGATTAGCAGTAGGAATGTATGAAGGTGTTTGTGATGGATCTGCGGTTGGACTGGGAGTTGGTTTCTTAGTTGGTCGGGCGGTTGGAATGCTTGTTGGTTCCGAGGAAGGGCGAGAGGAAGGTTCTTGGGATGGAGATCCTGATGGCACCGTAGACGGAAGCGAAGAAGGGTAATAAGTCGGAATGGCGGTGGGTACTGGGGTTGGAGCTAACACTTGTTGGATGATGGTGTGAAAATTGACGCCAGCATAACCGGCATCAGTGAGATTACCAATTAAATAGTCTAACATGGTAAAATTGTAGACTCCAGCGGCAAATTCATAGGGTTGAATCATAATTACACAAACTTCTCCTCGTGCAGTCGCTTCCTCGCAATCTGCCATAGTTTCTTCAATCGAGTGAGCAGCCCACGAACCAGAATCCAAATAATCTCCAGTTTGAGTTTGTTGTGACAGTTGAAGAGGATCAATATTTGTCACATCATAGGTGAGATTTGAATAAGCATGGGTAGAAGCGGAAACAGCGAAATAACCTAATTGCTTTGCTGCTTCAAGTGTGTATTCATTCCAAAGGTTTCTGTAAGGAACAAAAGTTTCCACAGTATACCCAGGAAATAACAGTTTAATTCGATCATCGCACTTCTTCATTCGATTGTAAGCATCAGCGGTTGAGTTTGCTTTATCAAATGTAAAAGTTGCGTCAGATCCTTGATTGCCCAAAGCACACTTATCAGCTCCCATGCTAACACATCTTCTTAAAGCAGTAAATAAAGGCACATCAGTTCCGGTAAAGAAATCACCAATAATACTAGCAGTGAATGGAATTTTTCGATCCATGAAGTAAGTTAGTAATTTCACTTGAATTTCAGAGTTGTACCAATCCTCAACACTGTCTTGACGAAAAGTGTAACGCTTTCCAGCGGTTCGATATGTGGGGGCAGCAGTTACTTCAACTGTTGGAGCAATTGTATTGATATAAGTTGGAGCAAAGGTTGGTTGCCCCCATCCTACTGTCTCTTTATCAATAATAGTATTGAAATTGACTCCTGTATAGCCTCTCGCAGTCAGATTGCCGACTAAATACTCTAACATAGTTAAATTATAAACACCGGCAGCAAATTCGTATGGTTGTGTAAGGATTACACAGGTTTCTCCTCTTGCGGAAGCAGCCTCGCATTCTTCAACAGTTTGTTGAATGGGATGAGCAGCCCAGGAGCCACTACCAGTGCTCACATAGTCTCCAGTTTGAGTTTGCTGTGATAGTTGTAATGGGTTTTTATTCACGCTATAGGTCAAGTTAGAGTAACTAGAAGTAGAAGCAGAGATGGCTTTATATCCGATCTGCTGAACTGCCAGTAAAGTATATTCATTCCATAAGTTTCTGTATGGAACAAACGTTTGTACTTGATACCCAGGGAATAAAAGCTTTATCTTATCATCACATGACTTCATATGTGTATAAGCTTCGTCAGTTGATGTTGCTTCATTGTAAAGAAAGGTTGCATCAGCCCCGCGATTATGAAGACTGCACTGTAAAGGCCCTAAATTTACGCAACGCTGCAAAGCTGCATATAAAGCAGTGTCATCTCCAGTTACAAAGTTACCCGTAATACCAGCCGACACGGGAATTCCACGATCCATGAAAAAGGAAAGTAATTCAATTTGCTGTTTTGAGTTATACCAATCTTCAACACCATCTTGTCGGAAGGCAAAATGCTTACCAGAAGGCATATGAGTAGGAGCAGCGGAAGGGATAGACACTTCCTTCACTTCCTGAATAATAGAGTGGAAATTAACTCCTTTATATCCTAATGCAGTTAAATTGTTTACTAAATATTGCAACATTGTCCAGGTGTAAGCTCCGGTGGAGAATTCATAAGGTTGGGTTAAAATGACACACACTTCTCCTTTGGCCGATGCCTTTTCACATTCTGCAACCGATTTCTTAATTGGATGAGCAATCCAGGCTCCAGTAGAAATGTAATCTCCAGTTTGAGTGTGTTGAGAAAGCTGCAGAGGGTCAGAGGACGTGTTGTAAGCAAGCATTGAATAGTTTTGGACTGAGGCTGATACAGCTGAGTATCCAAGCAATTTTGCTGCTTCTAAAGTGTATTCGTTCCAAGCGTTTTGGTAAGGAACAAATGTTTCGATAGTGTAACCTGGGAATAAAGTGTGAATCTTGTCATCGGCGGCTTTCATATGGTTGTAGGCGACAGTTGAGGAGTTAGCTTGGTCATAGGTGTAGCTGGCATCAACGCCGTAGTTGCTTAATCCGCACTTGTCAGCTCCTAAGCTTACACAACGTTTTAATGCTGAAAGCAAAGTTTTGTCCGCTCCGGTAACTTTTCCACCAAATACACTCGCTGTAACCGGAATGCCACGATCCATGAAGAAGTTCAGGAGATGAACCTGCCAGTAAGACTGATACCAATCCTGAAAGCCATCTTGGCGAAAAGCGAAACGCTTAGCAGCAGTAGTAACTGCCAATGCGTTGAACAAAGTAATAGATAACAATAATCCTTTCATATTACCGAGCCCTTTTTAAGTTCAGTAATCTGAGTAGTAACAAAGTCAGAAAGAATAATGAAGCTAATGCTGGGTGATTAATTTCTAATGGTCGGTCCCAGTAAAACTGATGGGAGCTAGTCGTTGAGGTATAATAGTTCGTTAGACTTTCTCTCTCTTCTTAATAAAATAACGTTATTATTTTATATTACCGTTGTTCACTCTTTACACGAAGTGATTGAGGTAGGGTTGCTGACCCCCATAATTATTTAGGACGAGTTGAAAAAGATCAAGTTTTACAACTGTGCATGAAGTAAATAGAATATTTGAATGTTTGCAATAATCGAGTTTCTTTAGTAATCGTTTCAATTTTCAAAGTTTATTGGAGAAAATTAGAGGAAAAGATGGCTGATGCGAGTAAAATTCAATTATATTTTGATAAAGAATATAAGATTCGTGTATTAGAACCAACAAAATTTGAGAAAAATGAATTATTAGAGAAAGAATGTAGTAATTTTGTTGAAAAGATTAATGGTTTTAATGATAAAGTGAAAACCTTATCAGAAGTTTTAGAAGAGCATGCAAAGAGAATTGATACTCAAAAATTAAGGGTAAGAGTGATAATTTATGATTAAAAATCAAACTTGAACTTAACTCCTTAATAAGGCTATTGGTCTTCGTATGGCTGTGGAAAATGAAGTGGAAAATCGTCAAAGACAAGAGAGAGCACTACAAACTATGATCAATGAGAAGAAGGCTGAATTGGATAGGTAAGACATTGTATTTCTCCCCCTCTTGCTTCTTATTCTGTGCGCGATAGATACACCTCTCAACTAAAATCCTTAGAGAAGATCGAATCAGAGCAATTAGGATTATTAGATCGCATCTCCAACAATTAGAATTTCAAAGTACCATTAGTTCCCAAGGAATCTAATTTTCTTTTATTTATTTGTACATAAGTTGAGCTGATTTGTTATCCTCTTTGAATATCTTCTTTGTTCTGCACAGAAAAACTAAATCAAGCGTGGCGTTCATTTATTTTAGAAAAAAGAAACAATCATACAAAAGAAAGATCTTTCTGTTACCTAGTTAGATGCAAAGTTAAAAGTGTCCAGCAATCATAGATGCAGTTACCGCACCTCCGATATAAACATTTGCTGTAAACCTTTGCCATAAGTTTGGTGTATTATCAAGCTCAGCACTCCATATTTGCCACAACATATGACTCCAAACAAGAGAAGTTCCAACATAGAATGGTAAAGTATAATCCATTTGATAACCAGTATAAAGTAATCCACCAAACATACCAGCACTAATCGCTGTTAACGGCCATTGAGGATGATCACCAAGTGTTAATGGAACTGATTTTACACCAATCTTCTTATCATCCTGGCGATCTTGATAGCCATAGATCGTATCATACACTAATGTCCAACAAACTCCTGATAGATAAAGTGGTAAAATTGCTTGATAATTTACTACATCATGAATACAGGTGTAACCTACCCAACAACCCCAATTAAAAGTTAACCCTAGGATCGTTTGAGGCCAATTAGTAAATCTTTTCATTAAAGGATAAATCACAACTAATGGCATTGATGCAAAGCCTGTAATAATAGATGTTTGATTAAAGGTTAATAAAACTGCTAATCCACCTGATAGTTGCAGAAAGAGGAACTTTAAGGCGTCATTCGTTGTGATCTGACCACTTGCAAGTGGGCGAGTTTTAGTACGCTCTACTTTCTTATCAAAATCTTGGTCCCATAGATCGTTAATCGTACAACCAGCACCTCTCATAATAAAGGCTCCAACCAGGAATTTACTCATCATAAGAATATCAGGGAAAGAGCCAGCAGGCGTTGCAAGCGCCACTCCCCAACAGCACGGCCAGAACAGGAGCATAGTTCCAACTGGCTTATCCATCCTGGCAAGATACAAATAAGGCTTTATTTTATCTGGTATAAGTTTACTCTCTACCCAAGTCTGAGGTTGAGGTCTTGGTGTATCATTCTTCTCTGATGAGAACAATCGATTTGGAGCAAGTCGTAACGGTTGATGCAGTTTAGGGCTTAGCTGAAATTTCCTTGCAACCACATATGATTTGAATCGATACAGAGTGTTCAAACTCCAAATTCGACTGTGCAGCCTTCGTGTCGGGAGAATGAATCCTTCCATTTGATCTGCCTCGCGCTAATCGAGACACAAGTTAAAAATCGCTTTTCTACCAAAATATGACTTTTCTTGCTTCCTATAAAAACATTGTTTCTTTTGTTCTTTCACAATACGTCTCAACAAAGAAACAAGAGAATGAACCCTTTCTTTATCAACTCTGCTTTAATATTTGACCACTTTGAGGCTGTGGCCAGAGCTCATGAGCGTATGTTCGATATGATGCATCGTCGAGCGGGAAATGACCATGATCCTAATCGATTCGCTCGAAATCAACAAACAGGAAATTATCTTCATAGAGAAGAGCAGCGAGGCATGAGGACGCCAAGATCTTTATCTACTGGACATAGAAGACCAAACACAGCTTTTCAATCCTCCAGTGGCATCGAACATCGCACTTCAGAGAGAGCCAGCAAACAGGTAGGTGTGAGGCGGCAAGACACTCTTGCACGTGAGGGAATCAAGCCATTATCAGGTCATAGAGATTCAAATAAGACAACAACAGCTGTTAGAGGTGAGTGTGGGGATGAATCAGGGTCAAGCCTCTTCTCCAGTTCAAATCATTTAGGACAAGGATGGTATTCGATGACCAGCAGTGACTCTGGCGAAGTTTTATTTCGAGGGACTCAAGTTCTTGTAGAATCAATGAATCGCTTAACATTTTTGACTTTATTTAATCCAGGAAAGATGAATACCAGCTGTAGCTCTGTGAGTTTACAATGCAAAATGCTTCCGGAATCAGAGAATATGATCAACTTTATCGTGGCCTATCAAAGTCAAACTTCCTTTTATGTTCTGAGTTTTGATGTGCTTCAAAAGACAATTTCTTTATATCATCTTTCATCCTTTCCTCAGTCGTTGCAGGGATTATGTCGTCAGTCTTCATTATTATGGCAAGAGACAATACTCACCCCCGATATTAATATTGTAAATCACAGGTTTTATAAATACCAGATTGAAATAGATAAATTAAAGTTTATTCTTCGAGTGAATGGTACTACTATCTTCCAGAAGGAAGACTATCCAGCGGCATTGAGAGATGCTCTCCCCAATCAAGAAGAAAATGGTACCACAGGCATGACTGATCTCTCCCTGGGACACTTTGGATTTTTGATGTTGCCAAATCAACAAATTTATTTGAAAGAAGTAGAAATATGCCCTTCAAGTGTTTTACAGAATCCTGTACTCTCTCTTTCCCTCACGAACCCGAATCAGAAACCTCCACCATCTCAAAGGCAACAAACATCAAAAGTGTCGAATCGATCAGATAAGATACGTAATACTGACGATCTTCCAGCATCTATGGCATCAAATATCGAGAAGGGTATTTATAATAATTTATTATTAGAAAATGAGAATAAAAAGAGTTTATCTTATCAAGAACAATTAAAAAAACAGTTAATAGAACTAAAATATGATATTAATATTATTGATTCTATCTTACAAGATATGGTCATATCATCGTCATCATTTTCTGAGAATAAAAGAATTACTTTTGAAGATATAGCAGGCTTACAGGAAGCTAAAAGATTGTTACATGAAGCAATATTATTGCCATTTTTAATGCCAGAATATTTTACGGGTATTATATCTGAATCATGGAAAGGAATATTATTATTTGGACCTGCTGGTACAGGTAAAACATTATTAGCTAAAAGTATTGTTCATTGCATTCATCATTGTTGCTTTTTCAATTGTTCCATTGCTAATTTAATATCTAAATGGCGTGGTGAAAGTGAGAAATTAATTAAATGTTTATTCGATGCAGCGCGATTAGCATCACCTTCGATTATCTTCTTTGATGAAATTGATGCGTTAGTCACATCACGTGGCAGTGATAATGAACATGAAGCATCGAGAAGAATGAAAACAGAGTTATTCTCTCAGATGGATGGATTGCATCATACCTCATCATCATCATCTTCGAAGGAAGGGAAGTCGAGAGTATTTGTTCTCGCAACGACGAACTGTCCATGGGATTTAGACACAGCGATTCTTAGGAGATTGGAGAAGAGAGTTTATGTTCCTTTACCAGAATTTGACTCTCGTCAGCAACACTTTGAGTTATGTTTGAAGACAATGAACCTAGACTTGCAATCTAAGAGTAGTGGGGAGACAGAAGCGTCGCTAGAAGACACGAGAAGGAATCTGGTACAGTTTCTCTCCGAAGCAAGTGAGGGATATAGTGGTGCGGATATTGTTACTTTATGTCGAGAGGCTGCAATGGTTCCAATGAGAAGGTTGCTGTCAAGTCATTCAATGACTGAGATTCAGAAGAAAAAAGAGGATGGAAGTTTAAAGATATCTGCGGTAAGTGTGATTTATGACGATTTCGTCTGAGATTTTTCTCTGAACTGTTGGATGGAATAGGTTTGTAAAGAAGACTTTGAAGAGGCATTGAAGAAAGTGAAAGCTACAATTCCACTTGAAATTGTTTCAAAATATGATAGTTGGAATAAGATTCATGGATGCCTCGGGTAGGCCATGTACATACTAGCATAGAAGTTTGTAATTAGATCATTTCAGCAGTTTGTAAGATTATTTCAATTCATACACAAATAAAACTTTTAAAAGTTATAATTTCTTTTTTAGTACATGTGACAGGGAGAGTTATTTCACAACGAAGACCCAGTTGTTGTGACAAAGTTCAATACTTTTGGACCATAATGAGAGATCTCCTCTTCTTACTGCTTCCATCACTTCTTTTATGGGAGACAAGTTCTTATGTCTCTATACGCTCATCGCAATTTCTTGATTTTCGAAGTCGACAACGAACGAGAAGCTCAACTTCGACGGAGATACCACCACCAACTACTAAACAACTGACAGATCTGATGGTGGATCTGTGGAAGGCTGTCGTCTATCCACCAGAAGATGTGACTGGGAAAGAGTTTGTTTTAGATCATTATAGCTTGAATCGCAATCAAGTGAAGGGATTTCTAAATCATTTTCAGTTTTGTAAAGATTGTGCTTTAGATAATTCCTTTCTCATGGCAACTCAAAACAAGGAAGGAAAAGATTCACTCTATCTTTCCTATGTATCTTTTCCTATCTTATCCGATGATGAAGCAGATGATGAAAATTGGGGTAATTTTGATCCTAGTTTACTTAAAGGGAAGAATGACGTCGATGAAGATGAAACCGATGAAATACAAGCCAAACAGCGAACGATTTTTCCTGTTGAAGATGATAATCAAATAATCCTCCACGATACTAAGCTTTGGGTAGAGAAAGGTGAGAATTCTCTTTGAGATCTGATTCCCATGATCTTATGTCGCATCTCCCGCGGTTTGGTAATTAGTAATTGCTCAGTTTGGGATTTGCCCATTTACAATTGATTCGAATAGAGCTGGAATTCCTTTAGGTGGAGTGAGATATCGTATTGCTAGAGCAACTACCCCAGAAGAAGCATTCCTCTTCTTTTGGGAAGAAGTTCAGTTGTTGATGCAGGTAAACATAAAAACTCACAATTTCGTTCCGAAAGTTTATTTTCATTCAAATAGGTAAAAGAAAAGGAAATGGCAACAACATTATTAGTATTTCCTGAGATAGAACTCTTTGGGAATTATGAGCTTTTTGAGTTTTATTGTGAATGGTAAGTGTTTATATCTTCACTGTACAGGAAATGTTTTCTGACCTCCTATTTTGGTTGTAGTTTAAACGATGCACTCAGTGCATCTTCTTTGAACCTTGAGTCTGAAGTCCAGCTCGTATTTTTCCATCCGAAATATAATTTTCGTGATGGAAAGGATCGTATTATGAGCGGTGACGGTAATAAGAATCCTGCTGAGACATCCTGCTTGAATTATGCTCGAAGATCTCCTTGGCCAATGATTAATATCCTTCGATCTAATCAGGTGAAAGCAGCTCAGAAAGGGATACCAACAGGTTTAGTTTATCAGCAGAATGATGAGAGGTTATCTAAAGTTGGGTCAGAAGTTCTACAGGTGATGCTAGTCTCTGTTATCTAAGTTTTGATATTTTATTATTGGATAGGATATGCTTGTCCATAGAAATTGGAAGAACATGCCAATTATAGAAGAAGGAAGAATGAAATTGAATCCGAGTGATGAAAAGGTGGCCAGAAATCAGATTGTTCTTTCTATTTTAAAAAATTCTTTTTCTGATAGGAAAAGAAAGCAATCAATCTACAGAATCCAATCCTCACGTCTTTTTCTCCTGCTGTGAAGTCATGCCCTTTCCATTCATCGACAGAAGCAATTCCTCGCGAGGAGATTCAAGAGGATCAAAAAAGTGATAAAATGGAAAATCATGATCGGTCAGAAGATCGTAGTGTTGATTATTTAAAGTTTGCTGATGAAGTAGAAAAATGGATGAATGAAGGCGAGATATAAGTTCCTAATACAATATCTATCTTTTATTTTATCTTTCTACAAATAAACAATTTTAACAAATTAGTTTTATCCTCTTCCGTCTAGTTGGCCTGAGGATTTAAGGTAAAGGAAGCTCATGCATTGGATTGGAGATGTCCAGTTCAGCACTTTTCTTTTCACTCAAAGAGCGGATCCCTTCCAGCAATAATGAAGGCGAACTAGCGCTTGAACCGGTTCTTGAAGTCAACGACAAGGAAAAGTCAAAAAACGACGGGGAAAGAGTTCCTCTTGTCTGCCAATCTAGAACGCTACTTCTCTCATAAGCGATTAAAGTTTTCCTACTCAAATAAAAGCAAAAACTATACATGACAACGCTTGCATATACTGTATTCCACCTTGTACAAGAAACTGCTCATCAAAACTGATATCCACAACAACGAATAAATTGATAAGACGAGGGAATAATCTAGGCCCGATAGAAAACAATGTTGCGACCAGATAACTCGCAACGGAACGAAATACGCGAGTCTTTAGCTCAGTCCCCATCGCTGTATAGCTGAGATTGACAATAAATGCAAAGCTAACCAGCCATGCGATTAACGCCCAGACATAGAAAATGCCGAAAGACCAGGCATTGTCACTTTCATGATAATAATTGATTGAACACCAAACTCTGTTATTTACTCCGTAGCTATTAGTTGTAAGTGGTAAGAAGGTAATTATCGAAAATGTTATAATGGAAGGAACAGCGTATTTTTGCATCCTTCTTTCAAGTTTTTGATCATTTTTATGTAGATTATTGTATAATGATACTGATAGACAAACATCAACTCCCATGATAATCAAACCAAAGAAATAGTGAAATGCACCCATTGCCTTGCAGCATCCTGAAGATCCAATAAAAATATAAGGGAGAGAAGAAATAGACTCAAAGATCGAGCAAACATGAAGTGTAAGGAGCAATTGTGTAGTGAGGGATGAAAAGGATTTAATGTACAGCCAAAAGTAAAGAACACAAAAGCTGTTGCCCAAGATTGCCAAACCTGCTAACATGAAAATTGCGATGTAAAGTGAGATGCTTCCTTCCATAATTCGATCTCTTCTAAATGATTCTTCTCTTAAGGAATAGGTAATTAATTAATTTTTGATCACATCAAGATAGTATCTCTTTGTTTGAGATTTGTTGCTAGTAGTATGTACACCGGTAGTAATTTTGCCGAATCGACAAATCCCCGCTTTGACCTAGGGACAATGATCATCAACCCCTCGATCCACGGCCCGTTCCAGCGATCACCATTTTTTTGACCTCAACATGCATCGGAGGCCAATTCTAGACATTTTTTTATTTTTAATTTTTTAAAATCAAAAACTGATTTCATAAAATTATTCATAAAATGATTTCATAAAGTGTTTTTCATTTTGTGATTTGATAATTGTTTTCGGAAAATGAGTTCGGAAGTTTTTTTGAGGAAAAAAGTTTTTTATTATCAAAAATTGATTTTCTAAGATTGATTTCATTTTTTGTTAAGAAGGACAAATATGCAAATGGTCCACTTACTCCTGCAGTTCTTGGTATACATGCATCAAGAAATTATTTCATTTAATTTTCAATTCATTGTTAAGCTTTATAAATTTTTCATAATATGTGACATCACCTAAAGGCTTTTCTTTCAAGTCTTTCTTTTCCATTTTTGTTGTAGTGAATTTTCAAGCGGTAGAGATATCACTGAAATATTTCTAGCCCGGCGGAGATACTTTGTCCACAGTAAAACTCCGGCGGAGATATGAAAACCCGCTTGGATGGATATCTCCGCCGAAGTTTCTGGTTCTTTCATCTATCTCCACCGACTTTCTCATCTAAATTTTATATCTCCGCCGTCGTTAATGTTTCCCTGTAGATTTTGCATCAGAAACCTTATTCATCATGGGGAAATCGGGATCGTCACGAAAAAGATAAACATCCTGAGGAACTGAACAATTAAAGTTACAAAAACAAATCGAGAGAAGACGAGTTCAACAGCAGAGACAGGTGTCGATTTTGTATATGCACTGAAAGATATTTGTCTGTCACGATATTCTTCATTTAGGATTTGATCAAAGATATAATGGACGACAACAAGGATGTGGATATTGTGAGTCTTCTTAACGAGTTTGATTTCGCAACCATTTTGAATTCACCAAATTATGAGAATAAAGTCAGGTTGTTGAAATAAACTTAAGCTGAGCTTCTTTATTTCAAAAAAACGTTCAAGAGCAAGAAGTTTTATATAATTTTAATTGAAAACATATTTGTTGGGTTTAGACGATAGAAACTCCATGGAGAGCTAATCCTGTCGGTGTAAAGTAGTGTAGTTGCGAAACATTTCCAGTAAGATATATTCAGTTTTAGTTTTTATTGTTTAGATTAAATTAATAAACAAGAATGTACAATGAAAGAACGATTACTGTTAATTTCATGAAGTTTGAACAATTACGCTTGTTGTTGTTGCTGTTGAACAGTGTACCCCATAGCGTCAAGCAATTCATTGGTCAAGATATCAGGAGCACCACTCAAAAGACTGCAGGCAGGAACTTGGAAGATCATATTTGGTTCGATAAGGTAGTAACCAACAAGCAACGGTCTCTCAGCGTCTTCAACATGGTGGAAATCACCTTCAGCATCCAAATTTCGGACGAAAATAGCAAAGTATTTCGAACCACGAGCTGGTCTTGCTTGAGAGAGTGGAGCAACAGGTAAAGGATTGGGCGGAACAGGCACAGTTAAAACTCGGTTGCCATGGGGATACACTAACAGCCAGATCTCATCAATTGTTGTATTGTTAGCACCTCTGTAAGAGAAAAGATTGTTCACTTTATCAAATCCTTTATTTCTTTGACGAGCTTCATTCTCAAATTCTACTTCCAGACACCAGTTTTGAGCAGGATAACCTTCACGCATCATATGCTCCTCATTCTCAGGTGGTGCACGACGGGTTTGACGATCAAAAAGATTCATGTCAGGAGCCACAACTGTTCTTCGACCAGCAAATCGCACACCATGAGTACCACTCTTCACTTTGTAGCGAGGATCAAGGAAAGCACCCCATTTCATTGACAGCTTCATCGGAACCTCGGATTTTCCGCCACATTCAGGCATATATCTCGTCACAATATCATCATGTACTTCAATTCTCCCATCAGCACCTTCCAAAATCCGCTCCAATTCATCATCATCCACATCAACACGATACTCCTCAAAATATTTCTCTGGATTTTCACAATCTTTCAAATTATCCAAATCAATTTCCCACGACATAGCAGAGACTGGTTTCAAATCTTTCTCTCGTTCTCTTTCATTTGTTAATACTTTCTTCGTCTATTGAAATGATGGTAAGATCAACGATGAAGAGCAAAATCATTAATCACCTGTTCTTTCTCATTTGAGGATGGTTCGCTTGAGGAAGACCGTTCCTTCGTCTCACGAGAAGGTGAAGTTACTCTCTTAGGAGTGTGATAATAGGAATAGTTATCAGAAGAACCGCTAAACAACATCTAAAAAGAAAATTAGAAGCAAATGAAGTTTGACAATTGGAAAAGCGCTTCTCTTTTACGAAAAACCGAAATTCCGAAAATCAAACTTAATGAATTGTTTAATTTATTTAATGAATTGACTAAATAAATTTCAAATAAATAAAATGAATTGTTTAACAAACATCATTTAATATAAATGGTACTTCACTATCGTCTGGAATTAACCTTCTTAATCTTTTTATTAATAATTTCTTTTCATCTATTTTTTCAATATTAACTTTATCTTTTAACAATTGCTTTACATCTTCTATTGTTTCAACTTTTCTGGCTGTTAAACATCTTAAAGAGTTCTGATGACCTGATAAGTATCGCTGGGCAACAACATGATTACAAATATCACAACATACTTTTACTTGTCTTTCTTCACTAATTTGTTCTTTATTTCTTTCATAATATTTCTTATTATATGCTCTCATTTTTGCTAATCGTTTTTCGTTTCGTTTTTCGAAAATAATTGGTTGTTCTTCGTCTTCCATAGGATATATTTAATAGATTATTATATATGTTATCTCTTTAAGCGGATTTGTCTAAGTTTTTTATTTTACTTTTTTACTTTTTAAGTCTTTCGTTAAATTTTTTACGTTCATACTCAATTTCCTTCATTAACAATATATGTAAATACACTTAAAGAATTAACAACTATATATATTTATTATAAAAAATATGAATTACTTTAATTTATGGGAAAAGAAAAGAAATTTAGTTGACAAAGCTATTGAAATTTCCGCCTTGTATACAGCTGATCTTTTACGAGATGAAATTGCCAAGATCGATGGGGATAACACAGATGATATAGAGTACTTTGAATTATATACTCGATATTCAGAAAAATTAGATCTACTTCAATCAGCTTCTAGCATATTACAAGATGAAATACAAAGTAATATGAAATATTTGAATAAGAAAGGAAAACCGAAATATATGATAGAAAAAACTACTAACGAAATACAAAAATATTCTGTTCTTTATCAGCAAATATCAGAGTGTGAAACTTATATAATACAACTGAAAAATGTATTGTTCGATATTTTGAAGCCTAAAATGATTCCGCCTCATTTCTTAACTGATGATCTCGTAGTGCGTTAAAATCCTTCACAGACGAATTACCTGTTAACCGATATCTATTTATTTATTAATTTAATCATTAGACTAAATTAGTTTAAAAACATTTTAATATTGCCAGCAGAGTTTATAAACTGGCATAGAATTAGGGTTACGTCTTAATCCTGACGTATTAACAATATTCACAAGATTACAAGAAATACCATCGTTTCTTATCAGATCACTTTCTATCAAAGCATCGATAACGTCTTTATAATATATATTTGCGTTTTCTGGTCTCTTTTCAACTATGAAATAGTCAGTGTAAATTTTACCTCTCATTTTATCGTCTTTTCTGATCTGTACATGATCTGTGTTCATATCCATTACTATTATTTCTCTCGAATCACATAGAATCTTAGTTTCTATCTCTTCGATTGTTCCAAAACATGATACGGTGAATTGTGCATTTGGAAATCGTTTTTTGATATATTGTGGTAGTTCCATTTGTATAATATATAAATACTATATAAATAAATAAATTACTTTTTAACCGATGATCTTGTAGTGCGTTTAAATAAATGATCATTTGGATCTTCAATAATGTTCTCTGGATTTACGCCTTCTTTCCTTAAGTACCGTTTTTCCCTTGCCACGTTCTCCACTTTCCGAACTTCATCTTCTCTTGGTATTTGTACTTCATCTTCTTCCTCGTTTTTTTTCTCTTCGTCGAGTGGTTCATCTGGCTTCTCAACGATTTGTAAATTACTTAGTTTATATGTCTTGTCATTATTGAGAACAGCATTAACACCCTTAATTTCCTTTATTTGAAATACTTCCGAACTCCAAATCCGAAGATATCCTTTGTCAAAGATAGCTTTCTTCAGTTTATAACGAACATATTGACCGACAGCAAATTTATGAGTTGATTGTTTGGTTTCTTTCAGCTTATCTTGATTTAGCTTCTGAACATATTGAGCATTATCTTTAACTTCATTTGGACTTAAATAACCTAATGATCGATGTGGAGTATTGTTATAGCTAACAATCAGCTGATCAATCTTATCAATCCAATTCGTCGTATTCTCCGCATAAAAATAACGAAACAGCTTTTCTTTTAATGTACGACATAACCGATCTACAATACCTAATGTTTTATGATAATTTGGTTCAACTAATTTATGATATACTTTTCCTTTTACATATTCTTGAAAATTATTATTGACAAATTCTTTTCCATTATCTGAAATCAGTTCACGAGGAAACCCATTATCATCAACATATAATTTGAAAGCTTCCAGTACAGTAGACCCCAGTTTATTTTGGAGAGCATATCCAAAAGCCTTTCGACTGAAGACATCTTCTATGATTAGCAACCATTTAAAGCTTTTATTTGTCGTAGCATAAGTCGAAAGATCAATTAAATCCATTTGAACAATTTCATTAAAATTAAATGCTACGATATGAGACTGAACTGACGATTTTACTTTCTTGTGAATCTGGTATGGTTCTTGCTTTTTAATAACTTTTTCAATGTCTTTCAAAGTTATTTTATCATGTTCTTTTCTCAGAATTTTGCATAAAACATTGGTTGAAGGATATCCAAAAGTTTTATAAGTTTTTAATATTATTTCATCCATTATATTATTTACAAAGAAGATAAAATTTACGCAATAATCGAAATATTTTCAAACTTACTAGCTCGGGTAATTGCCGTGTAGCGTAATCTTGTATCAAATCGGTTCCATTCATAAATAGTAAACGGTTTATCTATTGTTGTGCCCTGCGCTTTGTGTGTGGTCATACAATAACCTGGATAAAACAACTTACTGAAATCCTCAAGTTTAATAATTTTTTCTTCTTCATCATCTGTAATAACAATTTCCTCATCACGGACTTCTTTCACGACAAACGTTTCATTATTTGCAATATCATATGCTTTATTATTCACTCTGGCAATTATTGGCAGTGATTTAAAAACTCTCATTTCTTGGCTATTTGGATCATATGCTAACTTCTTGATAGTCAGATACTTTTGCTTGCGTTTCAAGCTAATATACTTCATCCAATAAAAGTTCCGTTCAATTCGTTTCGCATTTGTAAAGCAGATGGATAAAGGATTTTCTTCATGTTTGAATTCATTAATATCCACAGTATTGACATTTAAAGAGACATCGAATAACTTTTTATCAGATCGTCGACATTTGGTTAATTCCAAACGGTTTCCTTGGCAGATTTCATATAAGGCACGTGAATTTTCATAATCGAAATCTGCTCTATCATTGACTGGTGTTAATTGTCGTTTGATATCTCCAGCAATAATAAATTTAAGAGTTGGTTTGATTCTCATAATTGTAAGAAAGATACTGTAAAACACTTCTCGAACCATCGAAATTTCATCAATAATAAGATATTCAATATTATCCAACTGTTTATATAAAGCTTCCGTATTTTTAAATGAACAACCAAGGAATTTATGAATAGTTGAAGCATCTTTACTGAGATTACGACATGCTTTGTTGGTAGGTGCTAGCACTTTATACGGCACTTTCTTCTCTTCCAGTGAACTCATCAATAACTTCAATAAGTAGGTTTTGCCGGCGCCTGCAATTCCATTAATATTAAAACTCTGATTCCGTCCGAGAATTTCATTTACCAATTCATTAAAGTTATCGTGCATTGGATCATCGATTGTATTCCATTCATGGGTGTCAAAATGATATGTGTTTTCGTATGTAAAGTTTTTCATTCTTTCTCGTTCAGGTGGTTCATCTTTTGTTTCAAATTTGTATTTTTGAATAGTTCCTGCTTTATCCCAAAAGTATTTATTGAGATCAATTGGTTCATCATTATTAAACCAGCATTCCACGCAATCTGTATTTACTTGTGTCACATGTCCATTATTGTTTTCAACAAGTGATTTCAATTGATGTAATTCGACTGTTTCCATATCCACAACTAATTTATACAATACATTGGTGAAATAATCTGATTCTAGTTTTTCTGAAGTAATTACTTTAAACACTTCTTCATTGTTAAATTTGGTTGTTGTAATAAACATTTCTTTATCGGATGTTTGTAGAAACCGTGATGATGCTTGACGAAATGATTTCGTATAATGAATCTTATTAATTTCAGATACACCTTTTCTCATTAAACCAACAAAGAAATTCACCGATGCTTTCCCTAAATTATATGGCAACTGAATCATTTCATGTACTGCATCATTGAAATAATCTCCATCCAATGATAAACTTGAATTGAATTTGAATTTGATATTTTCTTTCTGAATTAACTTATTTTCTAAGCAGTACGACACCACTCCATAGTAATACCAACCGTTATGTCTCAATGGTAGATATTGTTTTGATTCAATAAAATAGAAACCTACATCGATCTTGTCATTCTTCTCAAAAGGTTTGATATCATCCATGACAGTATAAACAGGAAATTTCAAACCTTTTTCTTTCAAATGTAATAAAATATTTCTTCGACATTTATTAATATCGATATAAAAATTTGTATGCTTCTTAGCCGGTGCAAAAAATCGTTCAATAAAAGCGTAAGAGTTAAAATTGCTTGATAAGATGACTTCACGACATCGTTTGTTAAATGTGCTTGCATAGGCTGGTAATGAGTAATATTCGCCGTTGTCTTGTTCATTTTTTGACTTGGCAAAATGACATTCAATACATAAAGCTTGAATATTAGTAAGTTCGTTTGTTCCGTTAGCTGATAATGGAATAATGTGATCAAATTGATATCTTAATTTTTGAAATTCTTTTTGACAAACGTTACATTTATTATTTTGTTTGGTTAAAATTTCTGTTTTCTGTTCTTTGGTACATTGGATTCTTTCATGTTTTTTATTATTGAATCCAATTTCATGAATGATCGAAGTAATCGGTTGATTTTTGAATGGCATATCCTTTAACTTACAAACTTCTTGAACATGTTTATACGTTAGTAATTCTTCAGTTTTCGTATTGATATAATGTTTTAATGCAAAATTTGGGTCGACTGCTAAAGTAATTTTATTTTTCTCATAGATAATTTTCACAATCTTCTTATTTCTCGATTGATGTCGCTGGATTTGTCCAGTCAGTTGATATAGTTCTTCTAAATGTGTTGTTAAATCATTGGTTTGATAAATAATGTAACAATTTTCGTAATTATTCAGTTGTTGTACTGGTATATCGGCATAAATAGGAACTTTGATCTCTTGTTCATCATCCTTTGGATTTTCTTGCAACATTTTTACGATAACTTTACAGTCATCATTGTTTGCTCTCGATTGACTTAAACATTGAACGAATGTTTTATCTGTTATCAAATACATATGATTATCATGAGTAATATAACATAGTGGTTTGTAATTCTTACTTTTACCGATGTGTTTGAGAATCATATTATTTTCAATATCAAGACAATAGTGAGTGATATCATATTTTTCACAAATTGATTGAATCCAAATAGGTTTCACTCCCGAATCGAAAGTTAGGTATCGTGGCTCTCTATTTTTGATATTTGCTTCAATATTTTCTCTCTCTTGGAAGTATTCTAATAATTTGAATCTGTTAGTTAAACCTTTTGGATAATTTTGATCGACTAAATATTCAAACGCATTATAAACGCACCTGTTATTTGAATCGAATTTAATATCTGGAATCCAAGAGAAATTTAAAGGACTTGCTGAAAACATATACTCATTCTTTGGATCATAATTTGCGTTCTTTGCAACGTCTTCATGTTTAATAAACTTATAATCATCCACTGAAACTAAAATGTATTCTGTGTATTCGCTTTCTCGTCCACGTAAATCATCCTTGACAAAACTCTTCACATCACTATCGGAAACGTTCTTTGTATTCACCGTCTTATGAATTGTTGTTTGCTGAGAAGGGGCACGAAAAGGTGGATTGGCATTGTAAAAAAGAATATAATAAGTAAATGTAATGCTTAAATAATAATTCTGCTTCTTCGCTGATTTCATTAATTTTTGTTCTTTTGCTTTCCATTGTTGTTCTTTGCGTTGAATATCAAGTTCCATTTCCTTAATAAACGATTCATATAGACCTTTCTGTTTTAATGATTGAATGAATTCAGGTTTGTATAATTCATCAATACTTTGTCTTTTCGTAGGCTTAGGTACAATAGCTTTACGATTCTTTTTATTCTGGGTATTTTTACCATTTCTTATAAAATAATTGATTTATATATGTAATAATATAATTTATCTTTATATCCATTTACCTAAATCCCTTTATATCCTAAAATTTATTTATCTTTTTATATATTATAAATACAATGATTGAAATTCAATTGAAATTACAAAATATATAGAGGAATAAACGTTTCTCAATTTGAATTATTTATTTAAGTAAATACAGTTAAAGACATATGATATTTAATTGATTATAATAATAAAATGTCTGGTAAAACTTTTGTAACTGTTTCATTCCATGATCGTCAGAAAGCGAAAGCATGTGGGGCGAAATGGGATCCTGATGAAAAAAGCTGGTATGTGGAAGGCAATGAAGAACTTTTTCAATTAAGATTCACCGGAATGACTCAACTAGAACGTCAAAGAAGAGATCTGTTTCGTGCTATTGATGATATTCAAAGTAGTATCGTCCATGGAAGGAATGAAGATATTGTTATCGTGCATGACTTGGAGCGAGAAATGCGATTGATGTTAGAGAAAGAGAAATTGGAAAATGAAATTCAGTTACTGAATGAGAAAATCAGAAAGGATCATGATGTGAATTATTACATCGATAAGATCACAAAAAAGCAAACCCATATCAAAAAGAAAAATCATAATATTTATTTGTTTTAATTTTATTTTTTAATTTGTTATCTTCTGTTTATATACTTGTAAACAAAAGTGAATTAATATTTTATCACGTCATAGTATAAATATAGAAAAATGAGAAAGAAAACCGGTATAACAAATCGATTTATTAAATTAAATGAACATCATAAAATACAAGATCAAATAACTTCATATGTTTTAAGAAACACCGACGATATTCTAGATGAAGTCATTCCCGAAGAAGCTTTCTTTGATATGGATAAAGCTTGTATAAGATCTGAATATATTTTCGTTGCCAAGAATAGAATTAGGATTTCTATTTTCGTTGATTATTTAATTAAATAAAGTTTATTGTGATATAATATTTATCAGTAAATAGTATATATAACGATATAAAAAACAAGATGTCATTTAGCAATTACAAGTTAGATGAACTGAAGCAAATCTTAAAAGATTTCAAAAACTTTCACGATATCAGAGGAGGACACAAAATGAAAAAAGATAAACTCATCAATGAACTATCCAAGAACTTTGAACTTGAGGCAGGTGTCTTATATGCAACTAATCCGAAATTAATAGGTGGATCACGTAATAGTGGTTATGTACAGAAACTTGGAGCACAAAATAAAATCAACATTAAAAAGATCAAAAAACCTTCTGCGTACATGCTTAGGAAGTATGGCAATCATCCAGAAATTGAATATGAAGAACCATCATTCTCACTTCATGACCTCATCCCTGATTTCAATGATATAGAAGTGGAACATCATAAAGAACCGATTCACAAACCAAATGACAAATCAAAGGATAAACCATTGTTTAAAGATGATGAAGTTGTTGAGTATAATGTCGGAAAATCAAAGAAAGATAAGAATGTGAAACATATTAATGATGAGGAAGCTGAAAGAATTGCTGAAGAGAAAGAAATGAAGCAAGTAGAAGAAAGCAGAAAAAAGAAATTGGAAGTTTATTACAAGAAATTAATCAAAAATGTTAGAGCCTATGAAAAGAAAGCATATGATCTAAAGAACGATTACACAAATGACTTAGAGAAACTCAAAAAATTGCGACAAACTAAAGCGAATAAGGAATTGTATGAGAAACGAATTAAAGAGGACGTGCAAAATAAAAAGAAATTGAAGGAAGAATACTCATCTATCTTTGAATATTGTAACAAACATAAACTAAATACAAATAACTTAGACAAGGTAATCAAATATCTGAATGAACAACTACAAGACTTGAAACATTAAAATTATTTCTTTTTATACGTTATATTATATAAGGTATAACATGACGATTCAATGTGTCGTATATGGTAAAGGTTTAAAGGCAAGTCAGCTTCAGAAAATGATTAAAAACGGTTATTCATCGAAGAAAGATAAAAAGATCGATGGTTATGAGTTAGATCCTGAGTTATCTGGTAATCGCGTACAGGTGTATCATAATCCACAGACCAATCATACTGTTGTTAATCATAGGGGAACGCAAGGAGTACAAGACTGGATGACAGATTTTAGATTGGCGTTATTAAATGATAAGAGTAGCAAAAGATTTAAATACTCGAAACAACAACAACAACTAGCCGAACAAAAGTATAAAGATGCTGATATCACGACAATTGGTCACTCACTTGGTGCTAAGGTAGCTGAAGATGCAAATAAGAATAAACACGAACAAATAACTTTGAATGGAGCAACTACTGCATTTGATATTGGGAAAAAGGTTCCTGATAATCAAGTGAATATTCGAACAACATTAGATCCTGTAAGTGTTTTGCAGAATTTACAATATAAAAATGGGAAAGAGGTCATAATACCATCTAAAACATTAAATCCTTTGACAGAGCATACATCAGATGTATTAAGTCGTTTGAATCCAAATAAGGAATTATAAGAGGAATTTAATCTTCTTCATCACTGAGTTTATTCAATGCATTTTGTTTCAGTTTATTTAAATACAAGTCAATTTCATTTTCATTCTTATCTTTATGGACATCTAGATATTTTTGTTTAAATTTTTGACATATTTTTGATTTCATATGTCGATTTACATTCCATAAAGATGTTACTTTGCTACAATAAGGACACTGAACTTCTTCGTTAGCCAAAATATCGTAGCGTCTTTTATTGACTTCATATTTTATGTGTGTTCCTGCTATTACTTTGTTTAGCGTAGCGTTCAACTTTTTGGTCCAATAACCTTCACGCTGAAGTAATTCATCCTTATCATTAAAGCTTACATTTTCTACGACAACCATCTTCCAGTTTTCGAAGCCACCATTTGCACGAACGAACTGATGAACATATAAATTGTAATCTTCACAATTAGGGCTGTTACAACAAACTTTATGGTTATTATATCTCGTGAACGTGTTCTCAGTGCTTCCAACGTAAACGTCGGTAATTGACGAATCCTTACAGTACAATTTGTAAATAAAACCATTGTATTTCTTAATTTCGTTTTCTCGTTGCATGTTCGTATATAATATACTATATCATATTAATATCTCTTTATGTGAGTTTAACAATTCCAATCATTTCAAATCTTTTCACATCATTTCACAATTAAGTCATATCATTTCAGTAACTATTCAACAACATTTCATAATCATTCTATATCTTTATTAAGTATTTCTCAACTTTTGTATTTAAAATATTACGTAATTTTTCTGATAAACTTTCTAATTTACTTTTTATTTTATTTGTATTTTTTATTTTACATATATTATCAATTTCTGTAGTAACAAAATTTACATTTACGGAGACAACTTTTGAAACAGAATATTTTATGATTTGCAGATTATTAATTATTTTATTCAGTGGACATTTTTTAAAAGTTTGTTCTAGTAGTAGAATAATTGTATTTATATCACTGATTGCTTTATATAATCGTCCTAAATCACTGTTAAACAAATTAATAAGTTTTTCACTTGGCTTATTTTCAATCGTTTGTATACTGAATAATCGTTTTAATGCTTTGAAATACTTTTTTTCACTAATCAATATATTATAATCTTCCACTAAACTTTTAATTGTGTCATTTTTTGGTTTTTCATCTGAATGTTTATGTTTACCAATTGTAAGAAAATAATTGTCTGTGATTTCAACTGCACTTCCATTGAAAAATACTATCATATCCAATTTCATCGTTGCTTTCATTACTAGGCAATTCATAAACTTATCTTTTAATTTCGGATTCACCATATCTTTGTATGTCCAACGAATTGGTTCTCCTTTTTCATCTTCGCCACATTTGAAATCGATAATAAACATATCTGGATCTTTCATTGCCAGCTCAAATTTCTCTTTAAAGTTTTCATACAAATGATTTAATACAGTTGGTGTATCATTGGCTTTGTATCGTTCGTTTAGGTCGAAATCGGCGGACAGAATAAAATTCTTATAGTCAGCTGAACCAACTAAGAAATAATTGGATGAAATAGATAGAAAATGAAAGATATCTTGAAGTTGCTGAGGGAAATCATTTAGGTTATGTTTAATTAATTTAACCTTTTGATTATTCATATATATTAATACATGGATAAAATAAAATAATTTATCGTTTGTCAAGAAAATTCACAAATTCTTCCAACGAATGACATGTTAATAGTCCCTGATGAAAGCGGTGTTTTTTTGTCTTTTCATGAATGTTCTTATCACTTTTTCTAACTGTGCACAAGCATACTGCACAATGATGCTTTTCATTCTTGTTCATTTTACTTATAACCTCTTTATGTTGTTGATAATAACCTTTGCAATAGTCCTTATGATATTCAATGTATTTTTCATTAGTTTTATGGTATTCCTTGACTTTATCTTGTACGTGCGGTTGTTTGTGATACTCCTTAGAATATCGTTGATAAGATTCAGATTCTCTATGATACTCCACGGTGGTTCTGCCAGGGATGCACTTATTGACACATTTGTTGTTACGAATATAATAAGCTTCTCGGGCTAAGAGTTCATCCTTAGTATCACAGGGATAATTTTCAACTAAACATATGTTACAGTTTTCTAATCCAAACTTGTCGAACAGCCGAAATGAGTAGCACATTTTAGCTTTTTTATTTTGCCACGCGTTATAAAGACCTCTGTGACTATCCATTCGCTGAGACAAATACTGTTTGGTTGTGCTACCATAATATACATCGCCTTCTTCATGTTCAACTATTGGTTCTATTTTGTAGATTTTACCATATAGATAATTTACCATTATTTACTATTATTTGCTGATTATATTATATTATCTACCCTTTAAGTAATCTCCTTTAAAGTAAATATCTCCAATTCATTATACTATTTCTTTTTATATAACCAGCGGACAAACCACCACCATTAACCCTAGGTTTGACATAACTATTCACGGATATGATAACACTTGAATAAAGTTTATCAAAGTTATCTTTAATCCAGTTAGCTTGTGGAACATGATATATGTGTATAAAAGAATCTTGTAATAATTCTTCAATCTTTGGTTTTAATAAATTGATTGCATTCTTGATGTCATCTACTTTTCCTTGTTGAAGCGTATTAAAGATTGGTTTAATGTATGAAGAAAACTGAACTTGTAAATTACTGATTGCATTCGCGATATCTTTTAAATCCTGAAGCGCTAAATTTTCATAAGCATCTTGTATGCTACCATAATCACCATCGCCGGAGTCATCTTCTGAGCCAACAGATGTATCATATTCATAATCTGCAAACAAATTAACAGGACTGAGATCAAAAGATTCGTCATCATCATGTGGAATAACTGGTTCAACATCATCAACAACACTTTCCGTATCACTGTCAAGCCATCCAATGCTATCACCAATACCGGAGAAATCTAATGGTTCTTCATCCTCATTCAAATGTATACCACTTTCATGCATACTGCTTTCAATGGTTTCCGCTTCATCATCTGGACTATTTTCTTGGTGTTGTATTATACTATTAATAAAAGTTGTTTTTAATCTTCTGTTTCCTCGAACTTCAATATTATGACTATCACAGTATTGTTTTAATTCATTCAGTGACATAACCATTAGTTGATCATTTGTTAATGCACCTGCAGCTAGTCCACGACCAACATTTCGATAATTACGACCAATGTACCGTGGTTCAAATCGCTTATTATGATTGCGTTTTTCCTGTAAGTTAATTCTTGGATATGGCACCTCTTGAAACATATTATCTAAACCAGTAAGAAAACTATCTAATGTATTGTTTAACGCCTTTAATCCTTTCATAAAATCAGGTAATGCAGTAGCAGGTGTAGACAACATATTTGGTAAAGGTTGTGGATTGATTGGCATTGCATTCGGAACCGTAATATTCGGTTGTGAAATGACTTGCGGTTTATTAATTTCTTTTAATGCAATATTCGCCAATTGTTTACTAGCACGAAAAATATTGTCTGATGAGTAATCAGGAACAGAAACTCTTTGTTTATTCATAGTAATTGTCTATATTATTATGAAAGATAATTAAAAATGTGCAATTTGTTTAAGGTTTGTATAATTCACAAAATTCTTCTAATGATGTACAGCTCAATAAGATACTACACATATCATCAAGTTTCTGTCTGCTTTCAACGTACTGTACATGTTTGTCAGTATGAAAATGACGTTGTTTATGACTTTTTCTATAGAAAGCTCCACAAGAACAAGGTATTTTCAAACTTTGCTTTTGATTTATTTTTTCCTTATTACTTCTATAGTAACTCTTCTTTCGATCATGGATCATCTCTTTATTTTTAGCTCTATATTCATTATTTGTTTGCATCGGAGTCTGTTTGTTTAATACAGCGCATAATTTCTCTATCCAGTATCGTTCCCTCAGTAATTTTTCAGTCTTATTCGTACATGGGTAATCTTCGATAATGATCATGTCCCAATTTTCCCATCCTCCTTGTCCACGGATGAATCTATATACATAAATGTTATGATCCTTGCTTTTCGTGTTATTACAAACAGTCTTATGTTGCTGTTTTCGCCTTATCGTATCAGTTGTACTCCCTACGTAGATATCTTTGATCGTTGGATCTCTGCAACACAACTTGTATATGACAGTTTACTATAATCAATGATTTTTCTCGGCATAATATTATATAATACTTTATAATACACTTTTTATCTTTGAGCGATTTTCTTTAATCATTATTTCATTTTTTGTTTTAATATTTGATTAGCTTCTTTCATTGAGTAACCTTTCTTCATTAACTGACCGATTAATAAGTTTCTTTGGGAAGGGTTTCGCCTTTTCTTTAAACCAGCACCTGCTTCTGCTCCTGATTCAGCTACTTCCATCATAGTCTGCTCTACTTCTGGATTACTCATATACTTTATACCTGCATCAATTCCTTTGTTGATTCCTTTATTGACCACTGCATTTGCTACTTGTGAACCAACGTGCTGAATTGCTTTAATAAAGCTATTCCCATGCTCTCTTCCTCCTTTTACCTCTTTCTTTGGTCTACCAACTGCTCGTTTTACCGATCCACCTACTTTAAATGTCTTTGCTTTTTTATCCGATGTGAAAGGGTTAAGATTAAGACCTTCACCGACTTCATTAGCTTGTTGATTTTCCATTGAATTGACAATACTTTCAATGGCTTTATCTGCTAATGCATCCGCTGTTTTGTTTAGTACTTTTTCACCCGCTTTTTGAGCAATTGGCATAATGACTTTGCCAGTGGCATTAGTGGCATTCTGCATTCCTTTTGTGACCTGTTGTGTTGTATTTCCCATAATTGCCCCAGTTGTTTTTACTACTTGACCAACTTTCATACGACCACCATGCATCTTACGAAATCCTTCCGGATCTATACCCATATAAGGTTCTGAATTCATTTGAGGTAGTGGCATTTGTGATGGTGTAAACGTACCTCCTCCTCTGATGATTTCATTCCCTTTATCTATCATATGTCGATAACCACGTAAAATTAGCTCAGCTATTAGTTTATTGTAATCTTGTATGTCCATTCTATATAATATAAGCGAATGAAAAAAATATATTTTCTTTTTGTAATTTATATATAGAATAAATGTCCTTCAGATCGTCACAATGGCTAGATACAGATTTTGATAATATTATATGTGATACAGTGAATGTCACCAAGAACGCTACAATTAACAATTTAACAGTTACTGGCACTTGTACTTTACCTGGTACAACAGATGATAATAGTACTATGCAGTCTTTAACTGTCACTGAATCATTGGTATCACAAGGCATTACTACATTAGATGGCGCAGTAACTATGAATAACAACTTAACATGTACAGGAAATGTTATTTTAGGAGATGAAACCGTTTCCAGTGGTACTGTTATCATCACAAATCCTTACCTTTATTGTGCATATAATAGTAATGGTGTGGCTCCTTCAGCTGATACTTCTGCGTCTGCTCCTCAATTATATGGATGCATAACTGGCAACATGACAGCAGGTTACGCAGAGATGGATTTCGTCAATGTAACCGCTGACTATGCATCTACTGATCCTACCTTACCAGCGTTTAATTTTTATAAGATGCCATCAACTGAACCCATCGCACAAATTCTAGGTAATGGACAGATTAATTGTTCAGCAATTTCCAGTACGGGTAACTGCACTTTTTCTGATGAAACCGTAACAAATTCTACAATCAGTACTTTAACTGTCACTAATGCATCAGTCAATAATTTAACAACAACTTCATCTATTCAATCAAACAATGCTAATATCGGCACTAGTTATAATTATTTAGGATACTTTCAGGCTGTGACGCTTCAAGGCTCTAGTTATCCAGCATCAAGTGGGGATCTTGATCTTTCAACTTATACAAATATTTTTAGTTATTCTGCTTTACCTCCAGGTGTTTACATGTGTCTTTGTACTTTAGTATTACAATTCGGTGGTAGTACATCCTTATCTGGTTATTACGTGCAAGGAGTATTGAACGGGAATTTTGCTACTTTTCCTTTTGCATTTTACGATAATTATGCGACTAATTTCACCAATACCACTCAGATTAACGTCCCGTGTAACTTTATGTTTACCAATACTGAATCCAGTGGAACTCTTGATATTCAAATTTCATGCAGTTATAATGGAAGCTTTCAAATATTAGGTCAAACAACATATGCTCAAGTTGTGAGAATTGCATAAATTATTTTTATTATGATTATTTAGATTATTTTAAATAATTATTTTGTTCAAATTTTATTTGTAATGAAAAGAATAATGTTCTAACTTTTACTTGTAAAAACCAGAAATTATGGTAAATACAAATTTCCGAAAATTCAACTTTTACAAAGATCCACAAATCAATCAACAAACCATAAAAACATGTTGCAATGGATGAATTCCCCAAGTGAATGCATTTTATTGATGAAGTTGCCATTTGGTGTCAGGATGCGTATTCTTCACTTTTATAGTTTTACTTCTAGAATAACAGAAGCGATGATAATAGATTATTGTATTCAAAAATCTATTTCAATAAATTAAATAAATAAATAAAGTTCTATTTGATTTATTTCTTAACGAAACGATGTAAGCGGGTTTTCTTGTTATGTAATCCGGATGCCGCCATTCCACTTCCATCAGGGATAGCATCTTTTTCTATCGCACCTTCTGGTTCATCGGATTTCTTAAACATGGATCCCAATTGACGAATACTGGAGAATGCTCCGCCTATCAATCGTTTGTAGCTAGATCGATCTAAATCAACAGCTCTATTATTTTTCGTGTTCAATACCATTTCACGAGTCAATAAACCAGTTTGTGTTGATGATACACCATTTTCTGTTATAAACAATCCTGAGTTCACAGTAATTACACAGATTTCTGGGGTAATGTTTTCATTTGTTTGATTGTAAACTTGTAATGTGAACTGAAAGTTGAACTGACCAGCTGATGATGCGGAATACATCGAATTTAAGCCAAAGTCCATAGCTGGATTCAATACAAGTAATGATCCTAAACTTGGAATGGTTTCCCCTTTACCTGCATCGGCTCCGATATTAACATTTGCATTTGCTTGTCCAATAAATTCGTAATAGGATTGTGAAGAGTGATTTTTCTGTGAAAGCTGAAATAATTGAGTTTGAGTAGCGGATGAAAGAATACCTGATTGATTGTTGAAATTGATGGAAATTCCTTTAATTGTTAAAAAAGATGCTGAATCTGTCCAGTTTTGATTAGCCATAGGTTTACGTGCAACAATCATAACTAAATCCGGAATTTGATTAAGCTGAATATTAGTAAATGTATAGGATTGTTGATTTCTAGGAGCTAAAGCAACACCGGACGAATAAGTATAACGAGGCAAATCAAGATATGGCAAAACGTTCTTGGCTGAAATCTTGGCATATTGTTCAGGTTGTAAAGATAAAAGATTCAATAACAAAGCGCAATTAGTAAAGGAAACAACACGGATACTTCTGATGTAATCATGAGCTGAAGACCATACACGAGAACAAGATTGATCAACATTAAATTGAAGAGTCATTGCATTAATACCAAGAAAACCTGCACAATCATTATTACCTGTATTTGCAAATGGAGATAAACCAATCAATGGTTCCATAACTGTGAACGTAACATAAATGGTCCATCTGTCGTTAAGACTTGTTGATACTAAAGATTCATCTATTGCACCATCTTCATCTGTATGAATTACTTGCATTTCAATAGGAAAAGCTCCACGAGGTATTAGATCATTATTGAAAGACATATTTTGAAAACTACCCATTGGATTTGTTTGAGTTCCTAAGGCATCAGAATATTGTTGGAAAAATAAATCGGGTAAAGCAGGAGTACTAGAGTTATAACGTACCAACTTTTCATGATCATACATTCTTAGAAGCTGAGGTAGTATATCTTTAATATTTGTAGTTATTGAACAATTGTTAATGGTAGATTGCATAGTAGTAAACAAAGAGAGTAAAGGAAAAGCTTGAAGTGAATCTGCATAACCATAATTCATTGCAAGTTCACCAACTGGTACGTTATCAATGGTAAATTGTAATTGAGGAGTAGCTTGCATGTACACATTTCGATCAATTACAGTACTCATTGATGGAACTTGAACATTGTAAATAATGTTGTTGGTAGAGGTAGGTGTGGTGGCAGGAAACGCTTGATGCGTCGCTTGTGCCGGTCCATCTTCAACTGCAAAAGCGATGCTTGATTTAATGTGAGATATGCGTTCATCTTGCATTCTAATAAGGTGAAAATCATTCGACATAGACATTTGTTTTATTATATATATTAGGAATATAATAAAATTTAAATTAATTTAGCAGTTAGAAAAATCAAAATTATGTTTATCTATATTTTCGCAAAAGAAATCTAAAGTAGGTGATTCCAATAATATTTGCAACAATAGTGTTCTGTTCTCTTTTTTCTGTATATTATTAACGTTTTCTTTATGTGATTTTGATTTTTCATGACGTGCCTTTCCGTCAAGCGTTAAAACGCAGTTGCAAATCTCACAATTATAAGGCTGTGATTTATATTTTCGAATCTGTTCTTTGTTATTCGCCCTATACTGTTGCTGATAATCATGTACTTTTTCAACGTTTTCTTTAACATACTCCATTTTGTATTCAGTAATTTTAACTTTATTCTTTCGATAATAGACCTTCATATGTTCTTGCTTTGTTCTACCCGGAATACATTTATTTACACATTCATTATTCTGAATATAATACGCTTCACGGGCTCTAAGTTCATCCCTTGTGTCACATGGGTAGTTTTCACACAGTATAATTTCGTATGAACCATTCGCTATTAATTCAAATGAAGTACAATATCGACCTAAGCCTCTTTTATATTTAGCGAAACTGCCTACATGTCCTGCTAATCGTCGTGCTAATGTTGGTTCAGCGGATGATCCGTAATAATCCTTATTCGTAACATTACAATGAATTCGATAGATCTTTCCAAGTTGGTAATTAACTGGCATTTTTATTTATTGATTTATACTTTTTTATATTGTTTTCTCTTTAAGCTACTTCATTTATGTTACGCATTTTGTAAAAACCAATTTGGCTGTTAGAGTACTATTACTTGATAACATTAACGAATATAAAACGTCGTTACGATCAGACCAATAAACAGATAAATCAATGTCTTTTATATGTTGATCCGGTAATAAACTAATCAATCTATACTGAGAAGCTGGACTATATTGAACAAATCCTTTGAAATCAAAGTTGTCGGCCACAAAATCACTAATAATATTAAACGAGTTGTTGTTAGAAGATGCATTGATCAGAGATCCGCTATTATAAATACGAGGTAGACCGACTTGACTTGGAACAATTGGAATTAAACTTGTACTGAATACGATTGATCGTACTGGACACCAGTTAGCAATTGTGCTCATTTCCTGAGTAAGTGTTAATGTATTATTGGCTATTTGGTTATTGATCAAATAATTTTTCCCATTCGCTTTATTATATCCGTAATATGCAGCCGGAAAGCTATTAAATAATTCGTACAATGCATTATTGAAATAAATTTGAATTTGTCCATCGTTTACTCCATAATTTTCATCAAACGAAATGCTCGCTAATTGATTGGTAACATTAAATGACATCACTGGAATATTATCAGTAGGAAGAGTGATTCCTTGATCTTGAGCAATAGAGTTTAAGTTAGCGAAACACATAGCAAATGTATTATTGACCAAATAGGTTAAGTATTGATAGTTATACACCCAGTAATAACCAGTAGCATTATTCTGTAAACCATAAGGATTTTGACTTGGTGGTGATGGTACTTGTGCTGATTTATCTTGTGGTATGAATTGCATAAATTGCTGAAACATCACCGACTGATTTGAGCTGTTGGTGTAGGATAAGGTTATCGAATATGTTGTTAAATTAATGTTGTCTTGATTTGATTGAATTTGTGGACACCATACAGGTAGATAAGGAGTATCTAATGCAAAACGAATAATTGATACAGAGTAATCCGTGGTATCAGTGATCAAAGGCGATGTTCTAGTACATGAATAGTATGCGGGAATGGGGGCTGATGAACCTTGATTGTTATTTGTCATGAGCACATCGAAGTACTGATTGTCTGGATCATTTGAAAACATTTTGTAATTATATATTATATTATATATAAACAAATAAAAAACGATGAATAATCCAACCTCATTATCATATGAAGTTTCAAACACTGATCTAGAGCAGAAAATCCCTTATCCTTTTAAGTTAATTGTATATCCAGAGATGGCTAATTATTCAGATATTACACAATTATTAACTAAATCATTCAGTTTGTTAGTGATTTTATATGAAGCGGGTAACAACGCTAATCATTGGGTGATGATGTGTAGAAAAGGAAACTTACTAACATTTGTCGATTCATACGGTTTGAAATATGATCAAAAGCGAGTCCTCGTTAAAAACCGACCTTTTCATTGTACGGGACTTTTTATCGGTAGGAATCAAAACCGATAAGGAATTACACTCAAAACTCTAGTTTTCAAACAAAATCTCCCTTGTTTATCTTCCTTCGAAACACAGCACCATACCATTCGATAGGTAATTGTATTATGCATCGAAGGGACATGCGTTGTATTCCTTAGAATGATTGGTCGTTGAGATATTCCATGAAAACATTACTTTCCTCATATATTCAAAATTTATCATATATGAGTCGTAACTTTTGAACCCTTCATAGATAGAGTTTCTTACGTTGTAAGGTGATTCCTATGCGTACGACAAGACTACGAACAAAGTATGTGCAAGAACATATGAGTAAAACACAAGAAACAAGTGTTATCTTTGTCGATTTTCATGAAATGTACCAAAAAGTGCTCTTGTGACCAATGTATCTCACCAACAAATCATTCTAAGAATCACAACACCATACCATTCGATAGGTAATTGTATTATGCATCGAAGGGACATGCGTTGTATTCCTTAGAATGATTGGTTGTTGAGACATTAACTCAGTTGCTTGGTAATAATGACAGTTACGGTTCTAAACTGACTTATTTCTCATGACTTAAGGATAAATCGGGAATAATACTGATCAGAAACTCTCGGCCCATGCTAGGGTGACTATAGATAACGTAAGAAACTCTATCTATGAAGGGTTCAATAGTTACGACTCATATATGATAAATTTTGAATATATGAGGAAAGTAATGTTTTCATGGAATATCTCAACGACCAATCATTCTAAGGAATACAACGCATGTCCCTTCGATGCATAATACAATTACCTATCGAATGGTATGGTGTTGTGATTCTTAGAATGATTTGTTGGTGAGATACATTGGTCACAAGAGCACTTTTTGGTACATTTCATGAAAATCGACAAAGATAACACTTGTTTCTTGTGTTTTACTCATATGTTCTTGCACATACTTTGTTCGTAGTCTTGTCGTACGCATAGGAATCACCTTACAACGTAAGAAACTCTATCTATGAAGGGTTCAATAGTTACGACTCATATATGATAAATTTTGAATATATGAGGAAAGTAATGTTTTCATGGAATATCTCAACGACCAATCATTCTAAGGAATACAACGCATGTCCCTTCGATGCATAATACAATTACCTATCGAATGGTATGGTGCTGTGTTTCGAAGGAAGATAAACAAGGGAGATTTTGTTTGAAAACTAGAGTTTTGAGTGTAATTCCTTATCGGTTTTGATTCCTACCGATATGATTTATACGGAATTTTTAAAAAGGTCGGTTTTTAACGAGGACTCGCTTCAAGAATTAACGTTTGTGAGCAATAAAGTATTAAAACAACTAAATGAAAAACCTTACTTAACAAAATTATTAAATAAAGCAAAAAAAGACGGATTTCGGATAGAATGGAATAAAATTCAATTTCAACAATTTGCTCCTGGCGTAAACACATGTGGTCGCTGGGTATGCTGCTTTGCAAATGGTTTTATTGACGGGTTAACATTAAAAGAAATACAAGATATGCTAATTAAGACGCATAAGGAAACAAAAATGTCATATGATCAGATAAAGCGAGTCCTCGTTAAAAACCGACCTTTTCATTGTACGGCTTTTTTCGATCTCGAGTTTTAACTTTGGTCAAAATTTGCATACTATAGTCATCAAATCTCTCACTTATCACTCCTGTTTTTGATGATGATACTCGTTTGCAATGATATTCACAAAAATATCAAATGAGCAAAGAGCAAGAGTTGCTCCATAGTCATAATTACTATGACGTGGAAGAAGAGTTAACTGACGAAGCTGAGCTTCTCAGTCTCGAGGACTTTTACGAGATAATACGCGCTTGTGAGAGCAGCGTTGATGGGAAAAAGAATCGCTTTAATACTTTTACAGAAGACGAACATTCTGCCTATAGATTTAAGAAAGGCGCTTCGGTTAAACCATGTACAAGTTGCTATGCAGGGAAGGAATATACGATTCCTTCCGAAGGTTGGAGACGATGCCAACGATGTTCTGCAGAAAATCGTATACTTTTCTTTCTTCTTTTTCTTCATTTCTAATACTTTGTTTGTATTATAGAAAAAATTCGACAATTCCAATTGATTGAGCACGAAATAGAAGAGGTGCTCATTCAACAGGTTGAGAGACACGACGAGGTGCTCACTGCCGTCCTGAATGCAGAAACAACCAACCATATTGATGGCCATATTGGTCCTGGGTCCTTAGATGAGCAAGAAATCGACGAGGTCTTTATGCAGCGATTTGAGGAACACAATGAGATCCTCATTGCAGGAGGTAATAATTGTTTTTTATTTTATTGTATTTTATTTATATTTTCTTATTTAATTTTCTTTATTTTTACTGCAGAAGGAGAGGACGAAAAGGAACTAGAAGAAAAAGAAGAAGATAAAGCAGAAGAGGGGGAACAATCGCTCCCACGTCTATGGTCAGAGGAAGATAACAATGTGCCGCTCAGTTTAGCGGACGAATTGCTTTCCGTCGATCCTTTAACTTTTACTCCACTCCAGCAATCTCTTGTGCTAATCTTTGTACGGCCAATTCAGCCTCTCTTTTCAGAGGAGTAGACGTTGAAGAAGTAATTGAAGAAGTATATTTATTAAACTATTTTTAATTAAATTAAAATTAAATAAAAATTGGAAAAAATCAATAAAACTGAAAGAATGATATAAGAAAACCGATACGTAAAAGCTGAACATGATAGAAAAGGATGTAATTTACGAGAGAAATTCTCGAATGGCTTTTGGAGAATGCTTCATCATCTTTTCGTAGCAATCGTGCTTTCCTTCCTTAGCATCTTTTAGCAAAACCATCTGACCGCAAATGCGACAGGGAAGACGGATTCTTCCTCCAATGATCTCGGCTTTCTCTAGATTGAACGCTTTAAGGAAAGTCTGTTACAAAAAAGTAGGAAGAATGAAATAAATAAAGGAAGAGAAAAGAAAGGAATTAACTTACGTTGTTCTTGCCCTCTTTTTTCATAATTATTTGTGATGAGCATCAAGCATCATCCATCGAAATCATCAGCCAAAGCATTAGACATCAGTCAAATGTCAGATACAATGACAAAGGCTTATCATTGATCCCTATATTTAGCATGAAACTGAAGAAATTTCATTTTTTCGTCACATAAAAAAGTCGAAAAGTTGAAACACAAGGTTTTTGTACGGCTCTTTCAAAAAGGTCGGTTTTTAACGAGGACTCGCTTATAGTTACTGAACTATATCAAATACTTTAAACAATATAAATATTTTGTTGACCCATTACCACTCTAGGATAACTTTTAAAAATCGTAACCCAACGACTATCAATATTTTTTACTTTTTCAATTTGTTCTTGGTCCATTCCAAAATAATTTTCTAACAAATACTTTAATTTTTTATTTCCCATTGTTCGAGGAAAAATAGTCAGTGAATGACATTCATTTAGAACGGGTTTTGTTTCATGTCCGTTACATACTTCGTGACACGCAAAGCATACTGTTACATGATATGATCTTCCGATTTGTAAAATCTGTTGTAATAAGTTTAATAATTTATTTTTTAATCGTTTATCTGGAATACAATCAATATCATCAAATATTACTAAACTATCAGAAAAATCAGGTGCTTCTAAGTCCTCATTTATAAACTCCGTATCGTAAATATCTATTCGATTAATCTTTTTAATTGCATCTAATGTTTTATCTTCCTTTTTGAAACTAAACAGAGTAATTTCTTGTTTCGGATATCTCTTTATGTATTGCAGAGTAAATTCTTTTATGTAATATGATTTTCCTGAGCCAGACATGCCAGCAACATAAATACAATCACGCTCGTTGTTGTGATTTGGTATTTGTTGAAATTCAAAGTTATCGATTAATTCTAACTCTTTAAACCCCTCAAAATCTGATCTCACTTTTTCATATAAGTAAACTTCTGATACTCGAGCCTTGGTACCTTTATCATTTATGATACATATAGGATTTATCTTGTTATCTCCTTCTGTAAAAGAAAGCATTGTATATAATATAATCAGATAATATAGTTTTTCTAGATTTTCTCAAACAATGAAATAAAATTTTTATTCTTTCACATATTATATATAAGAATGAGCACATTAAATTTAAGTTGTCAACCTGGAAATCAACAAGTTAACATCACTTTATCATGGTCTGGTCAAGCACCTAGTGGTACCATTGACTACATCGTGCTGTATTATGCTCAAGGAAGCTCACAGATTAATTCTAAAAGTACACAATCATTAAATGTTATTATTAATGGTTTAACCAACGGTACCGTTTATAATTTTTATGCGATTGCTTACTTAAACAGTTATACTAATGGTCAAAGATTAAGTGAAAGCCCTGTTGTACAATCAGTGCCCGCTACTGTTCCTAGTGCACCATCAAACTTACAAGCTATTGTTTCAACAAATGGTAATGTGATCACAGGAGAAGTTCAATTATCCTGGAATGCTTCGATATCTGTAGCTCATTATCCAATATTAAATTACAAGATTTATCAATCATTAGATAATGCAACTTTTGCATATTTAGCTACAACCGATCAATTAAACTACAACGTTCAAAATCTGACAAATGGTGTTGATGTATTTTTCAAGGTAACTGGTGTTTCCGCTATAGGAGAAAGTGCACAATCATCCTCTGTTCAAGCTTACCCAAGCGGTTTAGCATCTGCACCATTAAATTTGGTTATTAATTATGATCAAAATGCATCAGATGAAAACGCACCACAAGGTTATCAATCCGTTGACTTGCATTGGAATGCCCCTCTTGACAACGGCGGAAATCCTATTACCGGTTATGTTGTCCAGTATTCGTTGGATAATTTATTTCAATCCGGTGTAACAACTGTCAATAATGCTTCAACTTCTATTGATGATCTTCAAGATGCAAATCTTTTAGTACCATATGCCGATACAAGAACTACTACCGGTTGGTATTTCTTCCGTGTTTGTGCCGTTACATTGTTGGGTAATGGTGAATTTTCTGAACTATCAACTATTACACCATCTAGTGAACCTTCACAGGTTATAAATCTTACTGCTTCCAATTTAGATGCAAATGGTCAACATGCTCCGGGAGTTGCTACACTTTCCTGGTCATATAACATTGATAATTCCGTTCCTCTATTAGGTTATTTGATCTCTTATTTTGAAGCAGATGGTACCCCAGAATCTATTTACATTTATCAACCACAACAATCTCCAAAATATACAGTGGATCAGCTTGAAAATGGGCACGAATACGTCTTTAATATTATGGCATTCAATTCATTAGCAATGGGTGAAAGTTCCAGTGTTGCAGTAATTCCTTCGACTGTTGCAGATGCACCAGTACTATCTGTTACTGGACACTCAAGCGATTCCATTAGTTTACAATGGACTATACCCTATGATCAAGGAGATGCAATCACTAGCTTTAAAATCTTCAGATGTGTGGATAATATTAACTACGTTGAAATTGATGAAATCAATGATACTGCTTATACTGATGATGATGAAGCTTTAGTACTTGGTACAGATTATTATTATAAAGTATGTGCCGTCAATAGTAATGGAAATGGTATTTTTAGTAACATGGTATGGGAACGACCCACACAAGCCCCTTCTGCTGTACAAAATGCAATTGTTGTTGCATCGAATACCAATGCATCAGGTCAACAGTTGTCGTTATCATGGGATGCTCCATTAAGTGATGGTGGCGCACCTATACAATACTACTCAATATTAATCTACAGTGATAATAACTATGGATCTTTACTTGAGCATCTCCTAGCAGTTAGTCCTTCTGTTACTTCTTACGTTGTAAATTCTGTCAATGGACAATCTCTTGTTAACGGTAAAAGTTATTATTTTGTTATTCGAGCAATCAACCGAGATGGGTTTTCTGACTCAACTGATGAAGCTAATATGATAAATGCTTATCCAAATGGTTTACCAAACCCTCCACAAATTACTAACGTTATGCCGAATGCTGTTGACGGTGAGTTAGTCATTACATATCAAGATGTTAATGTTGCTGACAACAACGGAAATATATTGCCATCGGACCAAGGTATGCCAATCTTGCAATACAAGTTATACAGAGATAATGCTTTGATTCATACTTTTTCAGTTGGTGATAATGAATATATTGATAGTGGTTTAACAAACGGTCAAATTTATTCCTATCAAATGTCAGCAGTGAATGCAAATGGTGAATCCGCTAAGAGTGCAAGCGTGTTAAACATTGCTAGTACTATTCCAGATGCCCCCAATGGATTACAGGTAAACCATGGAAATAATTCTGTGATGTTATCATGGAATGCACTGAGTCAAGCTTCCAATGGATCTAATGTTTCACCTTCTGATCAAGGCAGTGCCATCTTACAATACAATCTCTATTCTAGTGTAGATGGGTCGCCATATCAGCTAATATACAGTCCCGTTAGTCCATCCTTTAACGTTACTAGCTTAATTAATGGCAAAGAGTACTCTTTTGAAGTCTCTGCTGTAAACGCAAATGGTGAAGGCCCTATGTCCGAAATCGTTACTTGTACACCTTCTACATCACCAGCGGTCCCTAGATCGGTTACATTGTATCCATACGATGGCGGTGTTCAAATCTCTTGGGAAGATCCTTTATCTGTAAATGGGTATCCAAACGGTGGATTAGCTTTCGATTATGTCTTAGAAGTAGCTGATCAAAATGGTGGGGTTGCATATTCAGGTGCTAATATTACCGAACGATTGCTAGATGTAACCGGCTTAACAAATGGAGTCACTTATACTATGTCATTGTATGCTGATAATCATGTTGATACAAATTACATTATTTATAATGCAACCTTTCAACCTTCTGCCGATCCTATCGCTATTAATGATTTACAAAAGACATCGCAAAATGCTCAACAAATCAATATTCAGTTCACATATCAAACAGCTGTTTATAATATTAATGAATATGTATTGTCTATTTATGATGATGATATTGATCAAGCCGGATATGCCTGGATTAGTGCTAGTTCTCAGTCTATTATTGCCGGCAGTAATTTTACGTACAATTTCGCAATCAATAGCGCAACGGTTCATATGCCAAACATGAGTTTAAATCACAGATTAATTATCACAATGTTCGCTATAAATAATAATGGTAAAGCTTCACCAATATCTAATGCCCTTGTTATCAATCCATAAGTAAACAAATAAAAAATCATTACATATAATATAGAAAACAATGAATCATGTATGTTGTTTATGTTGTAAAGAGCACCAAGAAGTAGTTAATTGTTCTGGTAGTGTTAAATATAACTGTGAGAATCGTTTTTGCCATAATTGTATGAATGAACTAAATAAACCTTATTGTATGAACTGTGATATTAGGTTACTGGAACAAGAACAAAACAATCGACGATATAAAATGGCTTCTATGTTATGTAGTTGTTTAGGTGTTTTAGTACTTGGGATTATCCGTATATTTGTTCGTTAAATGTTTTTTGAATTAAACTATCTTTGTAAATAGTTTAAGTTATAAAATTATTTCTTTTCATTGATTTCTAGAATGGTTTCGATTTTGTCATCTGAATCACAAACCATGAATAATCGGATAATAATATCATTTTTTGAAACATTCTTTTGTTCAGCTAATAAACTAGCAAAGTAATCCATCATCCAGTTCCTCATACTGTGAGACTTTGACTCCAAAACATTTTACATATAGTGTGTTACCTACTAAATAATTAATTCGTATCAACTTTTTATCCATATTATATTATAAATATATATTATCATCAAATCTTTAAATGTCTTTACTTAAATTTGTTGCGTTAATCTATGGTAACTTAGAATGAAATATCCTTATTTCTATTTCCTTACTACCATACCAAAAGCAATCTAACATAAGATTTTCGATTTTTGTAACACTTGTAGCGCAATGTAGTTCAGGTTTTCCACCCTTTATCCAGATTAATGATCCTGTTGAGTGGTATTCCTTAGCAAGATATTCAATCAAATGCTTAAATTCACCTTTTTTGTATTGTTCTATAGGGAAAATTATGATTACAGAAACTTTCATATATTATATAATCAGAAAATTAAAATATTAAAATGATATCGATTTTCCATATCATTTAAATAAAATAAGCAGTTTAAGTTGATCTACATATAGCATATTGCTCGATGTTGTCGTAACAATCTTCGCAATATTCCTTGTTATGTGTGCAATATCATTCGGAATAACAGGCTCAATCACATATTTATAACAAATCGAACAACAAATAGTATCAAAGGTTCTCTTTTTAATGTTTTTAGCCTTAAGTATGTATTCTTCTTGGTCTTTTGCAACAAAGAAGTAACAAGTATTATGCAATAGAAAGTTTATCATATCTTCGTCTTCTACAAAAATACTTGACAGTGCTGTATCATCCATGACTTGCTTTTTGTCTTGCCATAAACCTTCGTACAGTTCAAAGATGTCTTTACGATAAACGCTAACATAAAGAGAGTTAATTGCCTCAATTCTTAAAATAAATAAATACTTATTCGGCGCTTGAACTAAGGACTTTAACAAAGTAGTTTTTAAAGGATTTTTATCAGTATGCGGAATTTTACAAATAACTTTTTCAGTTTCCATATTATATTATATTAATTTATATATATTCATATTTCTTTAAGTGTATTTACTTATCTTTTATTTTTATTTTACGTTAAACAACAAATGAAAATCAATCTTAGAAAATCAATTTTTGATAATAAAAAAATCATTTTCTGAAATCATAAACTTATTTAACTGGAAAAACCCTCACATTGGATGTTTATATTTCTTTGACGTTCAAAATTTTAAAATAGCTTTTTTTTAATGTCCGATGCATGTTTCGATTAAAAAAATGGTGATCGCTGGAACGGGCCGTGGATCGAAGGGTTGATGATCATTGTCCCTAGGTCAAAGCGGGGATTTGTCGATTCGGCAAAATTACTACCGGTGTACATACTACTGTTGCTATTCATACAAGACGAATCTTCGTACATCAAAGAATCTTCGAACTACTTCGAAATTGGGAAGTTAGGAGAGTGCATTTTGTGAAACGTTTAACGGCTCTGTGGTTCCGTGATACCGTTCGAATTTTCGGTTTTTTGGAGGAGTTTGTTGTGAGTGAGGGAAGGTCATCTAATTTGATCAACGCACCGCATTCAATCATCTGATAGAACAACCCTTTAACCCCGATCAACCTTACCTGACCATCGTCTTGAACACTTTGGAATTACTCTATCAGAGAATGAGCAAGTTAACTGAGAATTACGCCAATCCGAAATATACAAAAGATGAAATGTAAGTTCAAAGATTTTTCTTCTTCCATTGGTTTACCGCTAATTGATACCGATTTTTAGAATCAATGAAGAGATTGAGAAGGTTGAATTGTTCCGTCAATCACTACAACTTTCAAATCAAGAGTATGTTGATCAACATCCTGAACTAAGTCATGTCCTAGAGGATTTTGTGAAAGCTATCTTCGCTCAAAAGCCAACCGATTTAGTGAAGTTTGGTGCTTTCTATTTCAACAATGTTGCGCCTAGTGTTGGACCGATTCCTATAGTTTGTTCAGGACCTTCTGGCGTTGGTAAAGGAACTCTGATCAATCGCTTGATGACAACATTCCCACATGTATTCGGTTTTTCGGTATCTCACACCACGCGCGCTCCACGTAACGGTGAAATTGATGGAGTTCACTATAATTTCGTCTCGAAGGTTGACTTTGAGGCAGCAGTGGAGAGAGGAGAGTTCGTTGAGTATGCCAAAGTTCACACCAACTATTATGGCACTTCCTTCCAAGCCATTGAAAAGGTGAGTATTACTCGCTCCTCTTTAGATTTCGCTTATCTTTTCTGGTTCTATAGATTCGATTAGCTTCGAAGGTTTGTCTCTTAGATATCGACATTCAAGGCTTGCAGAACGTTCGACGATCAAAATTAGATTGCAAGGCGATCTTCGTCACGCCACCATCTTTAGAAGAATTAGAGAATCGTCTTAAGGCGCGTGGCACAGAAACTCCTGATAAGATGAAAATTCGCTTGGAAAACGCAGTGGGAGAGATCGCCTTTGGTCATGCCCCTGGAAACTTCGATGAAATCCTGGTTAATGATAATGTTGATGATGCTTTCCATCGATTTGTAGAAATATTACAAAAATGGTATCCTGAAATCGATCTATATCCTAAGGATATGAAAGTATAAAAGACGAAATAAGAAAGAGTGAGAAGGAGAAGAAGTGTACTATATAGTAATTGTTTATTATTTATCTGTTTTTTGCTTGAGTCATGATTTTTCTTCCTTCTTCATGTTTTATTTGTTGGTTGCATTCCTGTATTGATTCATCATCTTTGTATCATTCTCTTTTTGCTGCTATTTAAATAACTTCCTTACATTGGTAAGGACTTAAAACAAATAAAAATATTAGTTTATTATTAGAAGAAACAGTGCTTCCCTAGCTCTAGGATATTTAGTAGTGATTGCCATGAATTTCCCTTTCCTTCTCTCTGCTATTATCTTGCTTTTAACTTCTCTTCTATCAATCCGAATTCTATGACAATTGTAGGACTTAGACAATAGAAAGATAAGACAAGAGAGAATATTGACGATCATTTTATTGTATATAAGAATAATTTATGACTCAAATATCAATCTATTACTACCATCATACGATTTCACCCCCACCGCGCACCATTAGGTATCACAATCTCTTCAGGCAACTGGAATGAATGCAGTTCATTAAACAAGACATGAATACTTGATGTAGTTACTTGATGTACGATTTTAATATTCCATTGTTTGATCTTTATTAAATTAAATTAATATGAAACTATCAATGATCAGATCGATCCAGAATTATCTTTATAATTGATTGATCTCAAAATTAGCGATAAAATAAAACCATGTCTCTCTCTCTCTCTCTCTCTTAAATTACATACGCCACTGAGTTAAAAGGTTCGGTAAGACTACTCTTTAAACTTCACGATAAGACTACTGTTTAGATAACCATACCTAGTGCTTGCGCATTTGGTGTGGTTGCACTTAAGGTGCTGTTATGTAAGTTAAAGACCTTTAGTATTAGACCGCTTTCTACCGGAACCTTTGCGCCGCTTTCAAGCGAGTAAGCTCGTACTACGCCATCCTTTGACACTTCCAGGAAAATCGGAGGATCAGGAATAGTAAGTGTGGGCGGGATTGGCCATTGCGTCGGTGGAGGCTTATCTAGCAAGATCGAAGAAAAGGGGTTGAATGGATAGGAGTAGGGTAAGGTAGGGAGTTGAGGGAGATGAGAAAGATGAGGAAGTAGAGGAGGGGAGATTTGTGGGGAGAAGGGGTAAGTGCTGAGAGAGTACGGTGTAAAGTGTCTTGGCGGTGACAGGGGGGTAGGTTTTGAAAAAGTACCACATGACACTGAAGCACCGTAGCTCATCGGCGAGTCTGTAGCAGGAGTTGTATGAGAGGTATATTGAGAGGTAGTGGGAGAGGTAGCAGGAGTAGCTGGGGTGACTCGATCTGAGGCTGTGCGTTGGCCTTCCTTTGAGACGGGTATGGTTTTGAAAGAAGAAGTCTCGGGGGAAAGTCGACGCCGGCTGTCAGATGGAGGTGATTGAGGAGAGGTAGTAGAAGAGGTTGAGGTGGAGAGAGAGGGAGTGGGAGAGGTATATTGAGAGGTAGTGGGAGAAGTAGTAGCTGGGGTGACTCGATCTGAGGCTGTGCATTGGCCTTCCTTTGAGACGGGTATGGTTTTGAAAGAAGAAGTCTCTGGGGAAAGTCGACGCCGGCTGTCAGATGGAGGTGATTGAGGAGATGTGATAGGAGAGATAGAAGGAGACGTGATAGGAGTAGGATTAGTAGAAATAGCAGTAGATTTAGAATTGGGGGTTGGAAGTAATCCGAAAGTGTTGTCAAGAGAAGTAAAAGAAGGAGGCTTATCTGGCTTTAAGGAGGTTGGAGATGGTGGTGCTATTGGTTCTGAAGGCTCCGTCTCTGACAGGCAGATGGGACAGACACAACCCGGCTCGTCATCCTCGTAGCAGTCAAGGCAGGAGGAGCAAAATTGTAAACTACCATTCCCGATCTTATACGTCTCAACGCTTGGAAGACAAATTGGTCGGGTGCGGTGAAATGTTGCATGTTCACGGATGGCATCAGAGTTGGACGTAGTCCCAACAGAGTTCACATCTCACCGGTTTCCATTTCTGCTCCTTGGTCTGCTCCTTGGTCTGCTTCTTTGACTTCTTTTTCTTTTTCTCTTTTTTCTCCGTCGTTGGATCGAGAAGGACGACTGGAACGGGGGCAGTCGGCTCCGAAGTTGGCTGCATCATCAATCCCGAGCGTAAGAGCAATCTTAGTCGTCCCGAGAAAGTTCTTTCGCCAAAAACGGGCTGTATGCCCCTAAAACACTACAAAAAGGAGAAAACTAGACTAGTCTATCGGTTGTAGCTCGTCAATGGGGAGATCAGCAATTCAAATATTGACCGATCTCTTATATCGCGAGCTCTCTCTCTCTCTCTCTCTCTCTCTCTATTTATATAAATACCAATAATATATCTATGAAGAGATCATTTCCGCTTATTCGTAGATACGACATGACCATCACTACCAATAATCTTCTTCTTTTTCTTTTTCACCTTCTTTATCTTTTTAGTACTATTTGTTGGATCTTTTTCACTGTTATTACTCTTTGTACGACTACTAGGACGATTCAATGTTTTCTGCGATGGTGTAATACTTCTCTCATTGCTATGTTTGTTACTTGCCTTTTGTCCTGCTGGTTGTCTCTGTTGCTGCTGATTGGGTTGATTGTTATGGTGGTTGTTATAGGTATCATCTGTGTCAACAGCATAATCATCTTCTTCGTCATCACCATCTAAGTCATCTTCATCATCATCTAGAGGATCAGTGTCATAATGAGATGCTGGTGAATGATGCTGTTGGTAGTACTGGTGGTCGATGGGAGGCTTGTTGTAGTTATTCTGATGTATGTGTATTGGTTCGATTGGGATAGAGTGATTTGGTGCCGGAGAGGTAGACGATCGTCGAGGAAGCATAGCAGGTGCCAAATGAGTATTGTTATTCTGCTGATTGATTGATGACGGATAGCTGTAATTCACTGTTTCTAAGATTGCAGGACTTGTTGTATTTCCAATAGTATTGTTAGTGGAAAGAGCTTTTAGCTCTCTTAACCTCTTAGACTTGACACCATTGTATGCCGACGATTGCATCATTACATCATCATCAAATCCCTCTTCACTTTCTCCTTTGATACCTTCACTGTTTGGAAGTGAAGGTATTGACGTAAGTCTAGCGCCATTGAATTCTTTCGAGTTGAGCAAGGAGTTTGCCGCGAGAATTGCCGCCTTAGCCACATCATGTGAGGAATTCGAGACAAGGCTTCCACCGCCTGACGGCTTTACGACTGCAGCACTCTTCAAAGTCGTGAGAGAACTTGTTAATGACGAAGCATTCGAGGGAAGTTGTTTCAGAGGAAGAGAATTCTTCATGTTATCAGTGAAGGCATAATCGACTTGAGACGATTCCAGTGAATCTAATGTCGAGACGAATCCAGTCCTTGCCATAGTCATCTCACCTCCTATCCCTCCTCCACCAACATGTGGGAGATGTGAACTTTTCCCTGCCATCGTCACAAAGGTTGATGCAGTAGTTGTGGACGCTGATTCAATACCAGGATGTTCATAAAGAGGTGTTAATTTCGTCAACGTGTTGAGATTCGTACTTGTCAGTAGATTATGAGCACTTCCACTGTTACTGCTCATTGATAAGGGCATATTAATAATAGCATTCGTTTTCTTGGCTAATGAATCCATAGTATGAGACATCTGAACTTCTTTCTGGAAGGTAAACTCAGGTGTGCATAATAGACAGTTCCTCAGGGAATGTGTCTTACAGAGATTATTCTGACGACTACTGGCTCCATCCCGATCATACTCATCACGACTTCGTGAGGTGCTCTCACCAGTCATTGGAGTGAGGATCGTCCGAGAGTAAGGAAGATCTAAGCCCCCAGGTGATGGCTTCCTGTCGGTGTGTAATGGAGTGTTGAAAGCTGAAGAAGAGGCAGGTTTCTCATAGATATGGCCTGACGAGGCAAATGAAGCAGTTGGATTAAAAGCGCTCACAGAGGAAACAAATTGCTTCGATTGATCCGTTCTGTGAACGACGTTGCCATTTTCATCTTCCTCTTCCTCGTCATTACCATCATCATTTCCTCCAAACATCGCACAAAGGACACATTCTTCTAAACCATGCTTGGCACACTTCGCACTCTTCACTTTCTTTTTAGTCTTCTTATTGGAGAATGTGGACGAAACGACCTGGGGTTGAAGCGAACTGAATGAGGCAGTCTGCTGTTGGAATGATGAGGCGATCGACGAAGTTGGAAGGGGCTGTTGGTAAGCAGAAGTTACAGAATTTGCTTGTGGAGTTGTAACAACCATTGAGGGATCAAGGTAGGTATTTAGTTGATACGCTGGGGCAGTGTTATTGGGTTGGGAAGTGATACTGCTTGCAACAGTGCCGCCTTTCTTCGCACTGTTGTTGATCCCTTCACTGCCTGGGAGTGTCGCAGTGGAATTATAACTCATAATAGTGGAGGGGGGATATACATTTTGAGAAGTATGAGCTGTGGAGTAAGTGTTAGGATACGATGCGGACTCGTAAGAAGCTGTGTTATTTGCTATAGTGGAGTAAGAAGGAGGTTGTTGCTGATATTGATACTGCGACGGAGGTTGCTGATATTGCTGCGCTTGCATCGGAGGTGGTTGTTCATGTAAATGACGAATTTGATCTCTTAGCTTCTTATTCTTTTCCTTTAGTTTTTTATTCTCTAACTCTATTTCAACCATTCTCGACTCTAATTGTTCTAATCGATCTTTGAAACCTTCACACTGAGAGCATTCTCCCACTGTCACCGTCATTGGAATCATTCCACCTTCTCCGCCACCATTATTGCGAAGTGAAGGACCTGCTGCACTAACGCCATTATTTGCCTTTAACTCTTGTAATTGCTGTTGAAGAAGTTTAATATGTCTTTGTGCTTCAACAAGAGAGATTTGTTCAGTAATTCCAACATTGGCTGTTAGTGTTACTTTCACCTTTGATGCTCGACTAGCAAATTGTAAAGTGGAATAATTCTCTTCCATATAATCGGTGTCGGAATGGATAGTTGCAACAATAATCGATTTTCCATTCCCGCTTAAAGTGTTTTGTAATAAGCGCGTTAAGACAGAGTCACGAAAAGGAATATGCTTATTCGCCATTGTATTGCCTCGACTATCCAGTGCAGGAGTATTGGAGGGCACTGTCTCGATGAGTTTCGCGATACAGTTCCCTAAAACATGAAGAGAAGTGTTGATATTCGTCATTTCCTTGACTTGTGCTTCTGTCTCCGCCACGCCATTTACTGACAATGATGGTCGCCATTTCTCAGATCCCGCAAGATCAATCAAAGATAATGTGGATCTTCGAATAATCTTTAACCCTCCTTCATTACTATTACCACCGTTCTTACCTCTACTACCACTTCCTTCTTCCTCTTCCTCGATTGAAACAAAGAATTGAACAACTGTATGACTTCGAGAAGAGATATTATTAAAATCTGTTGCACGTATTACTTTATTTTTCATGGATTTCTTAATCAGATGGAAGGCTTCTTCCTTCGAGTCGATCTGATAGACGGAGATTCCCCGTACATAGACTGTAGAAGATTGTTGGTTATTCGCTTGAGATTGATGATGATTTGATCCAAATTCTCTTAATGGTAATGGATTCTTTCGCTTTTTATCAGTTAAGAGATCATAAATCTTTTCATTGTATATTTGTAATATCTGACAACCTAAAAGAGTTAGTTGTATGAGTAAGGGAGAGAGATGATTAAAAAGAGAGAACTTACTGACGGAATAAATGAAACCAGGATTACTTTCACATTTTCTTTCAAGTGTTTCAAATAAATCAGCGATACATCGAGGTATGATTCCTAAACTCTCAGAGGAAGAGGAAGATGACGTCTCTTTCAAAGGATCATTCATCGGTAGAACACTATCGTTATCGCTATCTGGATTGTTTCCATCATGATTAGATGTTATACTTTGGTCATCGTTCAAGGTTGTGTCGAATGGTTGAGACTGAGTCATAGAAGCTCCTTGCTTCTGAGAAAAAGGGACTGTGCTCTTGTTCGTCATCCCCAATGGATCAGCAGTGGTAGTTGTATTCTCCCATCCTTTTCCGTACATTGTATATGTCTTTCCTGTGTTTGTTTGACCATACGTCATAATACAACAATTTATTCCATTCATTACATGTTCGGTAACGTTACAGCCGCTGTAGATATACTGCTGGTCGGAATTAGGGCCATAAACCTTTGTGAAAGTAAATTCAGCTTGTGTTTTATTTTTTGGTCGAGGAACATATACTTTCCCTTGTTCTTCATCAATCAACAGGTTATTATTGTCATTATTATTGTGATTATTGCTGGAGGACGTTGATGGGCGAACCCGTATCAATACCTCAATAGTTTGCGACATTATTCCTTATCAAAGCTTTCTTCTACTTCAAAAATACCATGCTCTATCCAAATCTCGTCAGATAAACGTCTCCAAGTGAATAATTTCAGTTAAGTTTCTTATGTTTTGATGTCAAAAAGAATTTGAAACTGTCAAAAAGCGCTATAATGAGATTTTCAAAAGCGCTTATTCTGATTGGATTTCATAAAATGAAAGTTTCTGGATCATTGTTGGATTTGATTGGGAGATCTCCACTTATAAGACTCTCGAAGAGAATCTATGATGGTCCTGGAACTATTTATGCTTTAGCTGAATACCTTTCACCTGGAGGAAGTATCAAAGATCGTGCAGCGTTGCAAATCATTGAAGATGCTTACAAGCAAGGGAAGTTAAAGCAAGGTCAACCAGTCATCGAAATGACAAGTGGCAACATGGGTGCAGGGTTAGCAGTTGTATGCGCTATTTACGGAAATCCCTTCTATGCAGTTATGTCTTCAGGTAACAGTGCGGAGAGAAGGAAGATCCTTGAGGGTTTAGGCGCAAAGGTAATCTTAGTCCCTCAGGTGGATGGAACTCCTGGAAAAGTGACCGGAAAAGACATTCAAGCCGCAACAGAAGAAGCAATTGTCTTGTCACAGAGATATCAAGGGTTTTACTGCGATCAGTTTAACAATCTCTCAAGCATCATTGCCCATCAACGAACGACAGGCCCAGAGATATACAGTAAGCTTCAAGGGAATATCCACGGTTTTGTTGCAGCGGTTGGTAGTGGTGGTACGTTTTTAGGCACCTCTGGCTATTTGAAGTCCAAAGATTCTAAAATTCATTGTGTTGCAGTCGAACCTTTCGGTGCCGAGGTTCTTGGTAGGAAGCCTGTGGTGAAGCCCCAGCACATAATTCAGGGAATTGGATATGGATTCGTTCCTCCTCATTGGGACCCATCTTTAGCTGATGATGTTTATGCTGTATGCGATGACGAGGTAGCAGATATGAGGAAGAGATTGGGCGAGAAAGAAGGAATTTTCGTCGGTTTTTCAGCAGCTGCAAATGTTGTTGCTTCAATCAAGTTATTGTCCTCAGGAGCTTTACTATCCGAAGATCCTGTTGTCGCGACGATATTATGCGATCATGGTCTTAAATATTAGAATTAATATAATACCTTCGGGAAGGTATTATATTGGAAACCGCTTTTAGAATGGAAGAATTATTATAGTATTGAAATAATTTAGGAAATTAGTATTTTAAATGAAGTAAATCCAATCTTGGGTTCTCCCTTGAATTGTTCTCATGAATTTCTATTCGTTCATATTAGGAGAAAGATTAAAGGTTTTGGAAGTATTGTTCTATTAAAAATTTACAATTATACAACCCCTAGCTTCAGAACAAATAGATTTTACTTTCTTAACTCTTATTCTGATTTTGTTGGATCACTGTTTTGTTTAATGCGATCATCCATATGCTTCCACATACTTCCACGCTGCACTGGTGAAACAACTTTTGGACGATCACCTTCGTCGACTTGCTTCTTTGCTTGATAAGGAATATAACCTGCTGTAATCGATAACACAGCGACAGTGAAGGCTATTCCGCCTGCTATAATCTTCTGTTGTTTGTTCATTCTTCGAGAAGAGAAAAAATCACCAAACAACAAACGGTAAATACCGTGTATTTATCGGTATTATACCGATCCCAATTCGAATTAATTTTCAATATTTTACGATGCAACTATTGCAACAAGGTGAAAAAAGATCCACAACTTCCGACGAAATTAAATTATTACACTCGAATGCTGTTAGAGTTAGAGTTATTACTGTTGGTGTTGACGGATTTATATCTTTTCGTCGAAGCTTCAACCGGTTATGTGCATGGTCTTTCAAACAATCAATACTTTGCTCTGTATGACTTCTATAACGCTACAAACCGAGAATGGTGGGATTGGGGTCCTTCAAGAACAGGTAAAATTTGGAAATTCAATCAAACAGCTAATCCTTGCTCAAGCGGATGGCAAGGATTGACCTGCCAGTGTTCTAAATCGAAGGGAAAAACAAATTACAATAATTGCACTTTGTCTCAAATTAGTTTGAGTAGCTATAATCTTACTGGTACTATTCCTTTTTCGTTTGGAAACTTATCCAGTTTAACTTTCATCAGCTTGTCGTCCAACCAAATTAGTGGTCCTCTACCGGAATCTTTTGGAAACCTTCAAAAGCTCAGTAACTTTTACATCAGCTACAACAAATTGACGTCTTTACCGAATTCCTTATATAAGTGCACGTCTCTTATGAATCTTTACTTAGCTTACAATAGTATCAATGGAACGATCTCTCCTATGATATCCAACTTGCAGCAACTTAGCGGATTATATTTGTATAACAATTTCTTCCATGGCTCCTTACCAGCAAGCTTCTACAATCTTAGCAGTATGGCTAGTTTAGAAATTCAATACAATTTCTTTACGGGCACTATTTCTGATCAAATAGTAAAGTGGAGTAAACTTGTTACACTTTATCTCAACGACAACTTATTTTTCGGAACGATTTCTGCTCAGTTTCCCGGTACTCCGATAAAATTGAGTTACTTTAATGTCGGAAACAATTTGTTTTCAGGTCCCATCCCTTCAAATTTGAAATCTGCCAAATATCTAGATATTTTGGGGATTGAATCGAACTCTTTCGCCGGAGTATGGAATCTTGGAAACGATTTTACATATTTGACTTACTTGAGTGTTTCGGACAACTTTCTCCATGGTAACATCACGAATGCTGCATCTTTTATTAACTACGGCTATATCACTAATTTCGACATTTCATTGAATACATTTACCGGGGAAATTCCTACTGTCGAACAGCCCAATGGTTTCAAACAGTCAAGATGCAGTTTGACTCTGACTAGTTTGGTTTACAGTGATAATTATTTATCAGGAAGTCTACCGCATATTATATGTACAGCTTCCAAAATGAATATAACTTCCTTTGGTAACAATCAATTGAGTGGAATAATTCCAACAAATTATTCAGTTTTTAAAAATTCTAATGAGTTCTATTTGAATAATAATTATTTCTCTGGGTTTCTTCCTGATGTATTAGCAGTATTTACTCCATCCGACATTCAGAGTTTAGATTTAAGTACTAATAGCTTTACTGGAAGCATCACAAGTACATTTTTGAATAGAACAACAAGTAGCTTGCAGATTTTGGATCTTGGGAACAACTGTTTATCCGGTTCACTTCCGCAAGAAATCTGTGCCTTGGAAAAGCTGACCACATTAATCTTGGATGGTGCCTCTTCTTCTTCGAGTTGTCAAACATTCATATTTCCAGACAATCTCATTTTTAATGGATTTATTAGTGAGCATACCCTTGATGGAGCCATTCCTTCTTGCTTATTTGGCATACGCACATTGCAGACATTGCATTTAGCAGGAAATGGTTTTACTGGTGATTTACCCACTTTGTTAAATGTTTCCGATGCTTTAACTGATTTATCCTTGTCGCATAATTACTTGACAGGAAGTATTCCGAGAAGTATTCAACTGAAAACAAACTGGCTTAAATTGGATTTGTCTTATAATAAATTGACCGGCACATTAGAATCTGCATTTTCTGCATTTAATGAAGCAACTTCTTCGTCTTCCTCTGCTTCCAGCAATGGCAACAATGAATTGTTATTTTCACTCCAGCTCAATCGAATTTCAGGCAGTGTTCCTTCCAGTTTACTCAGTATTAGCTCGTCTATATCATCACTCTCTATCCTGCAAGGAAACATTTTTAACTGCTTTAGTTCGCAGAGATCTTCTTCGTTGCCAGCCAGTGATGAAAATTATAAGAACTACGATTGCTCTTCCGATACTTCCTTATTGATAATTATTGTGGTAGTGGTACATGTTGGGATAGCCTTGTTACTGACATTGTTATATTTTAATTCCGCAATTCGCACAAAGTTCGTCCAGTTCTATAGCAACATAAAACTGTGGCAATCCGCATTTTCAAACTCTTGCGAGGGAAGCGATTCTACAACCGACAGTAACTCACCCTTAGTTCCTTTGAAAGAATATTTTGACTCAATTCAAAAGTTTATTCTTGTAATTATTTTATATGGTTTGATTATAATTCTCCCAGTTTGGATTGGTCTTAGTTCCCGATTCTATTCGTACGATTATGAATCAGTTTGGGCTGTTGCAGCAATTTTCCTTCGTGGACAGGATCCAGCACTCGCTTTGTTTTTCATGTTCAGTCTCTCTGTCTTTGTATTTTTCTATTTTGCAGAGGTTATGCTCACAAACAAGAAGAAAGGATGGGAATCGATCATTATGAAATCAAGTGATTCTTCCTCTCAAGCGAACACACAAAATCGTTGGGTTGATAGAGTTTTTATCTTCCTAGTTTGTTTCAGTGTGTTCGTCGTGAATTCTTCAATCATGCTTGGAATCGACGTTGCATTTGTGCTAGCAGTCTTGAATGTCTCTTCCAACGTTTTAATGATTGTGGATATTATCGTTGCCATTGCAAGGATTACCATCAACAATGTAGTCTTATGGATGATGATTCCGTTTTTTATGAAGTGGTTTGAACCAGTTTATCAGAAGTTTACTTCAAGTGAATCAGGCAAACCGAGAGACTTACTCTCACTTATTCCACAGAAAGCATTTCTTGGTAAACTTCTGATTTTGAACACCATCTTATATCCTGCGCTATCGATTTTAGTGGTTTTGCCGAATTGTTTTTATTACATCTTCACACAAGCTCCTACAGTTCATTCTTCATACTCTTCTTCTTACTGCACATTACTCTTGGGTTGTGAAAGTGAATCCATTTCTTCCACTGGTTATGTAACAATTACGGGCAGCACAGATTTTGTTCCTCCCTTCAGCTATTCTTATCTCTGTTCCGCCAATATTATTACTTATTACACTTCTGTTTTTATTTGGTCCTTTTTGTTGAGTGGAATTGGAATACCTCTTTTCAAATTAACAACTAAGGTTATTTATGATTGGTTGGAAGTGAAAGAAGATGCAAAATCTCATGAGAAGGAGGAGCTCGAAATGAATGAGGATTTGAACCCACCTGACAAAGTAAAGCAGCCTATTCTTCTAAAGAAAACAATGCATGACTTGCTGGAACCAATGTTAATCAAAAGATTTCGTAGTTACTCTGCAGAATATTCAGAACAATCTTTGCCAATTTTTAATTGTGACAAATTTACTTGTCAAGTGAATTCTCATTTGGCTTCAATGTTTATCTATGGCATTATCTTCCCTCCTTTACTAGTAATTGGTGGTTTATGTACCCTTGTTAGCATTCAATTCGAATTCTTAACTCTTGGGAAGCTTTTACACGAAACAAAGCAACTCGGCTATCACTGGTATGCTAAAGCAGTGGAGGAAGAGACAAGGAGAATCGTACAAACGTTTCAATCTGATATCGGCTGGATCGTGTTTATTTCCTGTTTGTTCTTTGGATTCATTATCTTTGACACCTGGGGAGATACCGATGGCTTTAATGCGGGAATTATAGGATTTATCATTATGATGGTCATTCCAGTAGGTGCGATGAGAATTTACTTCTGGTTCAAGATTTCTCTAACGAAGGAAGAACCAAAATCTGATCAGAAGGAAGGAAAGTTGGATGGGAAGAGTGGAGAACAGAGTGTTGGAATCGAATTGAATGAAGTAAGCAAATCGTCAGAAACGATCACCACCTCTAATCCACTACTTGCACCTTAATTTAACGGCGCTTAAGACATTCCTGTAAGATGACACAGCCATGTTATTCTTATTATTAAAATAGCGAAAGAGAAGCAACTTAGAAATTCAACTAAAGTAGAATCAAAAAGAAATTCAAGTCCATTTCACTCCCATCAATAGTCTACCATTATTATTATTTATATGTGCATTTATGACTTCTTTACCTTCCATGTTTTTGTTTTCTGAATATTTGTAGTAGAACCATCAATAACAACAGCTCCTCTTCATAGGAAAGCGATTGATATGATTTAGTTTCTCAAGAGGATAAGAGAGGAAAGAAAGAGATAATGGATAATGAGTGTATAAGAGTTAATTTCATCATATAATAAACAACTATAATAATATTTACACATAAAATAACTCTCGCTGATATTTACTATCCATGTCCTCCTGTCTTAGCTTCTGACTGTAATTTGTTGTCCCATTCATTTTCCCTTTCTCTTCTGTTGTGTTCGATGTCGAAGACTTTAACCATGGATTGATATTAACTTCTTTCAATAGATTATCCAGCCAACTATAGAATCAAAAGGTAAGAAGAGACAACCGTGAAAGAAAGAGCAATTCACCTACCTTTTATGCTTATCAATCTCTTGCAATGAAGTTCGCTGCTGATTACTAAAGCGATTAAGCTCGTTATGCAGTAACGCAGACTTCTGTTGGTAGTTAAGGCTTGATACTTGTCGATTCATCTCAGATGTCCGAAAATATTCACTATTTGCGTTATAAGCTCCTGAGGAAGAGGAAGGAGGAGGATAGGATGCAGCGACGTCCACCATACCCCCTTTACCCACGTTAAGATAAGAGAGCGGTCCGCCGTCCATCGATCGTAAGATATTATGGAATTGATGATGATTTTCATCAGATTGAGGAGCGATTGACTGTGTCATAGTGTTTGCTGCACTCGAAGCAGCCTGTGCAGCGTGAGTAGCAGCTTCGTGTTGAATGGTTTGATGGACTTCCGATCCATCATTTTGCAATTGTTTCAGTTCTTTACTCATAGTCTCGTAGACTTTCATTGTCTCAAACATCATTGACATCATCACCTTTGACTCGATTACGATAGACTGAGTTGGGGAGTTGAGGGAAAATTGTTGCTTTGTCTGAGAGTAATAGTCTTGACGTCTCGTTAGATAGTCTTGCACAGATCGAGTATAGCGGATGAGGGAGTTCAATTGGTTCGACAGCTGATTAATCATCTCTTTCTTTTGTGATGCGTCTTGCTCCTTTGTCAGTTTGTCGTGATGTCCTTTCTTATGGTGATTGTTCGAGCTCGTGCTCGATGAGGATAAGAGAGTCTTCAATCGCTTTATCTCCTTCCTTCCTGAACCAATAAATGATTTGAGTGATTCAACTAATCGCGTGTAAGAGGCGAAGAACTTTTCTTCCCTCCTAACACGAGTAAGGAGAGCTTTCTTCAGTGCGGAAGCAGCAGAAGATGTTACACTTCCCTCAGATGGCGAAGAAGTCGCGTATTTGGTCTGTTTCCTGAACAACACATCACTATGTAGGATACTTGTCACTAATGCATCAAAGTTCTTCAGGAATGTCTCAAAGAACTCAGGAATAGTATGATTAGTCCAAGAGAAGACAGGAAAGACATGGAATTCTGTAATAGATTCTAAATCGTCACCAGATGAGGAATCCACTCCTCCAACTCCATCCAGAGGGAGAATGGGAGAGAAGACAGAACGATGTGGCGGCTGTCTCTTATCTCGGTCTGTTTCTCCCTCTGACCAATAAAAGACCTCATCACCTTGAACAGATGTCTTATGATGGGGTTTCATGGCTTTCGGGGCTGAAATTTTGCTGTCGTAGGTGTGATGAGAGGACGGAGCAGCGAAGTGCTCTGTATGACTTCCACTTGCTTGTGGAGCAAACTGTTGGAGTAATTGGAAGAGCAACTGGCTTTCCTTCCTTCTCTCCTCTAATTCAGACTTTATCGAGAATAAGTGTTCTTCAATCCCCGACGGTAATGAAGAAGGTATTGTGGTGCTAGGAGACGGCCTATTGCTGTTAGGGTTAGCATGATGGTTGTTGCTCGCTGCCTTTTTCCAATAATCAATATCATGACCTTGCACATCTGTCTGACAGAACATAGACACACTGTCATATTTCTTCTGTTGAAAATCATCTAATTTCTTTTGTACTTGTAACAGTTCTTCAGTAAATCCTTTTAAACGTTTCTCTTTCATTTGAATCTCATCTACTTGCTTTTGAGATGTCAATTGTAATCGATGATACTTTTCCTGCAAATCATCACGATCTATTCTTATTTCATTCATTTTCTGTTGTAAGGAAGTTATCTCTTCTTGTAATAGTTCAATGGTCTTCTGCTTCGATGATACATCGATTCTCGACTGATCAAACTCAAATTGTAATTTCATTATCTTTGAGGTCATTTCAGACATATTTGCAGCATTCGAACCATTATTTGATGTTGAAGATGATGAATTACCAGCTAACGTCATTAATTCTTGACTTTTATGATGTTGTAATTGTTGATTCAGATAAACATTCTCTTGTTCTAATGATTGGATCTTTAATTTATATTTAATTTCTTGTTTCTTTTCTTCATTCATTAATTCTGATTTAATGGAAGAAATTTCTAACTCTTTTGACTGTAAAGTAAATTGAAGTGTTGTAATCTCATTTGAGAGTGAATCTTTCTCACTTCGTAAATTGATGTAATCAGAATCTTTAGTAGAGATTGTTGCTAGCAGTGTTTGATTCATCTTCTCTGAGGATTGAATCTTTTCTTCTAACAGAGCTTGTTGGCGTTTTAATTGGTTTATTTCTTGTTCTTTGGCTGCTAATGTTGTGGTCATTGTTGCATTAGCAGTACTATTAATAACGTCATTGGCTTGAGTCGCTGCAGTCGATGAAGCAAGGTTTTGAAGTGTTTGTTGATGTGTTGAATGTAAATGCTGATACTTAGCCTCTGCTAATGTTAACTGACTCTCAAAGCACTGATTCTTCTCCGTCAATTCATTATTTGAATTCTCCAACAATTGATATTTCTGTTGTAAGAGGAAGATCTTCTCATCTTTATTTTTATTGATTTGTCGTGCTTTCTCAATCTCTTCCTCAAATCGCTCCTTTGTTATCAGTTCTTCATCGTTTGCTGTCGTGATATCTGTTTGAGCACTAACATTACTTAATTTCACGACTGCAGAGAATGTGCGAGGCAAAGTTTTATTATTCGCCGATGATGCAGCATTTGCCAAATTATCCTGCAGTGTTTTTACTTCTAATTCAAAATTATGGATGGATGAGTTTAATCGATCAATATCAAGTTCTTTATCACGTAATCGCTGATCGTATTGTTGTCGTAAGTTCGCTTGTGTCGTTTGATTGTCTTTCAATTGCTGTTGAAGATCTTGTTGGAGTGAATCATACTTTTGCAACAACAAAGAATGCTCTGATTGTAATGATTGATATTCCCGATTCTTTTTATTCCATTTCTCTTCATGATCTGATGAAGTAAGAGAAACTTCAGAGATTTTCTTCTGTTGTATGAGAATTTCTTCTTGTAACTCCTTATTTTGCTTCAGGAGATTCTCAAGCTGTAAGTTTAATTGTTGAACAGTTTGTTCGTGCGTTTGAGTCAACAAATGATTGCTTTGTTCGGTGTTAAATAGTCTTGATCGCATTTCAACGATTTCGATCTCTTTCTTTCGCAGTGTCTCTTGTGTTTTGGAGATTTCTTGTTGGAGGAAGTCTAAACTTTGTTGTTTGACAGAGAGTTCATGTTCTTTTTGACTTATAATAGATTTTAATTGTTGGATTTCTAGAGTAAGAGAGGTATTTGTCGCCTCTAATGCAGATGTATCGGCGATTGTTGAGGTCACTCCACTCCCTTGTTGCTGAGATTTCGCCTGCTCTAACTGTTGTTGTGCTTGTTGCAGGGAGTTCGTTAGACTATGAACTTGTTCATTGAGAGATTTAATCTCATTCTGTCGATGCATGATATTCGACGTTAGTTGTAGATTCTCTTTCTCCATGGATTGTAACTGAAGTTGAATCGAATCCATCATCTTTACCTTTCCTTCGTATTCCAATTGAAGCTTCTGTCTATCTCTTTCAGCTTGCTCTAATTGTTCTTTCCACTTCATTTCATTCAAATTATTACTACTGACGTTATTATTAATCAATGGAACTGGAGACACAGAACCATTCATTCTATTCTCAACTTGCTTGCTTAATTCCATATTTTTATTCCTTAATGCATTAATATCAGATTCTTTCTGTTGTATTGTTTGTAAATAATTTTTATTATCATTTTCTAATGAATTTAATTTTAATTCATATTCATTTTTCATATTAATCAATTCTTTATGTGAATCAATAGATAATTCTTCTAATTTTTTATTTAATCGATTTTTATCATTTTCATTATTCCTTAAATCAATTTTCATTTGTAATAATTCTTCATCTTTTAATAATAATTGTCTTTTATAGGATATTATTTCATCATCTAACGATTTACTTCGTTCTAACGTATTATAATAAGAATCTAATTCACTTTTTGATTTCTTTAATTCTAATTCATGGAAAGAAATCTTATTTTGTAAATTATTATTCTCTTGTTGAAGTCGTTGAATTTGTTGTAATGCATCTTGTAAAGCAGCATAGGATGGATCGAGAGGGCCTGAGCTTGAGACAGGAGCTGTTCCAACGACAGGACTCACGCTGGAATACGCTGGAACAAGTTGGCTTGATGAATTTTGAAATTTTGCTGGGACAGGAGACTGCGGTAAACTCATACTTGCTGAGTCTAAACCTTTGTGCGATAAGAAGTTTCTTTGACGTTTATCGTTACCTACGCCAAGATCTATTGTATTTTTAGAACTTTAGAACTCGTCGATTAGATAGTACTTACCTTTCATATCATCAGAGTTAAAAGAAGATCTCGGAGTAATATATTCTTTAGATTCTGATGGAGCGTTACCCGATGATAGTTCATTCTTGGCTGATTCAGAAGCTCGAGGAGTACTAGCATTCTTTGCCTCTGATGAATCTCTCATACTGGAAGCTGACAAAGGACGACCTAAAGGTTGTGCATTGAGTCGATTCAAACCTAATGGTGGGATAATTTCTTCAGGTTGTGATGGCATATCTCCAGCTTGATTGAGATCAGACTCTGACTTCATATCAGCTTTCTTACTCAATGTGGGCAAAGGCTTCCTCTCCAACACAGGGTTTAGCTCTAATTTCTTTGTCGATATAGCGGGTGCTAATGGTTCAGGCTTTGTTTTCTTGGGCTTCTTTTCTTTTTTCCCTAACAATTCCTGTATATCTTGTTTCGCTTGATGTCTCTTCGCATCATTATTCGCCTATAAATATTCACGGCATTTGACCTCATTACAAGTCAAGATTTCGAGAAAAAACTAAAATTTACCTTCATTTGTGTTTCTTTCTTTTTCTTCTCTTCCTCATAAAGTCTCTTATAGTAGCCGTCGCAAGGATGATCCCACGTACTTTCACCAGTCGCGAAATTGAAATAATAGATATCTTCAGTGTCCTTCGTCTTACAAGGCTTCCAATTATTGGGTAAAGGTGCCATGAGACCTTCGCGAGCGATCCAGTACAGATCTTGATCACTCTCTAGGTCCATACCAAGCCATTTCGCATATTCTACCACTTCATTCTCTGATGGAACATAGTTTGGATCGATTTCTTCTTCTAATACAATAGAATCAATATTATCCCCCTGTGGGGCTGCTCCTTCCATTTTCAAATACTACGACTTTGATTCAAAGTTAGGATAAGATGATAAATGGTGTATTTTGGAGATAATAAGAGAAAACGAATTTGAAATCAATTAACGACTCCACCGGCAAAACGGCACCACGAAACCCCGAACCTTTTCTTCCGGTCGTACTACAGCAGCGTAAAATAAAAATTAGTTATTTAAGTGCGTCGGTTCGTGATCAATCAAGGATGCTTTTCTTCGTGAAGGTGATCTTCTTCATCTTTCAGTTGGGTTGTGTGAAGTCTTATTATTCATTCCGCCAAAGTTTTGTGAGGCATGCATCTTCGGTTGAGAGTAGCACCATTATTTCGGCGACATTGAAGAAGCGTCAATTTCACATAACCACGGTCGATGGTTTGGAAGATGTTTTAGTGAAGGAGATTCAGTCAAAAATCTCTGATATTGAAAACTTGACTGTGCAAAAGAAAGGGGTGACCTTCACTGGCACTAGTAAGTCTGGATTTGAATCTCTTCTTTGGCTCCGAACCTCTTTAAAAGTTATGGAAAAAATCGATATTTCTCATATTGGTGCAGAGAATGATCAAATATTTGTCTATAATAAAGATGATCTCTACGATTTTATATCTTTAATTGATTGGAAATCGATGATCCGCTATGATCAGACCATTAAATGTGATGCAACGATTAGCAGCACAACATCTCCAACGTTAACTCACACTCACTTCACTGCTCTAACGATCAAGAATGCAATTATCGATCAGTTTCGAAACCATTATAAGGATGATAACTGCCGTCCTGACGTTGATCTCGAGAATCCTATGCTACCGTTGTTGCTCTACCTTCATCGCAATGAAGCTTTCCTTTATCGAGTCTGGTCAGGTGATCAATCTATGCATAAGCGAGGATATCGTTCGGATAGCGTGATTCACAAAGCATCTTTACGAGAGACCACCGCTGCTGGAATGTAAGTGACTTCTTTTTACCGAGAGAAAAGCCTTTATCTTATTCGTCTGATAGTGTGCTGAAGGCTCAATGGGATGCTAAAAATACATTATTGTGCGATCCAATGTGTGGGAGTGGAACGATACCAATAGAAGCTGCATTGATTGCAGCAGATACAGCCCCTGGATTGCTCAGATATTCATTGGCTGAAGTCGCAGAGCACAGACGACCTGTGCCACTCTTTTGGAAAGACATTCAAGCAGAGGAGGGAATTCAATTATGGAAAACAACTTGGCAGCATGCAATTGAATGTGATAAAAGAAAGCAAATTAGAGGGAAGATTATCTTTGGGAACGATTTGGTACGAGGTTCTCTTGAGCTCGCCAGAGCTTCCGCAGCGAAGGCTGGTGTCTCTAATCTAATAGACTTCGCGAACAAAGATATAATTGATTACTATCTCTCGTCTAGTGATTCCATAAAAGAAGAGAATGAGAGAAAGTTTACAATAATTACAAATCCTCCGTGGGATAAGAGACTAGAGGCTAATGAAGATGATAGCTGGGGAAACTTGAATGAATTTTTACTCGATTCTTCCCCTCGTTTAGATAACGCATTTATTCTAAATGGCAATCCTTCGTTAACAAGATTGATTGAGGCGAAACCACAGAAGAAGTATTATATTAATGCAGCAAAGACCCCTATGGACCTACTTGTATATAGATTTCCTGTTTTGATCAAGCCGTAAATCAGATAATTCGATGATACTCTTCCATTCGAGATCCCATTTGTAGATACGATATGTCGATGATACTAGATTGTTTGTAGAATTTAGTCGACCGGATAGGAATCTTATATGATTTATTAAAAACTGGAAGTTCCCGTAGAAAGATTCGTAAATTGTAGTCGTAATTTACGATTTCACACTTCGTCATGATGCGCTGCAGTCACATCTCACTCGCATCATCATATCATAATACAATACGATGATAGCTTTACCTCCCGCCCTTCACCTTGAGATACTCCACTTCCTTTCGTTAGTAGATAGATTGGAATATCTCCGACTCAATCTAAGTCTCTCACGCGAATTAGGGAGGGATGTTCGACAGTTATTTCTTTTTAAAGAATCCGACCAAAAGCAATTCCTTTTCTCAAGATCATTTCGAAAGAATTTAATTGAAAAGATTAAATTTCCGCATCAACAAATTCATCTTAATTTTATTAGAGATTACGGAGATCATTTCTCTGAGGTTTGCAGTGAAATTTCCTTGTGTAGCTTCAAGACAAAATCTCGACTACTTCAACATCTCCTACCAAGGATAACCCAAATAAAGCAACTTACTATTAACGATGCCAATGAAGTAGATGATTTAGTCACTCAATCAGAGCGAATACAGAAGGTTCTACATCATCTATCGGTGCTCAAATGCCTCAGACAGCTCTCTATACAAAGCACTACTCTTGAACACCTCCCTGATTGGACTCACCTTCAAAGTTTAGAGTTGTTTTCATGTCACAGTTTCAACTTTGCTGCATTAGATATTTCCAAGTTCGCTTCTCTTCGATGTTTGAAGCTCACAGACTGTAACGGAATCTCTGATGTGAGTTCATTAGGAAATATCCATGAACTTCATTTGCGATGTTGTCCTTCTATATCAAACATCTCCAGTCTCAACAATAATAAGATCGTAGTCATTAAAGATTGTCCAATTTATGATTATTCTAAATCTTTCGAATATACTCGAGTTCTTGATCTCACGATTTGTCATTTTGATGTTATTCCGATGGATTTAACGCGATTAAAAACAATTCAATCATTAACCATTGATTTTAATTACTCTACGTCACTGACCGAACCTTCAACTTTCATTCAAAACTTTGATAATCTTCCAAGAAGTTTAAAAGAATTAACCATTCGTAATTTTGATTATTCTTTCTCTTTACCTGATAAACATTGGTTACGAAGACTTCGAATCGAAAGTTGTAATAACATTGACCTCAAGAATTTATCTTTAAAAGCTATTCCTTATGTGGAGATCTGTCATTGCAATCAGATAGAAGATTGGTCTCCTTTACAATCAAATAAAACTGTACAAATTACCTGTTGTTCGGGGTTCACCAATGCAGAACAATTAAAAGAAGTTAAAACATTAAAAGTTGATATCCAAAGATCAACATATCTCTCAAATCTTCGTTATATTACTCATTTATTTGTTTGGAAAAGAAATATTTATTATTCTCCAGCTTTCATTCAGAACCTCTCGGCAGCAGAAGAATTAAAGGAGTTAGAGTTTAGTATAGATGATATTAAAACAGTTTATTCATTGTTTTATGATATTTGGAAGATTATTGATTCATTAAAATGTTTAAATAAGCTTGAGAAAGTTATAATCAATCATTTAAACGATGATGAGGAGAGTTTTGAAAAGCTTTGTCAAAGAATGCAAGATGTTTATGGAGATGTCTTTCTATTAGATATTCGAGAGTTTAAGATAATTTTATTGAAAACTGGAGGGAATTTTGGTATCATGGCAAAGAAAGATAAAACCAAGGAATTTAATTTGATGGCATCAATCGGTGCATTTTTGATGTTTTCTTTGATCTATGGGATGGTATTCTATTAGTAAAAATGACTTCCATTACCTTTCTCCTCCCTGTCCCTAACCCCATTTAAGGATTTGATGATATATGAGATAACAGACTTAACACAAGCAATTCAAAGATTAAAGACTATCTACATCCGCCATTCATTGTTTTTTGTAATTTTGTAATTTTTGCGGCAAATTAACGTAAATTTACTATCTTTGTGATAGATCGTAAATTTACATTCAGCCTCGTTCATTTCATGTTGTCACTTCCTCTTGTCATTCATCATGAGATCCTCAAGTATGTCGCTGGTGAGGATCGCCTTCAGTATATTCTTCTAAACAGGTCTATTTTCGCGGAGACCGCGAAAGAGACTCGACGACTTTCCATCCAGAAAGAAAGTACTCGAGACTTCTTTACAACACAATCCTTCCGCGAATCTCTTCTTGATAAAATCAAAAATTCTTATAATCAATTACATCTCGATTTGACAGAGGGCTTGGAGGAAATAGAACCTAACTTGAGTGGATCTCCTTGGCAAGTCTCTGTCTTCAGTCTTACCATAAGCCCAGCGACACTTGAATTACTTTTACCAAGATTTACTCTGATTCAAACTTTAAATCTTCGTAATAACTGGGCCTTTAACGGAGGATTTGATAAGAATTATTATTCCCTCTTATTTGATGAGGTTTCTAAACGATGTGAGGTGAAGGAGCTTTTGCTCGAACAATTCAGCGTCCTTGAACCACCACTTTTTCTAACTGTCCAAGTCCTTGAACTCTCCTCTTGTCATGATATCACTTCCATTGATCCATTTCATCTAACCGGTTTTACGAATCTCCGAGTCCTAAAGTTAAGGTATTGTTCTAGTTTGATCGATGTTTCTTGTTTGTCTCATATCTATGAATTACACCTACTCGATTGTCCTACCATTCGTGATATATCTGATTTGAATAACAATCATAAAATTGTCATTGAAAATTGTGTAAGTATTCGAGATTATTCTAAAAGTTTTAGATATAGTAAAGTGATAGTACTGCAGATATCGGTCTGTTCACACCACCCTCTTTATTTTAATCAACTTCAAGCTGTAACATCATTAACTTTGAACAGGATGTACCCACAGCTAGTATCACCATTACTCTACGCAGAAAGCTTTCCTCTAACATTAAGATCGTTATCTATCTGTTCCTTCCCTGGATTTCGTTTACCAAAGCATCATCAATTAAAAGAATTAATCATTGAATCAACATCAAGTATATCTCTAGAAAATTTAGATGAAAATACTACTATTCAGTCTATTACATTAAACAATTGTAAAGAAATCTCTGATTTTACCCCATTGTTACATGTACGTCATGTCAATATTCTTGAATGTCCCTGTTTTACCGGTTATTCTTCACTTCCACCTGACTTTAAATATCAAATGAAATCATTACATGTATCTCTACTTAATTTTACTCATATGAAGACTTGGGAATATATTGATGTGTTAAGTTACTTCTTCTCTGGTCATAAGATCTCTAGTAACTTTGTATTTCTTTTATATACATCACGGTTGAAAGAGTTTGAATTAAAATTATATGATTATTCTCCTATAGAAGGTGCCAATGGTAGAGATATTCTTCTTCATTTAATTACGAGTAAAGAAATAGAAAAAATTACGATTGTTCTTACTTCTCGTGATCCAGAAGAATTTGAGAAGATTCTTCTGAAGATTATTTTTCTCTCTGAAAACAGTAGAGATATCAGTGTGATACCAGGGTTGTTTAAAATTGTTCTTCTGAAGCAAAGGATTGTGGATTTGAAGACAAACCGTACATTAGGATATTTAAAAGATTTTTTTGCTGGGAAGTTTTTTTTAAAATGAGTAAAAAGTGTTTAAAATGAACTTACAAAATATCGCAATACCTCATTCATTGATCCTAATACCGAAAGAAATCAATAAATTATTGAATGTGGCTCAACCTGATGAACTTGTTGCTCCGATAATAATTTATCAGACTCTAGTAATTCTGTACTTATATCTTTATTTTGTTTGAAGAATAACGGAGCAAACGAAGTAACCCATACATTCATGAACTCAATGCAGGGAATTATAAGGTCTGACAATTTAATTTCTTCTCAACTCCCTTGTGATTAATCTTTGGCAATAATACAATTTTCGATGACGTGCTGAATGCTTCTAAAGCAAAATAATCCTTGAGTTCACTAACGGTTAATCTGTAGAAATCAATAAATCCTTCCGTGTAACGATTGGTGAAAAAGATAGACATGACAATTCTTGGAATGTGTGTTAGTTGTTTGAGAGAAGATACGAAGGTCTTTATTTCTGGAGAAGTACGATCTACTTCAATCTCCAATTCTTTCAATAAACTTGTTGCAGTTAAGCGTTCAATGAAAACAGGATGCACACTATTTATCTGAGGGAATAGCTTTAAATGAGTGATATTTTGTAAATCAATGCAATTAGAGAATGCACGTAATGTCATTTCCATCTTCACGACTTTCACATTTTCCACTTGAAAAGGGATAAAGTCAGGGGAACAACCCATCGAAATATTAGAAATCTCACTCAAAGGGTTCCAATCTGTTATTTGATGACAATTGTGAACTGTGAGAGATGGAATATTCTCAATATTAGCAAGAGAGAATCTTGGACAATCTTCAATCAGAAGTTCTCGGAGAGAATGTCCCGCAGGAATTTGATAAAACAATTTACTATGCTTGAAATGTAGCGATTTTAATGTTGAAGGAAAAGAGGTATATCTTAAGATAGGAACATCCTCTGTTGTCGCATAGTTCGGATTTTCAATCTTTAATGATGTCACAGCCTTCAATCGATTTAGATTGATAGGAATACCTGTGAAGGAGTAATTCAGAATCAGATTAATCTCTTTACTATATTCGAATGATCGAGAATAATCTCCAATCCTCGAAGATTCAATGGTAACGATCGTGTTATAGTTGAGAGGAGAGATGTCCTTAACATATGGACACTCGATCAGGTTTAACTCATAAATATGACCTAAACTACTCACATCTACTACCGACTCACATTTTTCAAGCTTTAAACATCGAAGATGGTGAAATTGCGAAATATTGAGTGATGTTAAAGGGAGATGAGAGTTCGAGATATGAAGAGTCTCTAATTGAGGAGGCATCGAAGGAATTCCTTCGATAGAGCGAAAATTAGAAATCTTCAAAGATTTCAAGTTCAAAACCTTAGAAACTTCGTGTAATACTTCATTTTGATTAACATCGCGAAAAACATTAGCATATAAAACTAAGTTTTCGAGATTAATTGGTTTATTGCGAAGAAATGAATCCGCGGAAGATCGAAGAATGTGAAATGGAACTGTGATTTCAAAAGGATATGGACTGAAAAATAATTGCATTTTTAATTGTTTTAAAGGATTCTTCATTCTCTTGAGGACAGAAAGGCGGAAAACTTCAGAAGATAGAAAATTCTTTACCATCTCATCATCATCAAGTACAATACAGCGAACCTCCTTGATGAGTTCGTCACAAATCAAGCGATTGACTCGGGCATACTCAAGACGATCTCCCAATCGAAGAAACCCAATGATCTCTCGATGAATGGCGGTAGGTAAGTGGCGCATTGACATAAATGTCAGAGTTATTTCGAGAGAGTAAATTTACGTGTTACTTAACGAACTATTGCCGTGATTTACGAGATTCAATCAAACACTTTCATTCTTAATTTTAATTAGTTTACAATAAAATATAACATCGTTTGATATAAAAAAATATTTACAATAAAATACATTTAGATTTTCTTCTTTTTTTCTTATCAATAGTATTATCATCATTTCTAATTCTTGTTAAAATAATTTTCTTTCCTAAACTAGATATATCAACAAGAAAAGCATGTCCTAATGATATTTTCATTTTCTCATAAAAACTATAAAAATTATCTGTACCTCTCATAACATTATGTATAATTACTCTTTCTAATACTTCTAAATGTTCAAGAAAATTTACAAATTTACATCCATGTACTGTATAGGTTTCTGTTTCAATTTCAAATTCTAATTCTTTTAATTGTTTTGCATTCATTAATACTTTTTCGACATCAAAATGAAAATAATTTGGTGAATCTTTTAATATTAAATGTGTTATATATGATAAATTAATATATCTTGATAAATAATTTAATTCAATTTTTAAATTTTTAATATTATATAATTGTTTTAAATCTAAATCATATTCTACATCACTATAAATCATTACATTTTCATTATTTTGTAATGGTATCCAATCACGTATACTTGAACAATGATAAATATAGACAAATGGTATATTTTCCATATTTTCTAATAATATATCTTTACAATTTTTAATAATTATTTCTTTTAACTGATGTTCATCAGGTAATGAGAAACTTTTCACACTTTCTATTGATAATGACCGCAAGGTTAGGGGAAGATAATGAAAACATGGTGCTGATATATTTGGCGGTAACAGATGATAATTAACCGATAATGATCGAACAGCTTTCAGATGCTCCATGTTAATGGACTTGGTAATGGCGGTTGTGACAGCGATGTCAATCACTTTACAAAACTCAAATGATTTCGAATAATTTTGAATAGGACAATATCGAACACTTATAGTATGATTATGATTTAATGCTGATATATTAGTGACCCAAAGACACTCAATGAGGTGTAATTCGTGGATGTGACCGAGTGTGGTGACATCAGTAATTCCTTGACAACGAACAAGCTTCAAACATCTAAGATTGGTTAATTTAGGAATATTTAATGAAGACAAATTTAAAAGAGGACATGAAAGTGCTTCTAACTTTTGGAGTTTTGGTAAGGCAGGTATTTGGTTAATAACTGAGGAAGAAACACTCAAATCTCTTAACCAATTGAGACGACTGAGTTTATAGATTAATTCTGCAGATTCATATAAGAGTATCTGTGTATTATTAGTTCCGTTATTTCCATTCCGGAGAAACTCGAGCTCCAGTTTTAGTTGTTGAACTTGATCAATTCGTGGGAGGAGGTGTTTCAAGTCAGTCCATCGTATTTTTAGAGTCTGGAGAGAAATCTGCCAAGTGAACTCATTAAGATTTGGTATATCATCAGTAAAACCAGCAAGGTTTAAATTCAATTGCTTGAAAGGGTGCTTGATTCTCTTTAATATCGAACTTCGGAAGCTTTCTGAAGTGAGGAACTCCTTGATTAAGCTTTCATCTTTGATTTCGAGAGATCGGACTTCAGGGTTCAACTCCTTCGCGAGAAAAGAATTGACCCTTGTATATTCTAATCGATCCCCCAGAGGAACGAAAGCGAGAATCTCAAGATGAAGTGCTGTCGGAAGATGGTTCATTATTTCTGTTGAACGATTACTTCAGCAAAATTACGTTTTACGGAAAGACTGTCTTTTCGAGTTTTCGGGTTTTCGTGCTTGGACGAAGTTTGGCAATGACGAAGTAATTTGTGTTGTATTTGCAATTAACTATCAACGTTTACTCGATAACTTCCATCGATTCAAACAGTTTGCTCAAAGGAAAGGATTGAGTCCTTTATCTTTGAAAGTCTTCCCTTTTATTTCCTTGTGTAAAAAACAATATCAAAAGGGAAAAATTGAATATGAGCGGGCTCATTTGTTGGAATCGATTCTTCTTTTTTGCATTTTGTGTGTTTATTCTACACAAAAATTCTGTGACCTCGTATCATCTTCATCCAATCGCGCGATTTGCGCATTTTTTCTCAGCTCCCACTCAAAAGAGACAGCAGGAGAAAGCGGAGGTCAAATCATTGACAAGAATAAATTGTATTGATCGAGATTTCGTCCCAATAGAACCTCCAATATATCAGCAAAGTGACTGGTGGATGTCCAAAGCCAACCCTAATATTACGAGAGTATACCAGAAATGGCCATTTGCCAAGCCTGATTTAATTACCTTTGACGTTGTTGGAACATTAATCCAGCCTAGTCAATCAATCGGGAAATGGCTAAGAGCTTGCTTACACGAAGGCAGTGGTTACCAATACCGTTTACCTCAACCACAACTCTTTCGAAAGTATTTTAATGAAACCCATCGTCAGATGTAAGTCAATAACTCCTAAATTCCCTTTCCCTCATCATCCTCTCGTTTCAGGAGAGAAAAGTATCCTTGTTTTGGGAAACACCAAGGAATGACATCTCGTGAATGGTGGTATAAATGTGTTTATGATTCTTATCGTAGTACCCCTAAGCTTGATGAAATTGAAGATAACTTTGATCAAATCATTGAAACAACCTTCCCAATCTTACACGATGAGGTGTTTGGATCCGGCGAAGGATGGATTGTGAAAGAGCAAGTGGAATATACCCTTAGAAAGTTAAAAGAATGGAGAGATCAAGGCAAAGGGCCAAAGATTGGAATTCTCGCTAATTTTGATGAAAGAGTACATAAAGTCTTGAAAGGTATAAACCTTCATGTCCTCCAAGCCTTAGTCTTTACAACCCTCTGTAGATCTAGATCTATACAAATATTTTGACTTTGTGGTTTCTTCCAGTGAAGCAGGCTTTGAAGCACCTCAAAAAGAGTTCTTTGACCTTGCTTTACAGAAAGCAAATCTTCCATCGAATGCCACAGCATATCATATGGGTGATAAGATTTCACGAGATGTGCACGGTGCAATTCGAGCAAATTGGAAAGCCTTTCATTATTATGAAAACTTTGAAGAGTCTTTCGAAGATTGGCGAGAATATTATACTTCAGAGAATGTCACACTTGGTCAACAGAGAGCAAGAGAAAATCTTTATTTTGGACGAAAAGATACTTCAATAACTGATATAAATATGGAATGGACCGAAGTATGGGGTTTTGAAGAAGTTTTGACTTTATTTGGATTTCCTGATGATCCTAATTTACAGTTCCGAACAACTGTTCTACGTGGTGTTTATGAGGATGAAGATTTGTAGTTGGTTAAATTAGAGATCAAGGCAACGACAGCTTATGAATACGTTATTTCTTTTATTTAGATATCTCAATTTTGTATAGATTGACTTAATGCTTCAATGGTGCGATGTGTTCAATCTAAGCATTTTCGCCGATAATATCAACCACAACAGTGGTGTTTCTAATCACGAGATTTGTAATAAAACATATAGACTTCTTTCATATTCATCTATGCCCAAGCCTGCCCGCCCACGAGTCAACTTGTCGGTAACCTTACCGGCTTGCTTGCTGAGCAAAGAGAAAAAAGAAAATTAAGAGAGCCAACAGAAACCATCAGAAGATTATCCTATTTATTCATATATTTATTCCAACCACCGTTATATAAGTTATGTCAACAGACGAAAAAGGACAACAAGTTGATCTCCGGTTTAAAGCGGAAGGTGTGCATCAATACGCGAGTGGTATCGCAAATAGATCTTTTGGTGTGATATCAACTCTTGATCTGACAACGAATACTTTTAAGGAAATCGGCCGAACAGTAAGATATTTGAAGTTTATTAAGATATTTCCGAATGATCATCTGTTTTCGATTTTATTCGTAGGAACTCATCCAGAAGAGTAATAGCCCACAATTTGTCAACTCAACTCGAATCACGTATTACTTCGAGTTACTGCAGTTGTTTAAGTTCACATTATATCAATCCAATACAAACAATCCTCCACAAGATGTGTCAACTTTCCCTATCCTTGGAGAAGCAGAATTTACTGCTCAGCAGTTATTTGGCGGAATATCTTACGGCTTGCTCAACTTACCCCTAACTCGTGTGCGTGATGGAGGAACTGTCTCAATTCTTGGAGAACATGTTGTTGAGACTGACGAACAATTTCAATTCAAGCTGAGTGCAAAGTTGCAAGATCGTCATTGGTTTACTAATCTTCGCCCTTCCATTCTCTTCCTAAAGCTCGGAGAGCATGGATTATGGAAGATGCTGCGCTATCGAGATCCAAAGATTACCTCTGCTTCTCCTGAATGGGGAGAGTTAAAATTGTCGTTGCAGACACTGTGTAATGGAGACAAGTACTGTCCTCTAGTAATTCAGATCTACGATGATTCGAATGGCACTCTGATCGGTCAGTTACCTCAATTATCAGTTCGCGAGCTACTCAGAAGTCCAGAAAAGACCTATAGCTTATCAAGTAACGGAGGAACGGTAACTTTTAAAGATGCATCAATTGTTGTCGGACCTTCGACTGTGCAAGCTGTCTCTGACGAAGATTCTCCAGTGAACGACCCTGACGAAAATTCACCTGGAAACGGCTCTGATGAAAATTTCCTTGTAAACGAGACGGGTGATGTTGTGGAACCAGCTGATATCTCGGTAACTGTGACAGAACCTGCGGACCCTCTGACTGTTCCTATTCCTCTGGTCGATGTTTCCTTACTGTCGATTCCTGTCATAGATACGATTACATCTGGAATCTCAACTATCATGGCTCCAACTATCGATGCAGTTGGGACCCAGCCTGCAGTTAATCCTGACGTAACCATTCCTCTCATCGTCGAACCGGCACCAGTAAGGGTGAAGCGCACCTGGCTGGATTATTTGCGATATGCGAGTGTTTCACTGGGAGTTTCGATTGATGTTTCAGGATCCAATGGGAATCCTAAGCTTCCCAACTCTCTACATTATGTGAACCTTCATGATGATACGTTCAAGAATACTTATCAACTTTGCATTGAAGCTGTTGGACGTATCGTCATTGAATATGACACTGATAAGAGAGTTCCAGTGAATGGGTTTGGGGGGAAGGTTAAAGACCCAATAACGGGAGTCTATAGTCCAGTAAGTGACTGCTTCCCTTTCTCGAAGGAAGAAGCTGTGGGAGTTGAAGGAATTATGGATCTCTATAAGAAAACTATGAAGAATGTTATGTTGTCAGGCCCGACTAACCTTGCCACAGTGATTCGAACTGCTACAAATCATGCAATCCAAGCTGCTGAAACACATCTCAACTACACAATTCAACTAATTATCACAGACGGTGATATCAACGATATGAGCAAAAGCATTGACGCTATAATCGATGCTTCTCCTCATCCTATCTCTTTCATTATTATGGGAGTAGGTTCTGGTGACTTCACTAACATGCATATCTTAGATGGCGATGATGCTCTCTTATCTCAAAATGGCAAAACTGCCGAGAGAGATATAGTCCAGTTTGTACATTTTGAACCAGGAATGAATCCTACGACATTAGCGCAGGAGGTTCTACATGAGGTAAGTCAGTGTTATACAAATGTGTTATAAATTCCTTGCTGGGTTTTCACATCTTTTTCTCTGTGCTCTTATAGATACCTACTCAACTTGAAGAATACTACCATAAGTTAGAGGAGACTCACCCAGAACGATTTGCAACTTAAATCTTAGCAGCTTTTGTATTTATTTATTCTCTTTTCGAGGTTTTGTAAATAACTAGAATAAGATTCACAATGAGAAACACAGGTGTTAATTTACAACTTCTTTGAATCAAAAATAGCAAAAGCAAAGCATCCTAAGATAGCTATCGCTGAACCAAGGATCTTTGCTGGTGGGAATTCTTCACCTTGTGTAAAGAGATATAAGGCAACAAAGATAACAACACGTTTAAGAGTATTTCCTACTGCAGTTGGTACAGGTCCTAATGAGCTTAAGACAATATTCTGTAATTCGTTGTAGAAATAAAAACAAATTCCTGAAAAGAATAAATTTTTTAACATTCTTCCAGGATCAGCTAATTGTTTTACACTCTCGATGACTTGTGGAACATTCTCGAATGCAAGAACAAACGGCACCAGCAGTAACGAACTTAATAAAGTCGTTAAAGCATGTTCATTGGCAGCATCTAAGTTGGTTCGTTCCTAATAAATAGATCAGATCTGATAACAGAAGAAAGGGGGTTTCTTTCTCACCTTGAAATCCTTCGGTAAATTCTTTCTAAAGATACTTCTCAAAGAAAGAGCAACATTAGAGGTCATAGCCATTCTGAACGAGAAAGTGAGGATGAGGAATTCCGTTGTCACCGAGCAAACACTTACTTTGCTGCTTTACTAGTAAGCTCTTTACCCAAAGTGTTCACATTAATATTACCCAATGTGGAAGCATAAGCGACACCATAGGTGATTGGAAATAAACTAAGTGCTGTGAACGGCTTTGGTGCAATTCCATTGATGAAGAAGGAAAGGATAACAGAGACCACAGGCTCAGAGGCTTTAATCACATGAGTGAAGCTTCCACCTCCCTTCTGAAACATAGCAATAACAGCTGAAAGATGGCCTAAGGCATTAAGGAAAGCTATTGGTAAAAGCCGAATAACATCGCTCTTCGTTAAATTCGGGATCTTGCGAACTCTAAAAAACCACAAAGGAATCGCATAGATCAACCCAATAAATAGTTGTAAGGTCGCTGAAGTCCATGGGAACTTAAAATCTGTCTTGAGATGTGCATTATAGACGTTATCTATCAAAAAAGGTAAATGAATGGTGAAATGCATAATGGAACTTGTTCACTTACATCCAGCGTTAAATGCGTACCAGACGGTGAATAGCGAAAATAAACGAAGCCCTTGCGAAAATTTCGAGGGTGAAGCAGTAGTTGTTGCTGTGTCTGCGATTAAATCTGCATTTCTGGTTTGAATCTTTGGGTGCGTAAGAAGAGTTACTCTATTATGAAGCTCTTTTTTCTTAGATAAAAGAGGAGAAACTGCTGACTTTGCCCCTTTACCCTCGACATAACTCAAGGATAATAAGAGAACACAAGCAACAAGCGTGAAAAAGAAGGCCTTCATGAATAAACTGCCTGTATTCAAGAGAATCTATTTGAATGAGAAGTGCAACTGCTGCAGCGAAGACAGGATTACGTAAATCCTTGATCCCCAGAACGCAAAGTCCCAATCGCCCAAATACCTAATTCAAATTTGCAAATCCAAACAAAATCACATTGATTGAGTTAAGTGGATTAATTCCAGATATTTGGTGTGAAGATGGCGAGTATCAACGAAAGATACAATAAATTAAGGAAAAGATTGAATGATTTAAATTATACTGATGCTTTTGGTGTTGAGTAAGTCCTTTTATTTAGTGTAATTAGGCTGTCTAATGATTCTTGTTTTACTAGTGCTGTCGAACTGGTTGAACGACTTCTACAAGAGCTGGGAACTTATAAATCCTCAATCAGTGCTATTAAAGAGCGAGAGAACAAATCAATATCCGATGCATCCTTAGCTCAGGCTCAACTGTTCCCTTTAAGAAAGGAAAATGCGAAATTAGTTCGTGAGAATAACGAGCTACACCTTGACCATATTCGTCAAGTAGAGCATCATCGTAATGAAATCCAAAAGTACCAAAAGCAGCTGAGGGATCTATCTGATGAGGTGATGCAATTTCAGATGCTGTACAAGGCGACGAAAGAAGAACTTGTGGCTAAGGAGCAAATGGTAGAGAAGCTTCGCGATGTAAGTTGAGATTGAATTTTTGATAGTTTACTCTTAATTTGGCTGAATATCTCTGCAGGCTTATGAAGGGCTAGTTGATCCTGCTCTGAAGGTAAAGAGAAGAAATTCATCAATAAAACAGACTGGTAAACGAAACGGAAGCGATAACCTGTCAACCACTTCCAGACCTACCTCTCCTGAAAAAGGCGTAGAACGAGACGGAGGCAGTGTTTCTAGCAAAGGAAGCAGAACAACTTTCTCAAAGAATTCTTTATTAAGCCGAACCAATAAAAATCCCCAGCAAGTATTAAGTCAAGAAAATCAAATGAAGCAAGTCATGGAAACCTTACAACGACAACTAGAGACGGCGATGGAGAAGAACAAACAATATGAAGTGGAAGTTAATGACCTTAAGACCTCTATTGCTTCGAGAGAGCAGGAACTTGCTAGAGCCAATCAATCAACACTTTCTTTACATTCTTCCAATGCAAATGGGAATAACAGTGCACAGAATATATTTGGATTGAAGGCTGGCGGTAATAGTAGTGCAACAGATATTGCGAATAAGCGAATTATTGATCAGTTGAACTCTCACGTGGATTTCTTAAATGAGCAGCTGGCTTTTAGAGAAAGTCAGATCAAGGAACTGCACAACCAAATCCAAGAGACAGATGCAGTGAAAATGGAGTTAAATTCGAAGTAAGACTTTAACTTTTCTATGAAGCGTATTACTTAACAGCTTCCCTCCTTGTGTTAGGAATTCTACGCTAGAAAGATTAAAGGATGAGAACTCTAAGCTGACAGGTCGCTTACAATCAATGGAGAAAAAGCTATTCGCTCTCGGCACACCAAACAAGTCTCCAAAAGTCTCGAGATTATTGAAGGAGACAATGTAAGAGCTTAATGTTGAATCTGCCTCTTCTCTGACAGTACATAGGCTTTCTCAAGATTCTCTTCATGATGTTCCTGGGCGGAAAGAAGAAATATCGACAACGCTTGGATTAGAAGCGACAGGTCCTTCTACTCCCTTAGCAGGAGAGAGAGTGAAGTTCTCCTCCGATACGGCATTGATCATGGATCTGAACAAGGAGGTAAGACAGTCTTATTCGAAATAAAATTTGAACTAACTGTTGTTGTCATAGATTGAGAAGCTCCAAGACTCAAACTCTTCTCTAATGAAGACGATTAAAGAATATGAAAATGTTATCACAAACCTCCGAAATGAGGTAGAAGTAAAGGAAAGAGCAATAGCTGCGGCTACCGCTCTTTCCTCTGCGCCTCCGTCGGCTCCGGCTTCCCCAGTGAAATCCTCCACAGCTCCTGCGCCATCCCGATCAGGCTCAATACTTGTCAGCTCTTCTGGAGGGAGAAGAACTTCTGTGGTCAAAGGAGAAGCAAATAATGCGGTGATGGTTTCTCAATTACAACAAGAAGTACAAAATCTCAAAGTGGACAAAGAACAGCAAAACTCTCTTTATCTTACCATATTGAGGGAGAAAGCCAACCTTGAAGAGTTATTGAATAAGAGTAATGAAGATTTAAAAGAGTCAAAACAAAAGATTGAAGAAAGTCATGCACAAACCCTCTTATTACACCAACAAATATCGGATATTAAGACTGAAAAGGAAAGATTGTTCTCGCAAATCATTCAGATTCAGAATGATCAATTGAAAGATCGCGAGATCATTGCCTCGTTAGAGCAAGAGATTAGAACTCTTCAGATGCAACAAAAAGACCCAAGTGAACAGTTCGAAACTGGACGAGAGCGAGAGGAGGAATACAAGAGACCACCACGAGCTTCGATGTATTCGACCACTTCCTCTACTCTAATGTTGCAAAACTTGCAACAAGAAAATGATATTCTTCGAAAGACTGTGGATCGTTTACAATCTGAGGTTCTTCTCTTGGAGGAGCGATTCCACGAAGCACAGTCAAATGTTCAAGTTGAAGGCGACGAGGCACAATCGTTACTTATGCAACTAAATGCAACGAAAAGCATGGTCGAAGAACAGAGGAAACAATATCAAGAACTTCAATCAGAGTACTTTAACCTTGAGACCGCAAAGGAGAAGTTAGTGATGAAGCTTGAGTTGATTCAGAAACAACAACAGTATGACAAGAGTCAACAATACTCGCGTCAATCCTCTACTGATGAGCTGATTGAACAAGTAAATAATCTCTTACAAGAGAAAGAGTCTTTACAAAATCTCATTGACAATCATCAACATCATACGGAGATTATCAGTATGAAAGTAACACATTTACAACAACTTATCTCTGAACAAGAAACAACAATATCATCGTTACAACAAGAGAAAGAACAATTCCATCAAGAGCTAATGAAGAAACAACAGGAACATCAGCAATTAAAAGATCTTTTACGACAATTGGATGAAGATAGAGATCAAACTACAACAGAATATGAAACGATTATGGAAGAATATCAATTAAAACAACATCAATACGAAGAAATTCATCAAAAGTTAAGTGATAGTAATAAAATCTATCAATCCTTACAAACAAAATACACGTTATTATCTGATGAATATAGTAAATTAATGAATTATCATGATACAGTCTATCAACAATACACCCAACAACAACAAGAGATTATTATCTTGAAAAAACAATTACAAACAAAGATAATTCATGAAAATCATTCATCAGAAGATTTATTATTAATGACAAAAGAAAATCAAGCAATCACAAATGAATTATCATTATTATCATCGAAGTATGACACTTTATATAAACAATATCATGAGATCAATAAACAATTCTTACAAAAAGAAAATGAAAAGAAAATTATTGAAATTGAGAAAAATGATTTATTAAATAATTATCGTATTCTTATGAAAGAAAAACAAAAATTAGAAGATGACATCACTGCTATGAGGTAAGTAATAAGAGATATGGTCTATTGTTATTGTTCCTCTAATCTTTTCTTCTCTTTTCTTTTCTTCTTCTTTCTTACTTATTAGTCAAGCAAAGACAGAAGAATACTTTTCACTTCAAAATCTTCAAAAGCAAATCATTGATTATCAACATACCATTGAAATACATCAACATTTAGAAGAGAAATGGTCAATCGAAAGATCTTCATTATTAAATCAGATTGAGTTATTTACGAATCAAATTACTCAATTACAAAAGAAATCTGATCAATTTGAAGAAGAATCACGACGATTACAACAAGAACTTCATAATTGGAAACAAACCAATGCAATGCTGAATGAGAGATTGTCCATCATTATGAAGCGAGCTACTGCAGCGAGTGATTCGAATAAAGTGTTAACAACACGATTAGGATCGGTGGAGAGAGAAAGAGATGGATTAAGATCGTTATTAGATATGGAAAGACAGAAATCACATGAAATGTTAAAGATTGCTGAGATGGCAAAGATTGAAAGTGCTAATAAAGATGTTATGTTACAAAGGTAAGAAGGCAAACATGAACAATGTAGTGTTGTTGTCTTATTATTATTGTCGTTTTTCTGTGTAGATTGCGAGGTGAGACGACTGGTGTTAGAAGTCCTCCGACGGAAGGAAGAGTTACAACTCATCCTGTTACATCGTCGGTGAGAGGAAGTCCTTCGCCTCGTACATCACCCACTGAGATTAAGGTCGAGAGCAGTGGAGAGAAGTAAATGTATGTGAATACTAGTCATAAGAGATAAGCAATCTCAGATATCAATATTATTCAAAGTTTTATTTTTATTTCTTTTTTTTTAATTAATTAATTAATTTGGAATTCCTCAGATATTATCTCTTCTTCATTATTATCATCATCACCTTCTTCTTAACCGAAGGATATTCTTATCAGAACGAACACGTGTACGTTTACCGTGTGCCCACGATAGTGTGGTTAGCCCTCACTCACTTGAGTGATAATTCAACTTCCGCCCAAACTGTCCAGAAAACCCTGTGCCCACGGTAGTGTGTGTGGTGAGAGAAAGAGAGTGGTATATTATATAAATGGGAGTATTCAATGTCTACATAGAGTCGTCGTAGTGTAGAGATTAATGAATTACTTAATTATAGTATTAATTAAATCACTTGTTTTTTCTATTTTACGTGGTATATATAGGAGTATTTATCTATCTAATGATATTATATCTTTATATTCATGAATACATGTAACTGTTGATCTTCCTTTGATCATTATTTCATCTTTCTGTTGAAGAAAAAGAACTGTTATTTCTTATCATCTGAACCAAATCAAAATATCATTCAAATGCGAATCCTTTATATGCAAGAACAATCAATCAAACGAACTGACACAACACAATTCAAATCAAATAAGCCATTGAAGATTAAAATAAAGGAATGAATAACTCTCTAAACAAACAAACAAACAATCTTCTGTAACAATCTTCAAGTGCATGAAAAAGAAGGGAGAGAAGGAAAGAACATTTCAAGTGCAAGCACATTAAAAGAGGTGAAGAAACAAATCACCAATGACAAAACAAAGCAAAACTACGTGTCAATCAAATAAAATACAAGGCATTGGATATTCCTTAACAAATCTTAAACGAGTTACAACTTTCTTCCCTTGAGAAATAACCGAATAAACGAGAAACAAGAAACAAAGAAAGAGTGGGAAAACAAACGAAATGCTGTGAAGAAAAAGAAAAGGAAAAAGAAAATCAAATGTTTGTATAAAATAAAAATCAATCAATCAATCAACGAATAAAATGGTGAAGAAAAAACAAAATACTTTGATACATGTCCTGTATGAAAGAACAGTATGTATTAGGTATTTGGTATGAAGTACTAGGTAATAAAAGAGGAAGAGAGAAGGAACAGTCTTTTCTTGTATTGTTTGTTCATATGGTCTTCTATTTTAGAGCTTACGATTGCTCTTCTAAAGTTGGTAGATTGACCTCTTCTGATGCTTCGATATCAAAGCCAAGCTCTTCTTTAAGAGCTTTCTCAGATGCTTGATCTAATATCCCTCCTGCTGCAACGATTAACATCTGTTGATCAACTTTCATAGATCGACTGTTAGCTTTCATAGATTCTCCTGTCAAAGGAGCTACTGAATTCATTTTAGCACTCAGAAGAAAGTGAGTAAGCTTGGCAGAGAAGGATTGTCTGCTGCTAGGTTGAGGATGGTGTGGTAGTAAAGAAGGTGTTGAAGTCGCTTGAAGAGTATTACTTCTCGTTGAAACATGTGATGCAAATCGAACACTTCCATGATCTTTACCAGATAAGTTAGTATTATCATCGCTGTTCTTAAACTGTTGTTGTGGTAATTGTTCTTCTGTCGGTACAGCGACTTGCGGTTCTGAGGGAACTTCTGGTTGGGCAAATAAATCACTTGGTTCATCATATTCAGGAATAATCGAACGATTTACCTCTAATAAGAGAAATGATTAATTTTTTTTAAAAACAAAAGAAGTAATACTTACGTGAAACAGATCCAGCTTTACTTTTACTATTGGAACCACGTTTCTTATTATTATTCCCTTTACTTCCTTTCTGTAATACTTTTCTTCGTTTTTCACGATTAGCATTAATTAAATATGCTTTGAACATCAATTTCTTCTCTTCCTCGGAGAAATTTTGATATCGTACCATATATAACCAAAAGAATGCTGTTACAGCTCCAAACAAACAACATAAAGCATATAAACTGAAGTATGTGTTTCCTGAATAATGAACAATACTAATAATACCAATTAAATAGTTTCCCAGACCATAGATCGCTCCCCAAATACCTAAGGGACTGGTGAACGATCGAGTTAAAGAGGAATAATACACTTTAAAAAGGATATAAGTAACAAAAGCAAGGAAGAAGACCACATGTGATGCAAGCACAGCGACATTTCTGACCTCAGCATAGCCTTCCACGTTATAAAAATAGACATAGATGTTAAGACCAGTTCCAATGACTGCGGCTGCTAGATAACTAAGATAAGGTGTCCCTAAAACTGGTGTTGTGACAGAGAAAGCTGCGAACAAAAGCCCTGACTTAGAGATCGCGTAGATTTGTTTTCCTGCACAAAAGAATAAACAAAGCGCGACAGCATACATTCCTGGTGCATTAAACCAGATTGAATCAAGTAAAGATACATTAAAAACGTTAGAAAATCCATATTGTAAAGGATATTTCGCTTTTGCTAACTTTGTGATTCCTGGGAACTGAGAACATGCTGAAAGACTAAGAAACACTGACAGAACAACAAATGTCACTGAACAAATAATTAACGCGCGAGGAATTTGTTCTCTAGGTTTCTTTAACGTGTCACTAAGTAAAGGAATGAAGTGTAATCCTTGATAAAAACCATTGATATTCGTTCGACCTGGCATCATGTTATCAAAGGTAAAAGGGATCGCTGTTTCACAAAATGTACGATAATCAATCGTCTTTAAATTCAGACTTGCATCAGCAACACCACCAAGATAAATGAGGTAAAGGAAAAACGTTCCCGCGCCTAAGAGACACACGAGACTCCAGAAGGGTTTTCCGCCAACAACATTCCATACAAAAGATGTTGCATAGAAGATAACAACAGCATAGGGATGGAAGTCGACTGTGAAGACATTTAAGGCGATCATCAGTGCGATCACTTGATCCACTTTAATGACGATATACGTCAAGATGAAAGCAATCTCGAACCAAGCTGTTACATATCCAAAGTAAGGACCAGCTGCAGCACGAACGAATCCAAAGATACCCCCCGAAAAAGGAAGTGCTGATATCATTTCTGACATACATAAGCAAAGACAGATATAAGCAGAACCAACAAAGAGCAGGTTGAAGAGGTAGGAGTCGAATCCATTGACTAAAGACTTGTTCCAAGTGATGTTACGATTTCCAAGAACAAGAGCAAATCCTAGAAAGAAAATTGTCAAAATTCTCGAACATAAAGACTCTTGCATAGCTATTCTTACCAAAGAGCACAACCTCAAGATCTGATAAATATTTGCGTTTTAACTTCGAGAGAATTTTCCCAAATGGAGAAAGCTTTTGCTCTACAACATCTTCTTTATGTGGTTCCTCGTTAGACTTCATTTGCGAATTGATTTCTGATTATTTCTAACCAGCAGCTTCGCTATAACTGTCGCCTACTACTCGCACAACGGAAAAATTACCGTGCAACTGGGGAATCCCCACATTCAGAAAGAAGAGCAAAGATGAGAAGGGCATCATGGATCGTAAGGGGCTTGGCTTGGGTTTGGCTTGGGTTTGGCTTGGGAGGGAATTTACTATAGCGCAAATTTGAAAGAAACTTCAAAATCTTAGTTGGAATGATGAAGGTTTATGTGATAAAATTCGTATTATGGATCGGAATTGTGTGCCTTTCCACCTCGAATGGAGTTTGGAGGGATCCAAAATATGAAAACTACTCTTATGTTATTGAGATCCTTCCAAAAGTCTTGATACTACCAATAAGCAAGGACTTCATTAAGAAAGCGGTTGAGAACGCTGTTGCAGCATCATCCTTTAAATTATCGGATCATTCACAAGATGTGTACTTTTATCACTGGTTTACTAACTATTACAATTTTACCGTTGTTTTGCAAGGCGATGAGGCACTCGAATCCTCAGACGTTGAGTTGTTTTACTTACCAACAGCTGGATCAGCAAAAGAACTAGCTCAATTCGATTGGTGGGCGAAATTAGATCGAGATATTCAATCCTTTGCGCAATCTAGAAACAATTTGAACTTTGTTTTAGATCATACCTTCATGGTTGCAACTTTCCCTCTACAAACTCGTCCAATACAGTTCATTCATAAACGAGTTCGTAATGTGCGAGATTTAAGAATATTTCGGTCTGATAATGACATGACACCCAATGGTCGTGAGATTTACGTCCCATATTCGATAATTAGAAGGAAATTTCAAGTCATCTACCCTCCAAATCCCAACAACCACGCCTATCCAGATCGCAAGTACCTTTTCTTCGCTGTGTGTCGAGAGGCGAAAGCCGCCGGTGAGGATGTTCGAAGGTTTCGTACAGCGCTTTTCCATCATTTGACCAATTCCCAACTTAAAACCATTACTTCTGCTTCCATAATTTCTCAAAACATCACTTCAACAGAGTTTAATCAAGCCTTATTAGAATCTACGTTTTGTTTCATTATCCCTGGTGATACACCATCTACCTCCAAACTGTACAAGGCTATCTTCTCAGGGTGTATCCCTGTCATCTTCGTTGCTTTCCCGACGCAATTACCGTTCTTCTCATTGATCGATTGGTCAAAGTTCTCAATTATTTTCTATAAGGACATGATCCGCTTCAGTGATAGTGGAAAAAAGATTGATGAACTCTTACTTGTTTTGTACAAGCTTTCACAAAATAAAGAAAAGTTGGCACAATTACGAGATAATTTGAGGAAAGTCGCAGATTTATTTGATTACTCCAAGGTTGACTATCCCTCTGTCTATCATCTCTCACTGATACAACTGAAACTTCAAGTTGATGCTGATCGAAAACTCGTGACCCTGATTGAAACACTTAATACCTAGGGCTTATACTTAAATAAAATTATTGTAGATACGCTTAAAACGTATTTTCATGTGTTTCTTTTTATGGAAAGAATTGTGCTATTTAAATCCTTCAAAAAATCATCTTTCTGCCCTTCAGATAAAATTTCTTCCCCATTAATACGAATGAAGTCAACATCGGGATAGTGATACCGATAAACATACTCTCGAAGAAGATTTTTGCGGCTTAATCGGTCGCTCTCCTCAGCATTAATCCTTTGGACAACGTGAAGGAATGTAAGAAACCCCCCACCCTGCTGGACTGCGAGATGCATTGGTAAAGCATGTTTAGGTTCTAAGTTCATCTTCAAGCTAACAAAGTTCCATGAACTCAACGGTAAATCTCGTTGTTCCGTCTGATAATAAGATTCTAGAACAGAAACACATTCTTGATCCTCTTCATCGAAATAAAACTGAACCTTAACTGGTGGTAGGTTCTTCCTTCCGAAATTTGCTAAAAGTTTGTCTAATATCGTCTGAGGAAAAGTGCTGATCCAAGCAACATAATTTGAGATTTGGTTTCGACCAAAAGGCTGTTTTCTATCGATTCGATTCAAAAAATGCCCAAATAAACGAAAATTAATTTTGTTCAAGGGATGAGAAGAATCGTTCATCCATGATTGATCACAATCAAAACTCAACAAGGCAATCGCATTCGCCAAGACAAAAGCATCAAAAGGAGGAGATGAGTCCAAAAATTGCTCTAATCTCAATTTCATAATTGATGGGACATCATTCCAAGTATATTCTAACTTCGATAGATTCTGAAAGATAATTTGGAGAGTATCGAAGTCGATGTTGGAAGCTTTCTTTGCGATTCTTTCAATAAGATATGAATCAAAAGCATTAGAGAGGTCAGCTCTAACCACATACTGTGACTGTAATCTATGTAGAATACTCAAGGAAAGATCTTCTTCATCTTTCTTTAACTCTTCAAAAAGGAAATTTAACAGTATTGCACGCTCAGAAACGGTGACAGCTTTCCAAGGCTTATAGAACTTCTCTAGTATAGTCTTGGAGAGTGGAGATAATTCATTTAGTAAAGATTTTTTTAAGAGATCTCGAAAGTAGTCAATGGTCCCTATCGCTGAGTATGCGTATGCACGACTGATAAGGCGTTCGAGAGACTTGTGTAGTGTATCTGTAAACGCTTGTTGTGGCGCCTTCAAAGTCTTCAGTTTATCAATAACTTCTTGAGCTCGATCTAAATCCATTTGACCTCCCAAAATTTCGATTTTTCTGCAAATAGTCGGTTGAATACTGCAAGGAATGTCGCTCCACACGATACCTAGTTTGGTCAGTGTGTCAAGAAAATTCATCAAAACCGCAAAGTCGTTATCTGCACATTCAGATTTCATAATTCGGAGACTTACTGCATCAATTAATGTGTCATCCCATTTGCGGAAGCCGTAATCAAATCTTAATAAATTGATAACAAGCCTCAAAATATCTTCGAGGGCAATTTTAACACTACTCCGAGAAGCCAGTCCTTTTATTACCTCTAACATTTTCTCCCAGATCTCTTCATCGAAGGAATCTTTTCGGAATCTTAATCCATATAATTGAGAAATTAACGTCTTCATATCATTAAAGCCCATTGAATATAAAAAATTTATTTCTAATTTCATTAATGTTAAAATTTTTTCCTTCTGTTTTGCATCGAATTCACGATCTTGTAACCTAATTTTGTGGAATAGAGCGAGAATCGGGAGAACAGTCGGTCCAAGGTCGGCGATTAAAGTTGGATCCAACATTATCACCTCAATATTTTTAAGCAAGGTTCTGGTAGTCAAAGAATTAAGAATTCCGTAAATGGACGGTGAGTCGACTCCTTGCTTTGGGAAGACTTTTGACAAACTCTCAATTAAACTGTTCGCTTGGAGAAGCGAGAGGCGCAATACTTGCTCTTCGAAGCGAATCAAATCAATAATAGCTTGCTCCTTAATTGGGAAAAGATCTAAGTCGGGAGCGACCCTTTCTAATAGATCGATAGCAGAAAGGTATTGCTTGTAAATCTCGAATGTATCACCTTCCTTCTGAACCAAATAACTTTGAAATATTTGGAAAATTCTTGACCTTTGCTCTGGAGAAAGCTCAATATCAGTTAAACACAGCAAAACATGATTCAATAGAACCGATCTGTCTTGTGATGAACGTTGACTGTAATCTTGTTCCAAAATATTAAGATAGTCCTCTGAAGAGATCATTTGACACGATTTAAAGGAGTACAAATAACGGAAAAACTCTAAGAGCTGCTCGAAGGGAAGATTAACTAACTCCTGAAGGCTTACTTTCTTCTCAAAAACTTTATGCTTTTTGCGTATCGACCTTTTCAGGTAACTCAAATCAATCTGAATGGCCTCTTTAGATCTCTTCATCCTTCTAAATCGTCCTATTAACTCAGAAATCCCTGTATCTTCTTTATTGATGGTAGGCTGTGCCATTTTCTCTTTGTTCAACTCGTCTAGAGAATCGGATGACCAAGATGAAGAAAGCCGAAGACCAATATAGCGACAGTAGACTCCGTTGGCACCAAAACTCATCTTATTCTCCCAAACACAACGAAGGAGTATTTTGGAGGTACCCCTCGATCCTGAGAAACGAGACAGCTTCTGCAACATATTTTACAATCTCCCACAATCCATTCACAAACAACACATAGACTTGCTTTTTTCTATTTTACAACGTAGCTACAATGCCTTTTATAAAGAAAAATTAAATAAAATATCAACAAAAAAATTAAATCTTGGTCAATATGCGGCAATTAAAATCGAATTGAGAATACTTAATAATCACATTTTTCTTCTCAAGCAGTTGAAAAACTTGAGATTCCAAAGATCCACTGTAATAAATATCAATAAAAATATTAGAAGACATCACTCTCTTGTCACATACCTCAAATGCTTCAATAACACCGCCACCAATTGCTTATTAGACAAGCTGCTTCCACTTAGAACACTTTTCCCTATCAAAATGTTACAAATCAGTTCTTTACTACGATACCTTACCTACCTGACAGATCTGTTTCAAAGTCTCGAACGTACCACTGACAAAGTTGAGGTAAAACAATAGTATTTTCATTTACAAGTGTAATCTGCTGCTCCAAAGACAACTGAATCACTAAATCTAATTGTTCATGAACAGTCGCAGGATCGTAAATAGGAATAAAGGGAAGATTTGATAAAGAGCCGCAATTTATTGCCCATAGAAGGCGATAATCTTGAATATTCAAAGCAAAAGGAAATCGAGTTGTAGGAAGAAACGATTTCACAAGAATGTTTATGCTTGGTCGATGCATTCCTAGATATTTATTAAAACAGGAATAAAATTAAAACTCTACTCACCTGCTCTCAATACATTATGCTCTAACTCCGAAAGAGAGAAAATTTCACCAAAGGCTTCATAGCAACAGTTTCGAAAGAAACTTTGCCATTTAAAGATATTGGTTGGAATACCCATAATCAAATAACAATGAAGTAATAGAGTATGATAAAGATTTAAGAAAATACACAATAAATCTTTCTGATTCGACGACGCTGTCTGTGCAGTTGCTAAAGCGGGTGGAGTGAAAAGGTAAGTCACATCCATTTGCTGTAGATATGCTACACCATCCATAAAGTCAATCCACATTTGAGATAAAGGTGATGAACTCGACGGTGTCATTGATAACGGACGAGGAACATTAGAATTGTTGTTACTTTGACGAATTTTCTCGTAATTTGCCAGCAAAGCGGCTTCTTTCTCACTTGCACCACTTCCGCCAGCATTCGTTAGACTCCCAGTACTACCGTTTACCGCATCCGACTCGGTAGAAAGCCTAGCAATTGTTAAAATCATCTCTAACAGTTTACTAACATACTTGACAGGATTATTAATGAATTCCTGGAGTGGATTCGAAGCACTAAATGCTATTTTACAATTTAAGAACTGCGTAAATACTCGATGATTTAAAATCATTCTTTCATTCTTTTCTGTAAAGATAGTATTAGAATCATTGATTAACTCGGTAGCATTCATTGTATAGGCATCAGATGTTGACGCGAGAGTATTTTCCTTGACAAGTAAACCAGTGGAAGAGGAGCTGGTTGGAGGAACCAATTTCAACCAATTATATAAATTTTCATCTCGTTCATGAATCAGCATTAGATATTGTCGTGCAAATGTTGAAATCATCATTACAACAGTATTAGGAATAGATATTGGTAAATACTTCTTAAAAGTTGGATAAACACCAATTTTATTTCCTCCACTAATACTTCCAATTGATGAATTATGAGGGAAAACTTTAATTGAGATAATATTCTTTAATGAAATAATTAATTTATTACCTAAGCGTTTATTCGAATTTTTAAATATAATCTGTTGATTCGCTTCATCATAATATATAAATTCTTGTGAATAATAATAATTCGAAATTCTTAAAGCGATTTCACTTTGTAATTTACCATACTTATTTGAATGACGTTGAATCTTAGATTGGTTTTTCACTTGATTATCAAAAGTATTTAATAAGAATAAACGATTATAATTATCATCAGAAGTGAATTGAGTGACTAATTCCATAATATTATTATTTGCTTTACTATTTCCTACTTTCGATGTATTCGCCTCGGATGGAGAAGAAGGAGAATTGAAAACTGCATAATAATAATGTTGGATCAAATATTTATATGAAACGTCTAACTGGATTCTTCTTTGTTCTTCTTCAATAAGTTTTGAATAATTGAAAGGCTTTTTCTTTGTCGTCACAGCACTCCCTGTATTCTTTCCTCCACTATTTCCATCCTTCTCTTTCTCCTGGTCTTGAAGCTTAATTAACGGAAACATTGATTTCCATTCATTAAAACTTCTTAAAATACAGTCATCACTAATCGTCAATTGTTTAGTCTTCTCTTTCCTGTTCACAGTAAGATGAAGTTGGCGAAAGGCATAAAGAACACGTCGCCCTCCTTGTCGAGAGGCTCTCGTCTCGTCAATTTCCACAACAGCTAAAACTAAAGAAGTCTTGTCAATTAAAGATTTCTGTTGAATGAATACGGTTGGTGCAAACGGTATGGTCGAGGTAACACTATGATCATCTGCCAAATCAAGAGGAATAGGCTCGATTGTCGTTAAACGACTCTTCCTTTCATTGTATCCATTGATATCAACCGAAACGAATCTTTGCTCAAGATCTTCTTCATCACGCATCTCGACGTTCTGATTCTGATTTAACTTTAACTTCATACTTTCAATGTCACGTTGGATCGAAGCTCTAAAGGAATAGTCGATAGCAAAAGTTTCACGACCTTCCTCAGCGTCAAAAAATAAGGACTCGTCATCTTCGTCTTCGTCTTCTTCTCTATCTTCCTCAGCTCGACTCTCAAGTTCACTGGAATGCCGACGAATCAATCGTTCTCGAGTGACACTTTCACCTTCATTGTCACTATTTTCGCCTGTGCCTTTGCCGTCGAGCTCATCGTCAGAAAGGTCCGCAGGAAACGATTTCCATGCATTAGAAGCAGGTGGTTCACCATTGCTCGAACTCGCATTGCTATTTCTCTCTTCTCTCGTTACAAGGTTTGAAAGTGCACCAGAAGACCAAATAGTGAAATGTTCCAATTCAGCCGCTGTGAGAACCGTAGGTATAGAAACGTCTAACTCATCATAGGCTTCCTTTGGGTTACTACTCCATTCAGGATGATTGGAAAAGTGCTTAATTTCCAACGCAAACACCCTATCCAACTCTGTCTGTTTATGAAGTACAGGATATCCATCGCTATTAACACCCGATGTATTCTTACTGGGGTCAATAGAATAAGCAGTAAAGCGAATATCAGCATCAGACCAAAATGTATGTAAATCCATTGATTTCATTAAAGGAATATTCACAACAGTCCATTTCTCTAAATCCATATAAGAAGTTTTCAATGAAAAAGAATAAATACTTTCTAAATCAATATTGACAGAAAAATTAGAATTACTACGACGATTCTTTCTTTGATTAAGATCTTCAAAGAATGGTTGTAACATATTCGGTGGTTTCTCTCCCTTTGGTGTAACGACTAATCGATCAATTGTACTCCAGAAAGGTGATGTAATATGTGGTAGTTCAAGATTTTGTTTATCACCAAATGAATGATGTAATGAAGATGAAAATCTTTGACAAAATTGTAATATAGAATGACATATGCCTTTAGTAAATAAACCTAATTCCATTTTTTTAGTAATTTCAGCACCAACAAATAATTTGCCTTTTGGGATTTGTTTAAACTTTCCTTGCAATTGAACTTCAAAACAATTTTTATCATTTTGGAATCGTTTTTCATAAATTGTATCCATTGTTGTTAATTTACTATTAACAAGAAATAATGCATAACCTTCAAAGAAATCGTTACTAAAAGGAATTGGTTTTGGCGTATTGGGTGTAATTAAATAATATTGATTGTTGTGTAAAAGGTAGGGATGCATCGTTGGAAGGATTGGACCATAAGTAGGATTCCAATCATTGAAGTTAATGGTTGGTGTCGCTGTTGCGGAAGTTCCTCTTCTTCGTATGGAAGGTTGAATTTGGGTCCTATCTTTGGAAGATGATCTTTTTAAAACAGAGGAGTAAGAGGTCGGATCTTGGAAGTATTTCTGGTATTCTTTTAGGACTTCTGCTATCACTCGGAACTCTCGACTCACGTCACTACTTGGAGAACTTCCACCTCTATTATAATATAGGAAAGATAATACCAGATTATCATATTCAACAACAATAAATTCACTTGAAGATGATACATGATAATACTCGAAAAGAAGTTTAATTTGAGAATTTTCAATAAATTGATGCATCCATGAGGAGAATGAAGATTGCAACCGAATAATAATCGGTTCTTTCTTGCTATTTGATCTCAGCTCAGTTTCTGAAAACAAAATTCTTCCCCCATCGATGACCACAGCGATGACGTTTCTTCCTTCTATCTCGTTTTGTCCATCAATATCGATGAAATTGATCGTTACAAAGCTAGAAAATCTCTCAAAAAGATCCTTCACGACACGAAGATTTGGTACATAAGCAATCTGAACTGTCATGACTCCTAGCACAATCGTTAAGTTATGTAAAAGATCTTTGATGCGAGTTCGTCTATCATAAAAAAGAAACGTAACACAACTACTTGGTCTACCTCAAAAGGAGGCGCGAAGAAGTGTGGAACATACGGCCGCAAAGGGCCGTCCTCTTTCCTCTCATTCTCTCTGCAAGGCCGTTACTGGCCGTTCAGAAGAAAAAAAACGAAGTGAGCAGCAACAATCACTCAAAACAAACAATAACAACAACAACAACAATAACAATAACAACAACAACAACAACAACAACTATCTATTACTAACATAAGATACTCAGAGAGAAGACATCCTTCCATTATCAACTCACTTTGATTGAATTCCTTTTAGAACTATTTATTCTCTTCTCTTTTCCGAAGGAATTATGAATTCGAAAAAGTCTTTCGTTGCATTTCATGCATTCTTCTTTCTTTGTTTGATAGTTTCATTTAATCATGCTTATCTCTTATTTAAAAAATCAACTATCCCTAGACTTGCCCTTCGTGCTTCACCATCTAAGAATAATTACCCTTATCTCGGATCGCTGCCCGAGGAATGGTCGCCTGATATCTGGAAGAAATATCCAGTCCAGCAGCCACCAAATTACAACGACAAGGTAAATCTCTCACACTTTTTTAAGTTCATTTTCTCAATATTTTGTCTATATAGCAAGAGTTTGACCGTGTGGTTCAGAAGTTAGAGAAATGTTCGCCTTTAGTCTTTGCTGGTGAAGTACGTAACCTCCAAGAAGAATTAGCCAAAGCCTCTTTAGGCAATGGGTTCCTTTTAATGGGAGGTGATTGTGCTGAAGCCTTTAGCGAGTTTAGTGTGAATCATATTCGTGATACCTTTCGTGTTATCTTACAAATGTCGTTAATTCTCACTTACGGTGGATCAATGCCAGTGGTGAAGATGGGAAGAATGGCAGGACAATTCGCGAAACCACGCTCTGAACCTGATGAAACCCGTGATGGTATTCGTTTACCATCCTATCGTGGCGATATTATCAACAGTGAAGAATTCAATGAAGCAGCACGACGTCATTCACCTGAACGTATGTTAGATGCCTATCATCAATCCGCACAAACGGTGAATATCTTACGTGCTTTCTCAATGGGTGGATATGCTGATATCTCACGTTTACATGCATGGAATTTAGATTTTGTTGAAAATTTACCATCTGGTAATCGTTATCGTCAATTATGTGAGAAAGTTGATGAATCATTACGATTTATGAAAGCGATTGGTGTTGATATTCGATCACCAACTTTTACTCAATGTAATTTTTATACATCACATGAATGTTTATTATTACCATATGAAGAAGCATTAACAAGACAAGATAGTATTACAAATCGTTGGTATGATTGTTCAGCACATTTATTATGGGTTGGTGAAAGAACACGTCAATTAGATCATGGACATTTACAGTTTGTGAAAGGTATTGGTAATCCAATTGGTGTGAAAGTATCTGATAAAATACAACCTGAAGAATTAATAAAATTATTAGATATTATTAATCCTATGAATATACCTGGTCGTGTTGTATTAATTGTTCGTATGGGTGCAGAGAAGGTTAGACAACATCTTCCTAAATTAATTCGTGCGGTACAAAGAGAAGGACGTGTTGTTTTATGGTGTTCTGATCCTGTTCATGGTAATACTATGAAAACACCTACTGGCTATAAGACGAGACCATTCGATCGTATTCGTGATGAATTAAGTGCTTTCTTTGATGTTCATGCTGAGATGGGAAGTCATGCAGGTGGTGTTCATCTTGAAATGACAGGAAAGAATGTCACTGAGTGCATTGGTGGTAATGTTGACGAAGTGTTAATGGAAGATCTTGGAAGAAGCTATGAAACATCGTGTGATCCTCGATTAAATGGTAATCAAGCTTTAGAATTAGCTTTCTTGATAGCTGAAAGAATGAGACAAGTACAGGGATTACAACCATTAGATAAATAAATCAATAATAATTAAAATAGATTGCAAATAAATTCATAATAAAAGATTAAGATTAAATACTAACGATAGAGATTGCAGAAAGAATTAAGTTTAAGTTAAAATAGCATTTCATATAATAACCTTGTCTAATAGAAATAATAGCAAAGATTTTGTTCTTATTTGATGATTGTTCCTAATTAGAGAGCACTGATTTAGCAAAACTCTTCGAAGGATAGAAAACTATCATGGAAAGGACTTTCATTGATTGAGTTGATTGATTGCTGATTATTTATCATTGTGATAATGGACAAACAGATAATATATTATATTTGTCTTGGATGTTCATCATCGTATAACCATTCATAAGGTTAGGTGAGGAAACAGGTTAATTAAAGATTAAAATTCGTTGAAAATTCAAAAATTCATATGAAATAGGTAAAAATAAGATATCATCTATCTTCTAAGATTAGAAATCACGGAGATAGGGAAAAAGCCAAAAAATAAACCATGAAAGAAGAAGAGGAAGGAATTAGTAGCAAAGCAAAACAACCACTCAATTGAAGAATAGATATTCTAATCTAATCTATTCTAATCTGTGTGATTCTTGTTTATCTCCTCCTTCCTCTTATGAGACAGGATTTCTCAAACTATATGCAGTTAAAACAGAATAAGTAAAGATTTTATCACCAATCTGATAACCAATACGATCACTAGAATCTCTTGAAATTACTCTCATATCAAGATTCAAAAATAAACTTGCATGCATTGATAAAGCATTAGCTAAAGATACAAATAACGCAGGATCTTCATTCTGCAATAATAACTCTTCACTCATCTACAAAACAACCACACAATCATCACACATGCTGTCAAACTATGATAATCGATGAGATCCATAGGTAACTTACCGTGCAAAGCTCTTGAGATAAAATACAACCTTTGGCATAATCCACGTCTACTGAATACAATGGTGTATTTTCAGGTACCTTGCTCATATTCTTCTCACGAGTCAGTTGATTCCTAATCGCATTCGTAAAGAAATAGCTCAACCCTTCTATCACAGTACTGAAACCAGCGCCATGATAAGGAACTTGCCAAGAAGGATCATCAACAGGGAAGGTGACAGAATCTTCGAACAGATTCATCACACGAATACCTAAATCAAGAAAATGACGACAATCGCTAAAAGACAACTGACTCAAAATATCTTACGATAAGAATTCAGAACCGAAGAATGATTCGGAGTTCCAACTTGATTCTCCACATCGTCGTGATTATCCTTCTGCTCCAACAGCTTGAAATTAGAAGACTTTGAACTTAGACCTCGACTAAAGAAAACGCCGTTTGAGACGAAAAACAAACAAGAATCTATCAAAGAACTTACAATAATTTCCCATTTCCTGAGAAACTCCGCATCACATACTTATGATCCTCTTCTTGAGATTGGCAAGCGTCTTTACTCAGTCGTAATTTGTGATTGTGACGATACAGATAGATCTTTCCAAAGAATTCGCGGTGAGCATCTACATCATCAGGCTCTGACTTGATGTAGAACGATCGACTGCGGTAGTCGGCATCGTTTGCATCATCGTGCTTGTGTTCCTTTTCCAAAATGATCTGAAAATTTGAATAAGCCACTGATTTCACCATCTCTTCTGCAATTAGAGGAATGATACCACCCTGATCGATCGCCTCATAATGATGATCTCGAACACGAAGTAACAAAGTCGCAAACGTATCTAATGCAATCTGTTTCTCCTTTTCTTTGAACTCTTGCTCTCGTGGAATCACTCGAAAGCAAGCCATAAAACCGAAGATCGTAGGAACACTAATGAACAGCAATACTAACATCGCAATCGAAGTGTTTCCGCTCGCGACACCAACAGCATTAATTAAAGCAGCAACCTTATCTAAAGTACATTTAAAATAAATCTGCTCCAATGGTGTTGGGGGAGTCTTTGTCAGAGCACTCCTGATTTACAAAGCATGAAGATTAACATATATTCATTCAAAAAATGCATGAATGCTCTTACCATGCTTTCGGGTCTGCCTTAAATGAATTCCGACAAGATCCATTGATCAAAGGATAATGATATTCGCTCAATGTGTTTGATTGATCTAATGCATAGAAAAGGACCAATGAGCAAGTTATCCCACCTTCGATCGCACAGAAATCGAACACTTGTTTAGAATAAGAACTATTGTCCAGCCTCGTGGAGGAGGAATTCAGGGTAACAAACACTGTTGCAGCTGAAGCCTCGTACGCGGCACGATTCATTTGCCAATAATCGTTACTATACTTGCTCAGCAGCAGTAAAGAATATCTTACAATCGCTTTCACTTCATTGTCATCAAGGAACTCATCATCGCCCGCCGAGCTGTATGGAAAGGATATTAACCCTGTCATTAAGTAGAAATAATTGCATGTGGTCGAGGTTTTCCCTATGCCTGTAGCACAATCACAATACTCTGGGACGTCTAAGTTCGTACCCATGTGATTAAATACAGGGAGGAAGAAACCACCGCCTGTCGAGATGAAACACAGTTGACGCATTTGATCCGATCCAGGGGGGTAAGCTGTGGTGTTAAAGATGCAGAAGATGGAATCCATGAAAGGATAACGAACGTCAAAGAATCTTCCGACACCATAGGTACCATAAGAGGTTGGAATATCAACTACCTCTCCATTGGCAACCATGAGATTATGAATATCAATGAAACCGAAGTTCACCGCCAAAGCTGTGGTAAACGCACGAACATCCAACTGAACTGTCAGGTAAGGGTTGTATGCCGTGTCTAACTGCTTAAACGCGAACGAGTAAAGAATCTGATTGCACACATCGTTATCAACGGCATCCTCTTGGTTCAATTGAGCACTAAAAACTCCATTGGCTTGGTCGTAGCTGACTGATGCCGGGAGTTTACAGTTCCCAGCAGAAGAACCTAAAGCCAATCCAGGAAATCGGGACTGAAACACAACTGTTGGGTCCCCGGTCAGTTGGAAATATTGCAAATTTCCTCGACCAGTAGTGGCGAAGTCTGTGGTCGAAGGATTGGCGGTCGAGTAAAAGCGAACGAAAGACATCCAAATCACTAGATCAATCGCCAAATTATTCTTCTCCGCAATTTGTCCGTAATAATTCAAAGATTTCAAATACATTCCCATCATTTGCTGGTACTGCGCTAAGGAATCAACCTCGAAATTTGAGAATGAGAAGCCATAAGGTGCTTGGTAGTACAAGAAGTTAGAAGTTCCTTGCCAGTTTCCTTTATTATCAGCGAGGAAATTCGAAGTAATTGAGATCGGCACAGTATGACAATCTCCGTTGCTTTCACTTAAGGAGATATAGGCTTGAGAGACAGAATTTTGATAATTCACAACAGTGAAATAAACAAAAATCCCCAAAGCAAGGCAATAGCACAACGAGCCCATCAAAAACTTTCCTAATAGAAAAGAATTCATACATAACAAAAGAATAGAAACAGATGAACATCGATTTACCATGGTTTGGGAGTTGTTTGACAATCTCTACTGGAATATTATCAAGAAAAAATTCTCGAAACTTATGATAAATAAAGGCCAATGTTGAGTCATCATCATCCGTTTCTTCTTCCTCTGTCGTAGCAAGATTCTCACGAATTACATGCAATTTATCAACAGGAACATCTTTCTCCATTCTGTCAACATAAAGTACACAAGTTGTTGTAGTTTTGGTTGAGGTTCTCCTGAACTGACAGCCGATTTTGAATCTTCCGGGAAGGAAACGGAGCGTAATTTGGCGGTACTATACTCTATATAACTATACTGTGATTCTTTTCGTAGGCTAAATGTAAATCATAAAAAATACTGAATGACTGATTGATTAGAAGTACGCAAGATTTAAAGAAAGGAGAAAGGGAAGGTGCTAACACAAGGAAATCATTAAATTTTACAGAATAGTCCTGTCTAAATATAACATGCAAATTTGCGAATTTGTAAATTAGTTGCGATCAATCCGTTTTCGGGAACCACCCCGTTTTCAGGAACCATAACCGTTTTCAGGAACCACCGTTTTTTAAACCCCCTAAATTCACATGTTTCGACTATAATCATCAAACTTTAGGAAATATTCATCATGGAGGAAGAGGAGGAGGATATCGACTATACATTTGAAGATATAGATGGGCTTCTGGATGAAGAATTCATCATATGGCTCAATGATGAAGGATTTATCGACATTGATGACGCCCGATGCGAAGTTTGTAATCCGACAATGCGTTTGAGAGCTTACGCGCATTATGTCCATAGATTTTGCCTGAGATGCCCAACTTGTCGTGTTCGTAGACCAGTTAATAACAATCCCTTCTTTTCAGTCAGCGGAAAACCACTTAGGAAGCAGCTGCAAATGTTAATTTGTTTTGTTCACGAAAGTTCACAGAGAACCACAGCGCAGGCGAATATGCTAGGGATGTTCATTCACCAATATTCGAACACTTTTCTGCAAATATTAATCATCTAGAAGGATTTCATGCAAGGGTGAGAGGAAAGTTACGATACTATGGTAGAAGGACATTGGAAGGAATTGATTTGTTTCTAGACAATGAAATGTATAGAAGTTGCAGTTTAGATCTTTTTAGCCCATTTAAATTGACATTTAATTAACTTCAAATAAGGTTTAAAAAACGGTGGTTCCTGAAAACGGTTATGGTTCCTGAAAACGGGGTGGTTCCCGAAAACGGATTGATCGATTAGTTGAACCCACAAAGATGAAAGGCTTTTCAAAGGATAACTATTATGAGGTAAGGATTCTCACTGCATTGATTGATAGTTGATTATTATCAGTCAACCACAGCTCAAACAATTAACATCACATTTGTGAAGGACAAAATTAATTAAATATTAATATTAGTTGAAAATTGAAAAATTCACGAAACACAAATCAAGAAAAAGAAACTTCTATCTTCCAAGATTAGAAATCACTTAGAAAGGGGAAAGTATTCAATGAAAACGTGAAAGAAGAAATAAGAAACGAAAGAAACACTCAACTGATTGATGCATACTTAATTACGATATTCTATTCTATTCTTTGTAATTTTTTTGTCTTATTCCTCCTTCATCTTATAAAACAAATGTTGTTGGATTCCGAAGACTATATGCAGTTAAAACAGAATAAGTAAAGATTTTATCACCAATCTGATAACCAATACGATCACTAGAATCTCTTGAAATTACTCTCATATCAAGATTCAAAAATAAACTTGCATGCATTGATAAAGCATTAGCTAAAGATACAAATAACGCAGGATCTTCATTCTGCAATAATAACTCTTCACTCATCTACAAAACAACCACACAATCATCACACATGCTGTCAAACTATGATAATCGATGAGATCCATAGGTAACTTACCGTGCAAAGCTCTTGAGATAAAATACAACCTTTGGCATAATCCACGTCTACTGAATACAATGGTGTATTTTCAGGTACCTTGCTCATATTCTTCTCACGAGTCAGTTGATTCCTAATCGCATTCGTAAAGAAATAGCTCAACCCTTCTATCACAGTACTGAAACCAGCGCCATGATAAGGAACTTGCCAAGAAGGATCATCAACAGGGAAGGTGACAGAATCTTCGAACAGATTCATCACACGAATACCTAAATCAAGAAAATGACGACAATCGCTAAAAGACAACTGACTCAAAATATCTTACGATAAGAATTCAGAACCGAAGAATGATTCGGAGTTCCAACTTGATTCTCCACATCGTCGTGATTATCCTTCTGCTCCAACAGCTTGAAATTAGAAGACTTTGAACTTAGACCTCGACTAAAGAAAACGCCGTTTGAGACGAAAAACAAACAAGAATCTATCAAAGAACTTACAATAATTTCCCATTTCCTGAGAAACTCCGCATCACATACTTATGATCCTCTTCTTGAGATTGGCAAGCGTCTTTACTCAGTCGTAATTTGTGATTGTGACGATACAGATAGATCTTTCCAAAGAATTCGCGGTGAGCATCTACATCATCAGGCTCTGACTTGATGTAGAACGATCGACTGCGGTAGTCGGCATCGTTTGCATCATCGTGCTTGTGTTCCTTTTCCAAAATGATCTGAAAATTTGAATAAGCCACTGATTTCACCATCTCTTCTGCAATTAGAGGAATGATACCACCCTGATCGATCGCCTCATAATGATGATCTCGAACACGAAGTAACAAAGTCGCAAACGTATCTAATGCAATCTGTTTCTCCTTTTCTTTGAACTCTTGCTCTCGTGGAATCACTCGAAAGCAAGCCATAAAACCGAAGATCGTAGGAACACTAATGAACAGCAATACTAACATCGCAATCGAAGTGTTTCCGCTCGCGACACCAACAGCATTAATTAAAGCATCAACCTTATTTAAAGTACATTTAAAATAAATTTGATTTAATGCTGTTGGAGGAGTCTTTGTCAGAGCACTCCTGATTTTAAAAAGCATGAAGATTAAAATATATTCATTCAAAAAATGCATGAATGCTCTTACCAGGCTTTCGTGTCTGCCTTAAAGGAATTCCGACAAGATCCATTGATCAAAGGATAATGATATTCGCTCAATGTGTTTGATTGATCTAATGCATAGAAAAGGACCAATGAGCAAGTTATCCCACCTTCGATCGCACAGAAATCGAACACTTGTTTAGAATAAGAACTATTGTCCAGCCTCGTGGAGGAGGAATTCAGGGTAACAAACACTGTTGCAGCTGAAGCCTCGTACGCGGCACGATTCATTTGCCAATAATCGTTACTATACTTGCTCAGCAGCAGTAAAGAATATCTTACAATCGCTTTCACTTCATTGTCATCAAGGAACTCATCATCGCCCGCCGAGCTGTATGGAAAGGATATTAACCCTGTCATTAAGTAGAAATAATTGCATGTGGTCGAGGTTTTCCCTATGCCTGTAGCACAATCACAATACTCTGGGACGTCTAAGTTCGTACCCATGTGATTAAATACAGGGAGGAAGAAACCACCGCCTGTCGAGATGAAACACAGTTGACGCATTTGATCCGATCCAGGGGGGTAAGCTGTGGTGTTAAAGATGCAGAAGATGGAATCCATGAAAGGATAACGAACGTCAAAGAATCTTCCGACACCATAGGTACCATAAGAGGTTGGAATATCAACTACCTCTCCATTGGCAACCATGAGATTATGAATATCAATGAAACCGAAGTTCACCGCCAAAGCTGTGGTAAACGCACGAACATCCAACTGAACTGTCAGGTAAGGGTTGTATGCCGTGTCTAACTGCTTAAACGCGAACGAGTAAAGAATCTGATTGCACACATCGTTATCAACGGCATCCTCTTGGTTCAATTGAGCACTAAAAACTCCATTGGCTTGGTCGTAGCTGACTGATGCCGGGAGTTTACAGTTCCCAGCAGAAGAACCTAAAGCCAATCCAGGAAATCGGGACTGAAACACAACTGTTGGGTCCCCGGTCAGTTGGAAATATTGCAAATTTCCTCGACCAGTAGTGGCGAAGTCTGTGGTCGAAGGATTGGCGGTCGAGTAAAAGCGAACGAAAGACATCCAAATCACTAGATCAATCGCCAAATTATTCTTCTCCGCAATTTGTCCGTAATAATTCAAAGATTTCAAATACATTCCCATCATTTGCTGGTACTGCGCTAAGGAATCAACCTCGAAATTTGAGAATGAGAAGCCATAAGGTGCTTGGTAGTACAAGAAGTTAGAAGTTCCTTGCCAGTTTCCTTTATTATCAGCGAGGAAATTCGAAGTAATTGAGATCGGCACAGTATGACAATCTCCGTTGCTTTCACTTAAGGAGATATAGGCTTGAGAGACAGAATTTTGATAATTCACAACAGTGAAATAAACAAAAATCCCCAAAGCAAGGCAATAGCACAACGAGCCCATCAAAAACTTTCCTAATAGAAAAGAATTCATACATAACAAAAGAATAGAAACAGATGAACATCGATTTACCATGGTTTGGGAGTTGTTTGACAATCTCTACTGGAATATTATCAAGAAAAAATTCTCGAAACTTATGATAAATAAAGGCCAATGTTGAGTCATCATCATCCGTTTCTTCTTCCTCTGTCGTAGCAAGATTCTCACGAATTACATGCAGCTTATCAACAGGAACATCTTTCTCCATTTTATCAAACTAAACCAGAATAGTAATAATTTGTTTTCGCTGGCTTGACAATTTCAAACTGTCCGGTATGAGAAGAGGAGGCGTAAAGTTATGAGAAATGCATATTTTTTACAACACAAGTTTACTGTACGAGATATAGCTATACTGTAAAGTTCAAAGGCGAAACAAAATGGAACTCATGAACAATACTCAATGAGTTATTAGAAGCGCAAGCCAGAGAAAGTTAAGAAGAAGGGCAAAGTTTTAAACCAAAGGGAAAAGAAAAGGCGTAAACACAATGAAATCATAATAAGAAACCAAAATACGAAAAAGCACAAAAAAACAAATAAAATGATACAAAAGCTACTAAAATTTTCACAGGGCGGTTTGGACTGACGCTTCAATATAATAAATCAAAGATGTAAATTGATAAAGTTATACGTACTGCGGAAGGTGTTCACAGGGCGTGTACAAGTTCACTAACGAGGGTGGCTGAACATTGGCTCGGAGGTTACTTGGAGGAGCTTTTTCCACATTATCGCCGAGTGAAAATTGAATATTTCTGTCAAGACTGATACTTTCCAAATCATCGGATAATTGAGATGCCTTTTCTTTCTTCTCTTGCTTTTCATGCTGCTTACGTGCACAAAGAATACTAGCATAAGTAACTCCTACCAGTAATAAAACCCCAACAACAATGATTGTTGCAACATCTCCTACAAACGAGCCAGTAGAAATCCGGTTTAGAATACCATGATTGCTTGAGGATGAGGAAGATGACGTCGAGGTGGTTAGTCCTGAGTTTGACTTTGGCAGAACTTTGATTATCGCCATCATACCGTTATCCTCATGGAATAAAATGTGGCAATGATATACAAAAGATCCAGCTGGAACTAAGGAGAAATCTATGCGGATTTTGACACTCGGGTAAGGGCCAGATCCGGACCATGCAGGCACAACTACTGTGTCACGGTATTGCATTTGTTCAGAAGAGACAGCAGTACCGTTTATCTCAAGGAGCAGAAAATGCATTTGGTGAATATGGAAGTGATGCAATTCTGCACTCTGGTTTTCAATAACCCAATCCTCCACCTCATCCTGGGAAGTGACAATCGCAGGACGTGATCTCATGGAAAATGCTTCAGGAGTGGCTCCTTTCGAAGTAATGTAAAATTCAATACCATTGGTGAAAGCAAAAGAGAAGTAAAGCTCTCGGGTCTTGGTTGGAGTTTTCTTGTAAAGCTCCTCGAGAGGGCTCAGAGCAACAATCTGCTTTGATGGCATCGGAATGATTACTTCAGGATCTTTTGCATCTTTGAGGGGAAGAAGTTTAATCACAGGACGAGTTGGATCATTTTCCCCGAAGAAACCAGTTTCAACCTTAAGAGTGTATAAGATCGCCTCTTTCACCTTGCAAGAAGGTCCAGTAATAATAAACTCAGCTCTACCTGCTGGAGGAATCACTATATTTTGCTTAGTAATGGTTTTTCCCATCTGAGTGGCATCTTGTGAGTTCACTGCCGATCCATCTAACGAAACCAATTCAAGGGGTTGTACCACTCCATCAAACTGAAGCTGCAAGTTTAATACCATAGATGACCCGCTATTCAAAACTCTCCAAAACTGCTTTTGGTTGGGTTTAATTTCAAGAAGGGCAGGATTATAATGTGGATAATAAATTGGAACATCATTGACTCGAATGTCGTTCGCCGGGACATTAGTCGCATTCGTAGGAATAGAACCTGTTGGAATTGTCAGCTCACGAAAAACAAAGATCTGTTCTGGTAATCCTCCGACAGCAGGTACGTAATTTTCAATGCCTTCGACAATAACGGCTCCAGTTGCTCCTCCTTTCACTGCATCATCTGAAAATCCATGAACATGAGGATGGTACCAAAACAGACCTGGAGGCTGTGAAGGTGGAAAATGAATATCATAGGTAAATGTTTCCCCAGAATTAACAATGGTCTCGACAACTTCGTCTCCGTGGCATACAGGTTCAGTATGAGCCCCATGAAAATGAATGTTAGTGGAGGAAACAGTAACCTTCTTTCCCCCACACATCATCGTGGTATTTACACCTGTCATGTTTGTATGAATCGATACAGTATTTGGATTCACGTAGTTATTAGTGAGAGTAAACACCAAGTGTTCCCCTTGCTTCACTCGCATTGTTGGTGATTGGAGACCATTATCGGTCATGTAGCAGAAGAGGTCACGACCAGCATCGTCTTTGTTTGCCTGGAAATTTACATGAACATCTAAATACTCATATGAGCTGAAGAGGTTTGGTGGCTGTTTAATGTATGTAGATTCAGCATACTTGAAGCAAGGATTCTTGCAAGAAGCGTTCACATTTGCAGTCAAGATTGGGGAGCGCAGATTTGCGGCTGCCATGTTCATGGAATGCATTGCCATAGCAATGATCGAGAAATTTCCAAGAATAAAGAAAGATAAATAGGAGTTTCTGTAGCTCATGATTGCCTTTCCTTCGTTTAATTTATGTGCGGAACATAGAATATTCTGTCAAGAAAAAGAGTCGTTGAGAAACGTTCCTAAAATAACGGCATTTTCAACGGATAGAAGTTTTTACTTTTATTTTGCAGGACTGTGAATTTTGATTTTTTAAGTTTAAAGTTCCATACCGTTGCTTCTTTTTAATCTTGCTTGTCAATTAGATGTTTTTTAGCTAACCACTCGGTCATATACTTAAGTTCATAAGAGCGCGGCCACCCATTATGTCCAGTATGTAATGGGAGCAAATCACCAATAAGACCCTTCACTTGTGTCTCTGGCAGTCTTAACGATGGGGAAAAGCATTGCACCAACGAAAAATAATTGGTCACAGAGTTAGGAGAACCTACCGTTTCATTTGATTGCTTTATCAAAGGTATAGATGATTCAAGATCGCGTTCAGCCTCAGATTGGTACACATGGTTAACTCCTCCGTCTATTTTAGAAAGGCCCTCTTTCGACGCAGTTTTTCGCACTGATGCACTTGCTGAGGATGCAGCAGTAAATGCAGAAGAAACACTCGGAAATACACCAGACTTAACATTCGGTTGATGTGGATAATGAAAAGCTTGCTGCTTATCATATAATAATATAAGTGCGGAGCGAATGAATTTTAATTCGTCATTCTTCCCAAGACTTTCAGGATACAACTCATCTAACAGCTCGTGTAAATCATCAATTGCATCTTTCACAGTCTTTCTATAAGATTTATTCACCTCTTTAGGTGATCGACTGTTATACTTTTCTTGCTGCTGTGTTTTTCTTCCTCCTGGAGCTGGAGTCATTGGTACTGAGGTTAAATCCGAACTGATCTTAATATTCATAGCATTCCATACGAGATATCCACATAACCATGATTGTAAAGTATCTAATGATTTGCTCATGGCATGACCGAGAAGATAATCAGATCCATTGGTTATACGATATAAGGCAATAAAAGCTTTCTTAAACGGTAATAACGGTTTCCCTTCAAAGCTGGAATCTGTCATTTTAAGTGTGAGGTAATCTTCTAATTTAGCCTTTCGGGAAGTCATAGCGGAAAGTAACAGCGGATGTAGCGAGGTTGAGTTTAAGGAATCATCTTGTGAAGAATTATTGTTGATGGGTGAGGGGGAGCTGTACTTATTGCTGGATTTAGCTGCAGCGGAGGTTCCGTTATCATTATTGTTACCACTATCTTCCGTATCTTTCTCGTCATCGGGAGAATTCATTAACTCGGCAGCTGAATTGCTTAAGATTTTCGTCTTCCCAACCCTCTTATTAACTCTACCTGGACTATTAACACCACTGGATGGTGAAATCCCCGAATTATTTGTTGAGGACAACCCTCCTTTTCTTTGAATCATCTCAATTTGATTGAATTGAAGTAAGCCTCCCGCATTTCCAGAAGTGCCATCAAAACCTGTATTATTCGCGGATTGATTATAGTCTAAACTCGAAAGGTATGCTATCTTGAGGAAACAATAATAAAAGTGAAGGATAAACTTTGGGGTCAATTGCAACAACGATAATGAAGATGATGACGCAATACTTATTTCATCAAGTATTTCTTGTGCTTGGTGGGTATTATGCAACTCTTCCTTCAGGTAGTAAGAAACCATATAATTCGTTGTGGCTTTGGGAATTGCGTAAAAATCATCATTGAAACACAATTTATATGATATTCCTGCTTTGAGCGACGCAGCTTCATGAACTATTTCGTCTGCTGGATCCTGAATTTCGAAGATAAGGAAGAAAGGGAAGAAGTTAGAGAGAAAATTGATACCTGTAAGACAATCTTTGGACAGTTCGCTTTCAAATAATTATTGACAACATTTGTATTCCAAAAAGCTCCAAATTTCATGAAATTTCCAGCCCATGATCCCATCAATCGACTGGCTGTAGCATCTAACGAAGCAAATGTTCGATCACATACTAAAGCGGCAATACGATTATTATTGTTCGCGGCTATTGAACAAGCAACTAAACCACCGATCGATTCGCCGTGAACGATAATCTTTGCTTCTAAATGCGGAAATTCGTTTCTTAAGAAATCCATTACAGCTTGCCCATCCGCTTGTAAGACAGTGGGTGATGGACTTCCTGTGCTTCTTCCATACCCTGGATAATTATAAAAGAATACATCATAGCCGAGATTAATATAATAGCCTAGCCATGATTTCTCAAATTCTTGTTGGGAAATCGTCTCATAATAAGCTGCATTTGGATTACAGAAGAGGACAAGACCTTGAGACTCAGGAAATATCGAGTTCTGATCGATGGAAGATCCAGGTACTTGAATCGAGAGTCCTTTTCCTTGACTTGAAGAGGAAGTAGAAGAGCCTTTCTGAAAGGATTCTGGATGTAATCCGTTATTGCTGGTAGCATTGTGAACTGGTGAGGTAGAGGAAGTTGGTGAGGGTTTCTTTGGTGGCTGTTTCTGTAACTCGAGAGCTTTCATCGCATTAATATACACACCGTCAATACGATTCCCATTCGATCCTTTAATCCAATAGTTCTTTGCACCATAACGATGCGTTAAAATCGCTCTCATATAAGGGAAAGTAATATGTTCAAAGCTATTAATCTTTTCACGAAAGGAACAAAATAATTTCAATAACTGTGAAATGCCCAAACCACCCTGATTCGATGATTCTCCATCCTCTCCATGATCATTAGAGTCTCCACCGTTCCCGCCATTACTTTCAGGTAAAAGTGTTTGTGTTAAAACTCTAATAGTTTCAGAGGCTTTAAGACATTTACTTGCATGAGTTAATAATAGTCTTTGATTCTTTTGTTGATGGTGATGATGGTTCTGTTGGGTGGTAATCGAATGCGAAGAAATATGATAAAATTCTTCATTTAAAAAATGATATAGGTAATGAAATGATTGATAATATTGTTCTAATTGTATAATAAAATCATTTAATAATTTAATTTCTAAATAATTTAATTCTTTTTCTGCTTTACAATAATCAATAGTATCCTGTAAATAATTCATCATATTTGGTAAATATTCTATCATCATTAATATTTTTTGTAATTCTTGCATATTCGTATATATTTCTTGTATTGGTAATTGTCCATTTGCTATTAATAGCATGGTAGATGAATATTGATTGGAATGTATGGCAATATTCTCTAAAAATGATAAAATACGTTTCCAAAAGTCTTGTGCTAATTGTTTTTGTGTTGATTGATTACATCCTGGAAATGCTATTAATCTTATAATATATATAATCAGATAATGGAATAATAGTAAAAAGATAATAAACGAACCATAAGAGGTAATAATAAAACTTAATATCCATAGTGGTAAGAAAAAAATTGTAAAAATTATATAAATTAAAATTAATACACCTAAAGATATTAAAGGATTAAAACAGATCATTCGAAAAGGTGTCCATAACTTCTCTGCTAATGTTTGAAAGCAAAGAAAATTAGTGACACGACCAAATGATGACGTTTCTTCCCGAGAAAATTCCTCTAAAGGTGTCATCAAGGTATAGCTTAGATTTGTTACGTAACGCATTTGATCTGAATGATATCTCAAAGGAAATGTTAACTTCACAACCAAATCCAATTCCTTTTACCCTATCTCGTTAAAGCAGATCTCGCTTTATAATAGTCTCAGTCTTTTGTTAGAAGAGATATTGATGAAAGTAATGGAAGAAGTTGTTTGGAAAGTAACCTATCCTAGAAATAGTCATGATAATTTTTTGATAGAGAATCGTGATTGGAATTCTGTTCAACATTTGTGGGCGAAGTTGTTAAGTGTAAAGACTTTACCTGAGTTCTTTTCTGGAGATCAGGAGTATGGGATCACAAGACTCAGAGACTTACAGTTTGATCGAGAAAAGGAATTTCGCCCAAATAACCCCAAAGCTGGACGTAAGACATTTTCATTAGTTCTTGGATATAATGGTTCCAAGTATTCTGGCTATCAGCAGCAGAAGGGAGCTAACGTGATCACTGTGGAAGATGACTTGGACCTCGCTTTTGGACGCAAGTTAATCGCATCTGGGCGTACAGACAAGGACGTATCTGCTTTATCTCAAGTTGTATGCTTTTCAACCTTTGATAATGATGTAACCTGTGAGAAAATAATGGAACAAGTGCAAGCTGCTGAGTCAATAAAGAATCACAATATAGCGATCTGGGAATGTGAAAGAGTCCCAAGAAAGTTTCACCCTATCTTTTCTGCAACTTGGAGACGCTATATTTATGCCTTTCCCCTCAATTCTGGTATATATGGCGATGAGAAGAAGACTGATATAGATGTGAACTTCGTTAATTCCTGTCTCAACAGGTGAGTAATAATTAACCTAGAGCATGTTTTTCTATTAACTTAATGGTCTGTAGGCTTATCAATCGAACTCTTCCTTACAATGGCTTTGCTCATCGTGATGATCGGACTGGAGGAGAAGGATTGCAAGATTATTGTGTAATGTTTCGTGCAAGAGCCGAAGTGATGGATCTTTCCTCTGTTCTCGGATTTGATGAAACTATCGAAGGTCAAAGGTCACAAATTCTATGTATTGAGCTCGTTGGCTCGAGGTTTCTTCGTCGAATGGTTCGAATTCTTGTGGTAAGAATTCTGATGTTTCGTGAATGATCTCTCTTTATACGTACTTCATTTAGGCGACAGTTCTTCGAGAATCTGTTCTGCCTGTCGATGAACGGGATAAAGATATTTTGTTAAAAATTGCCTTAACAAGAGATCGGTAAGGATTGTTTGCATCTATTCCAAGACTCTCTTACCTTTATCATGTTCAGAGGACATGCAGCGTATGCCGTGCCTGGAGTTGGTTTAGCTCTGTGTGGAGTTGGATATAGTTTGGAAGGAGATGCACATAAAGACGTAATGATTCCTGTAGAACCTCACTTTCAGTCAGTTATTAATTATTACCAGCAACAGGCCAAGTCTACTAAAGAGCGGCTGTTAGACCAAGACAGTGATATAGAAAGAGATGAAGACGAAGATCAACAGGATGGATCTCGAAAGAGAAAGCTGTCGAGGAGAGAAAGATATCAACAGAAAATGAAAAAGAACAACAATAATTATGCCATTTCTATAGACCATTTAATCCCATCACATCCAGCGACTCCCAATACTCAAAACTTGCAAGCTTTTCTTTCTGATGGGAGTGTAACATCCTTTTCATCATTGCTTAACATACCATTCGAAAATGAGCTGATGAGCAAGGACGGTGAACTCCTCTACTATCCTCAAAGATCCTTCCATTTCCCTCAAGTCGGAAGAGACATCGTCCTGACACAGTCTTATTCTCAGATCGCATCGACTATTTGGGATGCGGAAGTTGTTTTAGCTCATTTCCTTGATCAGTATAAATTTAGTAAAGAAACAAATAGCAGCCATGGAGAAGAAGGAAAATCAATTTTAGTGGAATTAGGTGCGGGTGTTGGACTCGCAGGGATGGTCGCTTCGTTGAAACAGTACTTTAATAAAGTTATCTTACAAGAAATCGATGAAGAAGCTGTTCAATACATGAAAGAGAGAATTAATGAATTTAAGAGTTCATCTAATCTCAAAGACAGTTTGAATTGTGAAATAGCTGCTTTGCCTTGTCTTTGGGGTGATGAAGGAGTTGCTGATATAGTCAAGCGAATTGAAAGAAGTCGCAATGAGAGAATAGAGTGGATAGTCATGGCAGATGTCTTGTATCATCAAGAGGATTTCCAAAGTTTGTTAACAACCGTAAAAGGCTTACTTCTTGAGGGAGGTAATGTTCTTCTTGCATTCGAACAAAGGAGAAAAGATGTGAGTGCCTTCTTGCTTCAGTTGAGAAGTCTCTTTCGATCTTGCCATGTCAATGAATATGCAATTAAAAGAGATGAAACGATTACAAGAATCTATCTATGTCATTTTGAGTATTTCCTCTCATAATATTAAAAAAAAAAAAAAGCTTTCAGATTGAGTTTTGTTATCATATTTACACCCATCCTCATACATACAGTTTAATCACGTTGCAATAAATAGAGGTTAAAGAAGAGAATTGTTAATTGTGTGGTAAGAGATTTGACTTTAACTTTTGTTTGAATCTTATTGCATGTTTCATCATTGCATCATCATTTTCATGTTGTTCTTTGATATAACGGAAAATATCTTGGACCGTTGGGGAAGGGTTTGTAAGAATTTTCTCTCTTGTTGGAGAGTAGACTGCCATCGTCCCGACCGAAAATAATGCAATTCTCTGTCAAGAAGAAAATAATAAAATCGATTCTTCTTCAAATTCATAATGCGTCCTACCTGTGTTGTGATGTCAGGATCTTGAACAACCATCTTCATCATGACTGAGATAATTCCTAACGAAGCTATCGTCTCACTCAGCTCACCACTGTTCCTAACAAGATTACCGATCGCTCCTGCAGCATTAGCTCTTGTCTTCTCATCGCCATCAGACAAGGTTGTGACTAACGATCTTAAGCAAGATTGAAGTGCGGGATATAACTCTCTCGAATGAAAAGCAGCGTTTCCCACTATTAACGAAAGAATTTAAAAAAATCATAGAAAGAATGGTGCATTTTATACACATACCAGCAAAACTTGCAAACTTTCGAGTATTGGCATTACTATCACCACAACAATTAGATAATAGATCAAGCAGAGTAGAAGATCTCTCTCCCTTTGCATTTGTGACATTACTTTTCAATGTAGAATAAAATCTATCAGAATGTCTGGAAACGAGTGGTAACATAAAAAACTAGAGCATCATAGCATAGGACTTACCGACATAGATTTCCAATGAGATTGCATCCTTTTGCTCGAATAACAGCGTTTTCATGAATTAAGATAAAAGCGAGCTTATCGGCATGAAAAACCCGCGTAAGTAAATCATAATATTGCTCAGAATTTCTCGCTAATTGCGAAGAAATCTGGAGACCATTGATTAATGCTTCATCCTTATGTCTCTTAATATCATTCGGATTCGAAGAATGATGATGAGGATGCTGACCAAGGAAATGATAGTAAGTCTCTGTAGGAGCTGGTGACACAGCTCCATCTTCATTGTTATTTCCATCAATTCCTCCAAAGATGTTATGAGGAAACCCATCGATGATCGCTAAGCCATTACACTCCACAAACTATAAAAGTTAGATTAGGTGTAGCTCGTAGATCTCTAAAGTGTTTACCTGGAGAAGGAACTTATTGGATGTCAGAACCAACTCGGAGAACATGTTTAAGACATGGCTAACGCACTTGTATGAAGTGTACATGATATATTCCTGTAGACTCTGAATAACCATTGAAATAACATTTTCTTGGTTCATCTGCTCCGTCATACTGCTAATTTCTTCCTTGGTTAATTGAACATTACTTGTGTTCCAGATAATAATGAAGTTCAACATTGATACAATTGAAGCAATTATTTCACTGGCTAAAATACCTTGAGTGTTATACTGATGAAGAGCATAAGTGCTGTGACACGGTAGAGCATGCACAATTAGAACCCACATATTCACCATCTCAAGATGCTAAAAACGCATGATCAAAACCGAGATTCATAAGAGCTGAACTATGCCCTTACCTTTTTTGACAAGAAAACACTTAGATAAGAAATAAAAGATGTCGACCGAATCCATTTGATGACATTTTTAAAGACGCCAGTAGCAGCCGAGGTTGACATATTGCTCCCACCTTTTGCATTCGGTGTGTTCCCATCATGATTATGACGTGAAGTAGTAACAAGATGATAAACAGCAGAGAAAATGGAATTAATTATCAAGAATGAATGATAAAGGCCGATTGGCGAGATCTCTCCATTACCCTAATAGAAAAAGTTATTTTCGAGAGAGGAAAATATTTCGAGTCACGTACCGATAACAATATTAGCGAGAACAAAGTTTCCAACCAATCATAAATCGTTTCGACCGCTCGATTATCCTGAGATTGTCTTCGAATGAATTTTCCAATAAATCCAATGATTCCATCATAGATTCCAACTAACCTTACCCCAAACTCGAATCCATTAACCCAATAACCTTCCATGGACAAGGAACCGCTTCTCCACGCATCTTTATCGTGAGCATAATTACTTTCTTCTCGACATTTCTTTATCCACTGAACTTCCCAAGTTAAACGCTGTAAACTTACAGCTAGAATACGGTTCGATAACATCGTCTTTTGGATATAATTCTCAATCTTCTTCATTTCATCCTTTCTCAAAACAACAGGCTCTAAATATACGTCATCAACTCCACTTCCACCCGTCACAGTATCCTCATCCGACTTAGCGAAGGATTGTTGCTGAGTTTCTAAAGTCGTGGGTGGAATGGCCGTACTAATAGTGGCAGTTGTTGCCAGGCGGTAAATGTTGTCGATTACATGGAATAATGTAAAAAACAATTTGCGATAATTCATATTCGTAAAAATAGCCTCTTCTGAGTTATTCGAGGTAACTATAAACTTCTTTTGAAAAATGGAAAGAGCTGTATGAACACATTCCATTAGCTGAGTATAAGATAACACTTGAGCACAAACAAAGGTATTTAGTATCATTAAACTCAAAGTAATACGATCAATTATTGACGCATTGATCGACGCTCCTTTCCCACCACCAGCAGCGGATAATTTCATTTCTTCACTCATTTCATGAAAGATAAATCGATTTAATAAAGAAACAAGATTTCCGTTGTCATAATGGCTTGTGCGATTAGAGATATACCTGCTGTTCATCACCAAGAGATGATAAAATATTGTGAGCAGCTCGATCTGTAAGCTGGTGATAATGGAGTTATTGCCAGTGCTATTTCCATCTCGGGGTGTCACACTACTATCGGCGGATGGTTTAATCGAATATTCTAAGACTTGCTGCAAGAGTTGAAAGAAAATAATGAGCTTCTGACCATCTTTCTCGCAGAATTTCTCTCCAATTGTTCGTGTAATTCGCTGGCGCGAGCCGATTCTTTCTGTGAGTTCATCAAAGTCGAAAGAGGAAGAATAAAAGGCCTTTTGCTGATGGGATTGCACTAAGTTTTCTAACGGCATAGGTAAACAGCGGGGAAATGACGCATTATCTCTTTGAGAAGAATGCAAAGCAGCACTTTTCTGGGAATTGAAAGCCTTAGGAGTTAAAAGATAGAACAAAGATTTTGTAATCATCGCAAGTATGGAAGAAGGAGCAGAGGCGGATGCTGTCACTGATGGAGACGCGGTCTTCCCCGTAACTGGAAGAAGGGAAGGGGATGTTTGACGACTAATGCTATAAATAACATAAAGATTGTCACATATAAGGCTTGGAATTTGCTGTGCTAAGAGCATGTTGTAAAGATTATCAGTCATCTGTGGGAATAAGCTAATTCCTAAGTGAGAGTAGAATGAAGCAAGAGCTGGTAAGGGGAAGAGAAGAGTGTTAGTACTTGATGAGTTTTCAGAACCAAGATGATGACGAAGAAAGGAACTAAAAAAGGAAATAATATTCCAACGATCAGTTATAGATAAACAAAAGAAATCCAGGATAATGCTCTCATTAATATCCATAAAATCTAAAAATTGAGATAGTTTCGCAATAATCTCTTTCTTTTTCTCAACATTAGTTGTTTTACCACCTGAAAGGAAATCTTGAATGTGAGATTTCTCATTAATTTCATCCTCTGAAGGAGTGAGTACAACGGCTGTTAAAAATCCGATTAATTCTCCGAAGATATCAGTTGAGGTGATGGAATCACTTTTCGTCAAATTACTGGCATTTCCGCTTCCATGATCATTATTCTCTCTCTCTAACGTGGTCACGAGTAAATCACTAATCTTCACCAAAAGAGAAATTTGATCACAAATAATTTTACTCATACAAAAGGAAGAACTTAATAATTCATTTTTGACAGAAATTTCATTCTCAGTTCCTCCCGTGATAATAAATTGTTGAAAATATGTTCCATCCAAAATTTTTCGGAAGTATTCAGTACAAGATTTGCAAACAGAGAAAATATTTAACATCATTTCATTAATCAGAGGTATTGTCTTTTTATTGTAATTTAATGAAATTTGATTATTCTTTAAAGATTCTCTCAAATATTCATAATACTCTTGTAGTGTTGCTTCTAAAAATGATTTAAATTGCTTTAAATCCTTAGATTTGATGGTAAATTGTTCATCTAGGTATTCATACTGCCAATATCTAATAAAACTTTCATTTTCAAAGACGGTCTTAGGAGATGGTGGACGTGGTGCTGTGGGAATAGTGGAGTTTTTATTCTCCTTTTTATTGGTGGTGGTGATTACTCTTTCTTGGAATTCGAATTCATCGTCGACTAATAACTGTTGATCGTCGTACAGCTCTTCCTCGACTTCTTTCCCTCGACTTCCATCTTGATGGCGATGTTTATGAAGAATGCTAATATCTAATCCTATAACAATATCCGCGTCTTCATTAACTTCCTTCGCATCTTTCAAACTATTTCCACTCGAAACTGTTGTTGCAGTTCTATTAATCAACGAGTTATGGAAATCATTGTCATGAGAGTAAGAGAAGGATTCCGGTTCAAGTTCTGCCACATCATTTTCATTGGCTAGATATTCCACTTTTTCTGACTCGAAGGAATGACTATCATCTGCTGGTGCAACTTTCGCAGGTGCAGGGATCGACGCAACTCCACGAATATTCTTGGCGTCACTTTTCTCTTGCCACGTATCATTTGCCTTGGCGGAAGGGTTTCGGGAAGAGGCTTTTTCCAATGCACTCGAATCGGCGGTTTTACTAAACTGGAATCTGTGATCGGTTTGATTTATCGATATTCCAGCAGTGACCCCTGCCGTAGTATTGCTAGTATTTCCAGCATTGGAGCGAGTACTTAAGGGTGCCGATCTTGCCCGCTCTTTTGTCGATGCTTCCATCATATCAATATTTAAATTTTTGGCAATCCCATTGATTGAATCGTCGTCTTCATTATCAGAATGTATGGAAATATTACTGAAATCTAGATTCGCTTTAGGGTCTTTCGCAAAAAGCTCAGTTTCATTGCTTCCATGTAATCCAACAGATGTCATCTGTGCAACATAATCCTGGTAAGCTATCGCAGAATCGTCGGTAAAAATAGAAGCTTCGACAGAAGCCTTTGTAGTCGAGTTAACCAGGCCATTAATACTTGGTTTACCGACAGAGGGAAAGCGGGAAGGATCGCGCACTTTTCGGACATTGTTACCACCGTCGATATTGCTACTATTATTGCTATTTGTGTCGTCATATTCTTTCTTCTCTTCAAACCTATTCATAGCAGCGATTTTTCTTTCATCTTCTTCACGAAGTTTGGCTTGGAGTCGATTATTTGCTTCGATTTTGCGTTGCTGTTCTTCTTGCTCAGCACGAACTTGCTGCGCTATGCGAATACTTGCTGCACGTTCACGATATAAATCACGCTCTTGTTGTAATTTCTTCGCCCTTTCTTTCACACCTTGCGCATGAGGCAGCTCTTTATCATCTCCATAAAGATTGAAATTAGTCTGATGTTGATTCTGATTTAATCCTAATACTAAATCTGTTCGAATATTTTGAGTCGTAAATAAGTTCATTTTCTCTGCCCCAATAATACTCTCTAATCGCTCCCTTGGACCATTCATCAAACTGCTTCCACCAGCATTTTGATAGTGAGATTTCTCTGTTCTTGCTTTCATGCGATCTTCTTCTGTTTCTTTCACAAATGGATGGTTCAATAAATGTGGCCAAGTTAATCGTTTTGCAGGATTCTTCTGTAATAATCCTTGTAAAAAGGATTTGAAATTCGCAGAGATATCACTAGGAAACTTCACGGGATCTTTCACAATATGATTGATGAGAGTGTAAATACTATTAGTATAAAAAGGTGGTTGTCCAACGTAAAGCTCATATAAAATAATTCCTAAGGACCAAAGGTCAGAGGTTGCGTCGTATGGCTGTTCTTTGACAAGTTCTGGACTCATATAAAGTGGTGTTCCTTTAATGGAGGTGAGGACCATGGTATTATTCGACATTGCACGAGCAAATCCAAAGTCGCAAAGCTTAATTCGCCCATTGGCGCCAATCAAAACGTTCTGCGGTTTCATATCACGATGGATAATGCGATTTGAATGAAGGTAGTGCAAAGCTTTCACTAATTGCTTTGCGATCTGCTGAACGGTAGCCTCAGGCAAACGTTGATCATCTTGCAAAATATCAAATAATTCACCTTGAGCATACTCAGTAACAACACAGAATTCTCTTTCCGTTTCAAATGCGTCAAACATTAAAATAATATTCTCATGATTTAAAGTTCGTAAAATTCCAATTTCTTGTCGAAGATTTTTGATATCCTTCTCTGACTTGCCATGCTTATTAATAAATTTCATGGCAACAGTAAAACCAGTATTTTTTCTTCGAGCCTTGTAGACCTTTCCAAAAGAGCCCTCTCCGATATGCTCCAGAACCACATAGTTCTCCATTTTAGGTCAACCGCAATTGAATCTTTCCTTGGACAAAAACAAAAAGCCTTTCACAGAAATAGCTCTCTAATCTCCCCAACCTCAATCGATGATCGCTTTGGTCAAGGTCAAAGTCGGATTGATAGCCTACTCAAAGAGAATTGAAATTCAAAAATGTGTCCTCAATTTACAATGGGTGAGATAATTTTTCCATGTTTTTTCCTTGGATTTATCTCGGAAAAGAGTGAGAATAGATTTAGGAAAAGGTTTCTTTTATCTTGGGGAAATGTCAAAGAGTGAAGACAATATTCAATACTTTAGGCCAGAACTAAGCTGCACTCTCCATTATTGGGCGCAGACGAGGGCTGTATCGGCGAGTGCTGCTGCAACGGGACTGAAAACCTCTTCTACTGTCGAGTTCGTGAAGACCAAAATCATCAAAGTTCATCCTGTATTGCCTTTAATTCTCTCCTGCGATGAAGAGGAAAACATTACTCTTTGGAATTACGAGTTGAAGCAAAAGCTGATGTCACAACCAGTTTATTCATTTATTAATGAGCAGCAGCGGAAAACAGCTGTTGCCGCGACCCCTCAAACAAAACGTTACAACCAACGATCGATGGATCGTCACAACGATGAATTACTCTTCCAGCCAAAATATGTCAGTTATGCTCCAAGAAAGCCGATTGATCAGTCTGCGAAATATCGAGAGGTCTATGGAGCTGTGAAGGATCTCGACTTTGCCGACGAAAGCACAATCACTTATAATGGAAGCAACGATGCTACCCCTCAATCAGCTGAATATCGAATTTTCATTCAATTTGATCAAGCTGTAGCATTTATTCACCTTATGACGAAGAAGGTGAGTTTGGTAACACCGCAGATACTCAACAACAAGGCGCCCACTGCAATCGATTTCCTGACACCAAATTCTTGCATGATTGGTTGTAGTGATGGTGGTGTTCGTATTTGGAATATTTCTCAGTCAAAAGTTGAGAAATCTTTTTCCATTGGAAAGACTGATGTCAGTATCTTGAAAGTACTTCCTTTCGAAAGGTAAAGAGAATTCCTTTCACAAACTCTTTCCTTATTTTTCATTATTTTGATCTTCAGTCCAGTGGAAGAAGCAGCAGATTATCAAAAAATTCGTGTCTTCTCATTGGGCGGTGATGGGAATGGCTTGTTCTGGTGCTTTACCTTGCAAAATGGTGTCATTATAACAGGAACGGACAACGCAATCGCAAAGTTAAATGAACCAATTTCTCAAAAGGTTTCTGCTCAAAGTGTTTTGGTGGACCGTGAGAATCAACAATTGATCATTCGAGTTACGGATCATAAGTTTAAGTAAGTGAATATAATTTTTCCCCGCTTCCTTCCTCACAGCAACGCAGCGTTTGGGACCTCCAGGATCTTCATTCAATCGCGACCTCGCTCAAGGATTCGAAAAGAATGTCAAGTGGTAGACGTGGTTCTCTCTTAACCTTTAAAATTGGTGGTGGTAATGCAAACCCCGCGGACGATGGGATGCCGAGAATCAACTGTCACGCTGTCTTGAAGATTGAGAAAACTCTTCAACAGAGTATTACCAAAGTTTATTCGTTTGCATTGATGAAGCACCTTGCCTTCTTATCTGGGGTATATGCTGTGACTCCAAAGAACCACATGATTATGTTGGTTCATGTAAGAACTCTCTTGTTTTTCTCTCGCCTCAACTGATAGTATATAGAGCGCATCTGGAGGTGGCGATGATAGTGAACAAGCATCCGCTATAACAACTGCAAATGAAAAGCAACGATTAAACTTATTACTGGAAATAAATCTTCAAAGATATGTGGTAAGTCTTTGGTAGTTGGAGGGGTTTTCTTGAATTCAACCTTTATCACAGAATGATTATTACCAAAAGATGTCAGGGGGAACGAGTTTTAATGCAACAGACCATTTAAAGATTTATTCCATTAATACTTCAATTCTTAATCCACATTTATTAATTCTAGCGACATCCTATGGGCCTATGGTTCTTTCATTGCCTCAACTCCCTGTAAGAAGTTTCTTCCTCTGGTTAATTCTTGGCTCATCTCCTTTTTCAATAGAGCGGCCCTTTTGTTGCCTATCATCACTCGTGGAAAGAGTCATTGATTACCAATCTCGAGAATTATGCGAAACGATTATCGTATGACGTTCATGGTCACGATCACATCACAAACAGTACTGATGGTGTCAATACATTTTCTTCCAACACGGCTTTTGACCTTGACGTGGATGTGGTCAGTGAATTTCGATACGAGAAAAATGTTGTTGGTGAAGCAAAGACAAATCTTCATGACAAGAAACCAGCGCCAAACAAAGGGGTTGTGACTGTTGGAAGCGGATCAAATCCTTTCAAGGAGGAAAAACCGATTTTTCTTCCAAGTCCATCAGGCGATTATTGTACTTTATTTTGGCCTACTCTTTGCTGCTATTCTATCTTGCACATTCCTGCTGCGTCCTCTTCTCATGGTTCGATGAGCATCTCTGCCGATGATCAAGGATCACCGGACCACTCTCACAGATCCATCCCTCGAGATTCTTCGCTTCGAGGAAAGAAGAATTTAGTAAATAGTCTCATTGCGGGAGGCGCAACATTACAAGAAGTTGAGAGAGGCAGTTGTCTTGAGTTTGCGTGGATATCCTTTGATAACTCTTTCGTGATTAAAACACCTATGGGTCAAAAGACTGTCGTGGCTTCAGATAAAAATCGTCGAGGGTCTTTAGCAGGTTTCTTTTCTAAGCAAGAAAAAGTTAGTAAGAAGATGGTATTTAACGAGTTACTATTGAAACGAATCGTCTACACTACGAGTCACGACGTGCAAATTCTACAGTTAACTACTGTCGAGATTCCTAACCCTGATTATGATCCTGAAAAAGCTGCTACAGTGGTGAATACACACTCCAACACCGCAGCTGCGGTACCTGCTGCTCCAATTTCACAAACTCTTTCTTTGGATGTTAAGCAAGTTGTGGATTTATTTTCAGGCCCTTTAGTGAGTCTCAATTATCAAATCCCATCAGAAGCGAAGAGTAAATTTATTACTAATCCTGAAGAGATCCCAATTATTGAATCAAAATCATCTTTAGGCGGAGTTTATCATCAATTCTTCTATTACAATGAAGATGCTCACAAACTTTGTCCTGTTGGTCCTGTAATGCAGCGGGTTTTGTCGGTGAAATGGGATTATTTGAATGGATTAGTCGCAGTACAGACTGTCGATGGCACCATTCATGTGCTGAAGTTGACCACTGACGAGGGCAAAGGAAATTTTCAATCAACACCACTAATAAAATTACAAACGATTGCTAGTATTCAATCCAATTCATTACATCATATTCCTAATAATCCATGGAATCGTTACTTTTGGTTTGATGGATTATTATGGTTTCAATCGTCTCCACAGATTAATGCTCAAGATGAAATAACGAATCCTTTTACTCTTTATTCATTTTGGAAAATCCCTTCGATTCAGACAAAATCGTCCGCGGCTAATAAAGAACTCGCTTATTACTCTTATGAAACTTATCAATGGCATATTTCCGGCAAGGTAGGATCAACTCCAACTCTTGGCAGCTTTCTTTATTTTTTTTTGTGTTTCAATAGAAAAGTAATGATTGGAAATTTATTTCCGGTATTTTTCATGGTGATTTAGTGAATATTTGCAATGGTATGATTGTATTCTCCTGTCGGTAAGGATCCAAATACTGTTCTATCTATCTGATTGCTTATCGCGGTGCATTAGTGACGGTTCTCTTAAGGCGTTACGATTGTCGGATTACCCACTCCTTTCTGTATTTCTCTTTCTTCATCAGTATGGAGCAGCAATTGAGATCGGTGGAGAAAGTGATATTACTCATTTCCTCCCGTCGATTCTTCGCAATTATCTTCATGCTTTAACGAGCGATGAGAAAGAACGTTTGAAGCAATGGCTACTGAACAGGTAAATTACTTTGTTATTCTTATATGATGATTCGTGATAATTATTTAATTTATTGATAGAGATATGAAGGAGCAATTGCTTTCTTTTCCTTCCCTGTCACAGTCTCAGGTTAACCTTATCCTATCATCACAAAAGACGGATTGAAAGATATCTTGAGAAAAAAAAAAGGCATCAAGATTCCGAGAATGATTTTCATTAATTATTTAAAGAATGAATGATTTATTTACTATTATTCTTTGTTTGATGATCTTTGGTGGCAGGGGGAGGTCTTTTTTTTTTTTGTAAAAGTTTCTTTCACAAATGAATACTACTAGAGACTATTACGATAGCTCGAGAAGAAAAGGAAAGAAAAACGCGAAATAAAGAAACGAAAAGAATTAAGGGAATTATCGAAAATAAAAACAAATTGTTGAAACGATGATGTCTGTCATTGACGTTGATACGCCTCATCTTCAACAGATTTTCCGTAAAGATGAGACAAATCGTTGTCCAAAGCAATAGTTCATCAGTTTTCCCAATTAGTCCACTTAGGAACAGAACCATTCATCATTTATGAATAAACATGAAAAGAGAAGAAAACACTTAAAAGCCTCAAGAAGGTCCATGCACACAACAAAAAAGTCTCCCAACACGTCGTAAATACAGGCAGTTGATTTACAATTTGTTGTAAATTGTATAAAAATAACTCGTTGGAGAATAATTAGTGGTAGAACAACTTTCACCCCAGGAAGGAGAAATCATATTCATATTACCACCATCACCATTCCAAGCCCAACCGAGAACACTCCAACCTAAAGATCTAGCATAATCAACCAATCCAGACCAATCAGCCCCACTCGATCCATCACTACCAAACTCACCGAGAATACATGGTCGACCAGTGTTGTGCAGATAATCTATGTTTTGTTTAGTCGGAGTTCCAGAGCGAGAGTCGTAAGCTTGAGGGTAAATATGAGCAGAGAAAATAATATTTTTGTCATAAATTAGAGGAGAGGCATCAGCAGCAGTGTAAAACTCTTGGCCCCAACCTGGAATGTCAATAATAAGAGGTCCGTTATAAACTTCACGGACAATCGCAATTGCTTGATTGTAGGCATTAGCGTAATCTCTCGGGGTTACAGTATGATCGCCCCACTCATTCATTAAGTTGATAATGAAATTTCCACCTAATTTGTAGTAATTATCCTTCCACCAATAGGCAGCATTTAACAAATCGTTAACATTTGTACTTCCGAGTTGTTGATAACGGTGATATGTTGCGATCACTTGTTTACCGTTATTCTGAGCTTCTTGAATCCATCGGCTAAAATCAGAAAAATCAGCACTTCCGGATGTCTCAAGTTCGATACGCACACTCTTAATATTCGGATAAGAGTTAATTAAACTCCATCCAAGATTTTGATCCCCGTTACAGTAATAAGCTGGTTGGAAGTTGACTCCATTTCCGAAAGACAACTTGGTCGAGTATTTAGGGACTTGGCCTCTCAAGTGAGTTGTACCGAGTGCAACCACAAGGACAAGGGCAAAAACAAAACCGAAAAAAACTACTTTCATTCCTCAGCTCAAACAATCTCCTTTGAGCGAGCACTCAAATGATTGAACAAAAGCAAACCTAACCGAGACAGCAGAAAGAAGCGCCTAACGAAATTACGAAATCACGAATACTTCCTTTTTCTTAATTTTACTCTTCATCCTAAGAACTTGCTCAATTCAAAGTTCATCAAATGCAGATTCTTTACCAGCCATTATCACAAAGGAGGGAGGATGATTCCACTCATTTAACAGCTGCAAGCCTGAGTAATGGTAATGGAACCGTGAATCCGATTCAGGAAGATATTGAAGAAAGTAAGCAAGCGATAACTCCTTTCGAAATAGGTTCTCCTAGTAATCAAGGAGATCGAAGAATTCGTAATGTGGTGAACCTACATGAGAGCATAATTGCTAGAAATGAACTTATTCGAGAAAGAAATATGAAAAACATTTGGATTTTCTTGTTTTTTTCACTTCTTATTGTCACGGCTTTGTTCTATTCACTCTCTTATACTTCGATGCCAAGCTTCGTTGGAGATGATTATTATTCTGATCAAAATGGAGAATCTGATAAAAAGCCAATAGCACATAAATCTTTTAATGTATCAACGCTTGCCTTTGGTTCCTGTAGTTCATATGACCTTCGCGACCTTAACATATTCACCGATGCTATTCTACCATCTCATCCTAAACCAGATGCCTGGATCTGGGCGGGAGACATGGTATACCTTGATGAAAGTGATTTAAACTGTTATATTTATGAAAATACGCCTGATTGGCAAAGAACTTGTAACTGTACACCTAACTGGTATCAGACCACACCGGCAGGCTGCCACTCCTCTGATGTTGAATATGCACAAAGAAGGTGGATGAAAGGTTTGGAAAATGGTATGTCTTTCTTGTTGATCTTTGATTATCACCCTTTTACCTTTTTTCACAGCACCTTACAACGAGTTTCTCAATTACATGTGCCCGAAGAGCATGGGGCAGGGAATCTTCCCACCTGACGGATCTGATCCAAACCTTTGTGATCATCCAATTTTTGGCATTTATGATGATCATGACTTTGGTTGGAATAATGGAAATGAGCGTGAGATCAACAAGAGAGTGTTTAAAAACTTATTTCTCGATGCCATCGGCGAGCCAATGACGTCGATTAGAAGGAACGAGAATCGTGGGGCATGGTACACCTACCATCTTAATGAAGACCAGCCAGTCAATAAACATATTGATATTATAATGCTAGATGAAAGATATGAGAGAGAAATGATTCCTTGTGATACTCGAAGAGATTATTGTGAGAAGATCGTCTTCCAACAATCTCAAGCCAACTCCACTGTACATAGGATTCAGCCTCATGCCACATCTTCAAACGAGATCGCATGGTGCAAAGACTTCCTTCATGGAGGCCCTTACAAGCAAGGAACTTGCTGTAAGAAGGATGAGGACATCTTCTTTGGATGGTGCTTACAATCAAATCATCGGAGCCATCGGTACTACCGCGATGTTTGCGATGTCACTTATGAACATTTTGGTATGAAGTCATTAGTATACGACGCAGTAACTGATGATATTATTGCTCCAGAATTCATGAAGAGTGATAAGATTGATGAATCGCAAGTATCACCCTTTTGCGAAGTATTAGGGAAGCAACAAAGACGATGGCTGAGAACTAGTCTCCCCCAATTAACTGCTCCAGTGAAATTGTTTGTCTCAGGCTCTGTTCTTCTCTATGATCCTTCTTGGCATAGCTGTGGTCAATATTCTGTGACTCATTCTAATGGTAGTGAGAGTATAGAAGAAGTGAAATGTCGTTGTGGTGGTGATAATATTGATTGTTATCGTGTTGCTCAAAGAGAATTACTTCATTTAATATCCGATGTCAAAGGATGTGCAATTGTAATAACAGGTGATTATCATTTCTCTGATATTAAAGTCCTAAAGAATGGTGAACAAATTTATTCCACTTTTAATGATTATGATTCACGTTATAATAAACAATCCATTTATCAATTGATGTCTTCTGGTTTATCATCATCAACGGCTAAAAATATTACATGTGAAGATTATCGTTTAGATCCTATGGGATTAAGAACTCATTCAGAATGTTCGTTTGTTCGAGGAGCAAACTTTGGAAAAATCATTTTTGAATATAATAATAGTAATAATAAAGAAAAGAAGAATGAAGAAGAATTAAATAGAATTATTTTGCAGATTTTAAGTGGAACTGTTGCTAATCAAGTGTTATTAGAGAGTATTATTGATCCGAAGACTTGTAATCCTGTATCTTAGCGAGGGGGTCTATAGTGACTCTAAACTACTCTCTCAAGAACACGTGGGATCATGAACACAAATTATACTCCTGGAAGCTACATCCTTACTTTGAATTATTATCTTTTAAAGTTAAAATCGTTTCACTTAGATCTTGAATTAATTCATTTCTATCCAGGTGGCAGATATCCGACTTACTCAGACGAAGGAAGATAGCATTAGGGTAATAGTGTCTAATTATCCATTCACGAATATGTAATCGATCCCTCTTTCTTTTATTTTCCAGCGTTCTCCTGTGACAAATAATGAAAGCAATTAACTCTTTCTTATACCTAATACCACCATGTGGAGGATAGATGAAAGGTTTATCCTTCGAGTATCTTAAGGGAATAAGATTTAATCCAGTTTTTCTTGCATAACGAGAATTAAATTGTTGAAATAATTGGTTTTCAAGAAATTCATCAATATCTGGGTTACCAAAGGAGTATGAATTATAGTTATAGGACTTTTTCATAAAAGGAACACCTTCATATATTTCAGATGGTAAAGTATATAACCATGAAAGATATGGAGCATAATCGTGTCTTTTTGATGATTTTTCACGAAGTTGTTGAAAGAAATACTTTGAAATAATTTGATTAATTTCAATAAATTCCTTTAATTGATTATTATTGAATATTTGCCAATTATCAAACGACATTTCAGCAAATGAATTCGCTAAATCATAAATACGTAATGGTTTTGATGTAAGAAGTAATGCTAATAATCTTTCTTTGAATGTATCTGGTATTTCATTCCATAGATAACCATTATCACAAAGAATTTTCAAAATAGAAGAAAGTGTGTTAATAGAGGAACATGATTGATAATGATTAGTAATTGATTGTAATAACAAATGATCAAATATTTTTTCATTATCAGAATGAATAATATTAATGTTTTTAAATTGGAAGATTAAAGAATGAAGAAAATGAGACATTTGTTCATCAAACCTAATAATTTCTAATAGACCTGTATGATATTTATCAAAGATTCCTTCAAGATTTGTTTCTTTTTTCATATATTTTACTATATTAAAAAAGTGAAGATAACTTTCCCATAATGGAAAGTTTTGTTTTTGAATATAATTACTTTCAAAGAGATTAATAAGAGTTTCTTTCTCTTCTCTTTCACTTGGTTTTATGTTTTTGATAATCATGAGAAAAAATCGTAGCCTCTCAGAAGAAGGTAATTTATTCTCTGATTCTTTCAGGACATGGATATAATCTTTGAAAGGTATCATTCTTCCTAATTTATAAATTGATAAATGATGGAACAAGGACTGCAAGTCTTCATAGGACATTCTCACTAAATCCTTGGAGGAAATCTTAGGTAATTGACTTTGTGGTATTTCTTCAAAAATGGCAGATTTTCGGAGACTGGTTTTATCTCTATTCTGGTTTATCTTCACAGTCAGCTCTTGCAAATACTTTAGAAGAGCAGAAAGATCAGCTGGTAACTCTTGAGGTTCAACTTGAATGTCTTTAGTTTCCATAAGCAAATCGATTGGTGGTTGACTGGGAGGAGATAGACAATCTTCTACTGCTTGGGTTGAGAAATATGGTTGACTTGAATGATAACTTCTTCTTCCAACGTACCTTTCATTGCTCCTTACCATCGAAGAGAGAGCCCTCGAACTGGCAGTTTCTGCGTACATATTAATCCTCCTCCAATATCGATCTCCATGAAAGAAGGAGGAATGATTTCGAAGAAAAGAGACAATTAGTTGACGATTCATTTTCTTTGGTGGGAGAGTGCTTGGTGAATTTCGTTCGTCTAATTACAACGTAAATTAACGGTCCAAACAACAAAGGGAAGGAAGATGAAACAATCAAAGAAGAAGAATGATTTGACAGAAACTACAAGATTACTATCTCATTCTGTGGAGATTGCAAGAGAAACAGAGTTAATTAGTAAGGAAATTTCTTTTTTTTTTTTTCATCTGATGACATTCGAGTGATCCGAGGCTGATTTTAGGTGATTTAACTCGCAGAGAAATGGATAAACAAGGAAGGCAACTGGAGGAAGCGCAAGAGAAGGTAAATCAATCTCTTTCATCTTTTGAGAAGTTAATCGCTTTTACTGATCGTGTTGATAGTTACAAGGGATGGAGGGAGTCGCTGAGGAGTCTCATTCATCGATGAGGAAATTACAATTTAAAATTTATCAAAGGAGAATATTCCTGTGGGCAGTCATTGTCGGCTTACTTTTCATCATAATATTAATGGTGTATCGTCTTGCAAGTAATCATGGGCATCTTCTTCCACAATGATTTCTGCGGCTGAGGAATGGCAAATGCAGTATGAGTGGTTGAAGATTCATAAGAAGAAAAGACTAAGGAATGTTTCACCACTTTTGCGGTTATGTACTGAATAAAGTATGGATAGAGAATGGGATCTGCCACACGTTTTGTCAGTAGCTACTGGGATGAAGTTTAATATACTCATTGCCCGCTTTTAAATTTAACAAAAGGTTTATTTGCTTGTCTCCTTTACATTTAAAGAATCACGAAGCCCAGCAACGAAAAATGTACTTTTGTTCCTTTTCCTCAGAAGGTGTTGATTAACAAGAAAGATTTCAAATGAATACAAGTATTTACAATATCATGCATAGAACGTCATTAAAGAATATCATCAATAAACCAAACCTATGGGAACCCGACGGTTCTGCGTAATAAAGGTAAAAGAGCATCTACCAAAGCAAACTTTGATCCAGCAATAGCTCCTGTAACCAACGCAGCTAAAACAGATATTTGAATGAATCGATCTCTTCTCTTTCTCTTTAATGCACCAGTATAGGTAAAAGCTTCATTTTGAAAACAATTAAATGTTGTATCAGCAATAATATTCTTAAAGAATGGTAATTTACGAAAACTTTTATCTAATATTAATGGTAAGATAAATTTGAAAAAGAAATTTTTATCTGCTTTATATTGTGATGATACTAATGCCTTGGCTTCAGGTGCTCTGATCTTAGAGAAGGCTTCAATAGATTTCTTCATATCCCATTGATTTGATAATAAACATTCTCTTAATACTGTTACATCTTCAAATCCAGCATTTACACCTAATCCAAAATATGGTTTTACTGAATGTATTGCATCACCTAATAATACAATATTAGATTTATAATGTAATTTAGGCGATGAATATTGAAATTTGGGGAATTTAAAATCTTTTGATGATATGAATTTTAATAATGCATCATCTTTTACTGCTTCGATCGCATATGGGAAATTATCTTGAAAGAATTTTTTCCCATCTTCTAGTGTTGTTAAATTTGGGGAATATTCTGGTTTAAATAAGATTGCCGTTAAATGGGTACCTTCTTTTGTTGGTAATGCTTCAAGTACAAGATTATTATTTGGTTGTCCTGAGATGGTTAAATATTTATCTTTGGTTAATTCTTTTGAGAATTCTAATGGTAAAGTACGATAGTAATAAACATTTGGATCGTCGTAAGCAACTGTTTTAAATTCTGGATCAGTTTTAATGAGGTAATCTCTGACAACAGATTTCGTACCATCTGTTCCAACAATAAAGCTTGTATTGACATAGAAGCGACTCTCTACATCCCAGGACGGATTTGTTGGAGTACTTGTCTCATTTATTTTTGCAAATGCGACGGTACATAGATTAGCATCAGTCTTACCAGTATCTCCTGGTTTGACACTAACATCGACGCACTTGGTGTTAAACGTCACTTCAATCTTATCCGAGTATTTCTTTCGAATCTCTTGTAATAAACACCCTGAAAGTCTTTCTCGCTCAATACAATAGGTAGCATAACGTTTTATCTTCTGCTCTACTATTGGTTCGTTTAGAGGGGTGTTCGCTCGCCAGTACATAGCAGCATATACCTCTGCAGCACGAGCTTTCACCTGATCCCAGACTCCTAGGCTTGTCAGAGCAACTTGAGTACGTCCACTGAGCCCCATATTATAATTTCTTTCTGTTTGAGATTTTCCCCAATAGTTTGGGTCATCAGGATCAACCGGTTCTTTTAGCTGATCGAAAACTTTGATCGACTTTACACCATTCTGAGCAAGCATAATCGCTGTTGCGAGACCTACAGGACCACTCCCCACAATAACGGCTTCATCTAACACCATTCGCAATCGTGCATTCAAACTGGGACGAAGTGTCATGGAGGGACGAGGAGCTTGAAAGAAACCAGTACATAAACCGGTCCATGCTATCAACCACAAGGCAGCTGCTTTCATCTTTCTCTTCACTTTTAGTAACTGTATAGAAAACTCCAATTGAAGAAAGATGCGAGTTCAACGTCCAGTTCAAAATCTTTCCTAGAATTAGAAGATTTGATTGTGCAAGAAGAAGGAAAGCACTGTAAAATTACGTCACTGAATTCTCAGTAAGAATCAAAACTCATGCTTTCTTATATAAATAATCATACTTTAAGATATTTGATAAAATCGATATTTTTAAGGGATTTCACTAAATCTAAATTTGAATTAGAACTTTATTTTTTGCCCTTTTTTTGATCAATTATGATCAGGAAATGGTCGCTATTGGATTTGTTAACGACCAAACCTGGCGTTCTATCAACAAATGATCTTTCAATTAGAGCTCAGAGTAACTTCACTGGCGTTGAAATCTCCTTCATTGATGAGGACGGCGCAAGGATTCCTTCCAAATATACAAAATCCATACAAAAGCTTTATTTATCCTCTAATCTTCTATCGAATCTTCACTCCGTTGAAAGATTTATTAATATTTTGGAACTTTCTGTCGCCTATAACAAATTACGTTACTACGAAGACATCTCCTGCCTTAAGTATTGTCCGAAACTAGTTAAAGTTGATCTTCGTGGAAATCAAGTAACTTCTCTCCCTTATGTCTATGACTATCTCCTATACTTATGTCCTCAACTAAAATATATTGATGACCAACTCATTCGAAGTTATTCGAAGGAGAGAGATGCAATTTTCCTTCAAGCAAGGTTGAAATATCAAAAGTTGAAAAATTATCTATCAACTGGTATTTACAACGAGCTACGAAACTTTATGGTCTCCAGTATAACAATAAAGCGTGAATTAAATCATGAAATTTTACAAACTGTCTATGGACATCATAGGTAACTCTATTCTGCTCTTCTTTCTTATAATACTTGATTGTTCTTGCCTAAAGAGTAATGAATAATAGCCCAAGTCATTCGCTGAAAACTAAATTACGTCTTTTAAAGGCTGGTGGAGTGTTTGATCATCTCCTTCTATCTGTTGATGAGCATTTCTCAAGTATTATTCAGGTAAAGTATGTTCTTAATATTTCTTTGTCACTAATATTCCTGCAAGAATAATCTTTATGATATCATCAAAGCTTCGTCTACTTTCAGAATAGCATTAGGTGAAAGATTTACGAATAGAGCTGATGACATTGATGCCAAGATCTTCCAGAATTTATTCACGAATCAAGAGACATTTTGGATGAATGAATGCCTGCAAAAATATGATGCTTTGGATTGCTTTGAATTAGATCAACTCGATGAACCTAAGAGGAAAGCCGTCATTTCTGATATCATTGATGAAATAGAGAAGGGTTTCCTTTATTCTCCCGATGAAACGAAGGAGAGAAACAAGTTTGCAATTGAGAGCAGCAAGCCTCAATCACTCAGCTCAGAAAGGGCCAATATTGAAAAGAGCAAGAAAAAGAACGTTAGGGCCTTGCGTGTGCGATTTCACGAAGAAAATGAAGAAAATGAAGAGGAGGCAGATAATGAAGATGAAGAGTATGAGGAATCTAGAGGAAAAGGCAAGGTATGATGATCGAGAAAATTCTTCTTTTCTTTTAATTTCTTTTCTTTTCAAGACCTTAAAAAGCAGGGGAAAAAGTCAAGTATTTATGTCTGAGAATCCTAAGGAGCGCCGTCAAGCGTTAAGCGAACTCTATACCGAAATTTTGACTGACCGAACGAATATTACTGCAGATTTGAATCGTCAACAAAGATTCCAATCTGTCAGCAATAGAGTGTCTAGTCAACCTTCTCCAATCATGCCCAATCTTCGTCCGCCGGTGGTTTCTTCTTCTGTTCGACTTTCTTCAGAAGCGTTACCAATGCAGCAAACAGAGCCCGACACGACAGATGACGAGGGTAGCGCAGTGAAAACTCATCCACGATCTTCTTTCCCCAATTATTCCCTCGCGGAACTACGACCCTTCTCTGCTGCTGAAGGAGTTGCAGATTTTCTCGAGGAAACAAAGAAATTCGGCCCTACAATTGATACTACTTACACCTCTAATCCTTTGTATGAGGAAATTGAGAAAGAAACTTCCATTTTACAAGATCAACTCCGAAACCTACTTCAAGTTCATAAGAGCAAAATTCATCTTGTAAACTTCCGAGATACCGTGGTGAACTCAATTCAAAATCGTTTAACGGAAGAGCAAATATCAGGATTGAAAAGCTGTAAGGAGGCACGAGATATTGTTCGCGAAAATGTTAGCCTATTTTATCAATTATTGGCTCAAGAAGAGCAACTGATCGCATATAACCAGTCGCTATTTAAACAATTACAATCTTTTTCCGAGCAACATGAACAAACGATAAAGAAATATGAGGAATACACTTCTCAATGCAGGCAGTACCGTAGTATTCAGATACAGTCCTACGAAGAAGCGTTGTCGTGGAAAAACGATGTAGAGTCTCTTCAACGGCTTGAGATTGTAAGTATTATTTTTCAATTAATCTTCAATTGGACTAACCATAACCCTTAGGAAAGGAAAGAAGACATCGAAAGAAACAAACGAGATAGTGAGAGCTACCGTATCGAATATGAGGAATGCATTGAGGAGAGAAAAGGCGTGGTTCTTGTCATGAGCAAGCTCAACACAGACAATATAGCATCTAATGAACTGATATTGTCGTTACGGAAAGATCTGAGAGTATACACGAAGCGTAAAGAGGCGATTATAAAGCTTTCTCGGCTCTACTCGCGACACCTTTTCCGAGGTTGTTATTTTCTCTGGAAGACTTTTCTTATCCGCAGCCGAAGATGCAAACGTAATTTCGCTATTATTCAGCGAAGACAACAGCTCCGTTTCCTCTCAATCCGGTTTCGAATATGGCGCATATCCTTTTTGAAGACAAAGGCAATCAATGGATTAAACCATCGCAATCACGTTCTTCGACTTCAAAGAGCTGCCTTTGATCGCTGGAGATCTCATTTTAGACGACACCTGCTCGTACAAAGCCGTTTAAAGAAATTTGAAAGGAAGAGATTAAAGAAAGCTTTGATTTCCTTTCAATATCATCTTGTTCTATCCTCGAAGCAGCAAGCGAAGGATGATGAGCGCGAATTATATTGTAATTATTACTTTTTAGTAAAGGTTTTTAGAGCTTGGAAGGATTATTTCTTACGAAGATTGATTCATTTTAAGCTTTACTCTCACAGAATAGTTTTGAATAAGATTGGTTTCTACTTCAAATCTTGGATGACTCTGTCAAATGAAGGAAGAAGAGGGAACGAGCAAAGGATGCTTTACTTCTTCAATTACCGACACAAAATTTACTATTTTCCACTTTACTATTACCGAAGATGGTTTGTCTATTCGCAGCGAGAAAAGCGAATTAATCGGGTTCGGGAATTAAAGTCAGCCTTCTCAAGATTTCGAAGGAAAATTAAGCAGCGTAAACACCTTCGAAAAAGATTCCCTCACCTTAATGAATATTCATCCTACAACGAAAGCTTTGACACTAGACAAACCACTCCTGCACTTTTCTTATATTACAATCGTTGGAGATCATGGTTCACTTTAAAGTGGAAAGAGAGACAACGAGAAAAAGAAGCACACATCCTTTACAGTCGCAAAAATTTTCAGCACTTCATTCTTCGTATTTTGCTAAATCGAATGAAATCGACGAAGGAGGCTACTATTTACAAGCGAATTAGCCATCGCCGAAATTTTTGGTTGATACATGATACTTTCATTGCATGGAAGAATGGTTTCTACATTTGTTTTCTTCAACGATTAAAGGAGCAGAATGCTTTGCTTCGAACCTATCCTCTCGATGTATCTACCACCTCTACTCCAGGAAAAGTACTTAAATCAAAAAAGCTTCCGTCTTCATCAGCATCAAGGAGGGAGAAAAAGAAGAAAGATATTAATCCTCTGGTTGCCGCCACTGCTATGTCCTCGAGGAGAAATAAGGAAAGTAGTAAGCAAGGGGCACAGTTTATCCCCCATTCATCCAAAGAGCAACGGGACGATATTCACCAAAACAAAGATGAAAGTAAATCCGCATTGCCGCCGCCATTTCCACCTTTGCTGCAGTCCTTGACCACCCATCCCCCTCAACCTGTCTCCGATGAGGCGGATCTTCGGAGTTCTTTCACTATTATCGATTCAAAGACTCCGTTTGAGCTTCTATCAATCAAATATTTTTATCTTTGGGCCAACTACACAAAAGAGATCCGACGTTTAAAGATGTTGGGCAAAAGTCTTACGCGAAGCCATCGTCGCAGAGTCACACGCCACATTTTTACAATCATGCAAAATAAATTAATTTCAAGCCAATGGAAAAATTACCAACTCATTGTAAAATCCAATAAACAGCAGCAACAACGAATTGAAAGGTAACACACAACTCTTCTTTTCATTAGAATTAGTAACTTTTTCTGTGACTTAGTGTGAGCAAGCAGGGAGAAGATTGTCCAACAAAGCTGCAAGAACTTCGACAAGCCATGTCAAATCAATACTACACTGTAGAAAGTTTGAAAGTGAAACTTGCCACGATTGAAGATCATCTACATCTTACCTTTTTGCACTCTTCAGATAACGAGCAGTCGCTCAAATTGCTGCAACATGAAAAAACAACTTTATTACATCGTAACGAAGATTTAAGACAAGAAATACTAATCTCAAAGGCATCATTTGAAGAAGAGAAACTTCGAATTCAAGGGGGAGAGAAAAGGAAGGAAGGAACCACAGTAGAAGATGAAGAAGCAGATCTTCAAAGAATGATCACAAAACTCCGTTCAAAAAATCAACGCGTTTCCGAATCTAGTCCAACTCTTCAACTTCCTCGAAGCTTTACTGATTTGGAGCGATATCTCCAAATACTTATCGATCAAATCCAGTCACTCCCAACAGCTCCTAATTCTCCTTCCTCTAATGCGCTCGTTTCTTCTGAAGTTTCTGCAATCATGTACAACCAGCAATATCTTCAGTCACTCTCTCAACATGTGCATATTACATATGAGAAGGAAGTGGAGCAGAGGCGGCGCCAAAATTATGAGCTCGCCGAGGAGGTGGAGGTAATGCGAAAGAAAATTAGTGCAATAGAAACCGATATTGCTCTGATTCAATCCCAATATCAGCAACAAAGTGATCAAAAGCAACAACTCCTCGCCTCGAGAATGTCACTTCAGCAGCTTCTTTCCACTTCACAGACATTATTGCAAAAGAATGCGCAACAGCTCATTGCCGAGGTAAGCGATGTTGGTTCTGAATACAGTCGTTATTTAACATTTAATTATTTTAAGTTGAGGCAATTTGAGGATGAGATGGAAAAACTTCTAGAAGAGAAAAAGGAACTGAGTGCTACGATCCAACAACTCCTTGCTAAAGAGAAAGAGCTTCAGTTAGCCATACAACAGATGAAGCAAGATCGACAGCGAGAATCTTTGAAGCAAATCTCTACCTCTGTGTCAAAAGTAAGGATTTCATATCCAATTCATTTTAATGGTATTATTGATTAATCAATGCTTGGTAGGAATCAATCGAGCGTGAAGTGGACACCATGATACTGCAGAAGTCTCTAATAGATCCTGCAGTGCTCTTGGAGCGAGCAAAAGAGTTTACTTCACCTTCTCCATTTGCTACTGTTCCGTTACCTGGCTCATCCTTGTCAAAATTCCAGTCTTGAGAGTGAGAGAAGCGTAAACGATGAAGTGAAAGATCTAATTCGCCGCTACTCGGCGCAATCGGTCCACCTCCCTTCACCGGTCATATTCACATCCAGTCCTCACACTCTTAGTGGGATCAGATCCCCTTCTCCCTCGATAATTGATCGATAAGCGTTTAATAAATCTACCTAAAAGTCGTAAATTTAGATTTTCTGAAAAATCGATTTTTGATACCGTTACACTTCAAATTTTCAATAATCTCTAAAGCGTATTGTCAATATGGCCAACAATAGTGACAAGGATGATAAGGCTGTGGTCGTGGACGTTGATGGCAAGCCGAAAAATCGCCGATTCCAAAATATGTTTGCAGAAGAAGTTGTTCTCACAGAGAAACAAAAACTTCGAAGAGATTTAGTTGAAAATCGTGATAAGATGAAAGAAAAGATAAAACATATGACCCCTATTGATATTTTCGTTTTATTTGATGAAGATGATAGTGGTTTAATTTCTTTTGAAGAGTTTAGGAAGATGTTACCTTTTCTTAGTGTTGAAATCTCTGATGCCAAAGCTTTTCGTTATTTCAAGTTATGTGATACTGATGGATCAGGTGAAATTGATATAGATGAATTTCGTGTTGCTTTATATCTTTGTGATCCAGTAAGGGGATTTTGCTTGCTTTTTTGAGTTTCTCTGATGTTCTTTCTTTCTCTAGACATCTGGTAATCCTGTTGGCTTTCATCCAAGGAAAAACCTAACACCACTTGACGCCTTTGAACTCCTCGATGAAGTAAGGTTTCTTTTCTTCTCTAATTTTATTGAAATTTACACTTATTTATTGAATAGCATGGTCGAGGGTTCTTAGAAGAGGATGAATATCGTTATGCAATGGAATATTTAGGATTAGATATAAATGATGAATTATTAGAAGATTTATTTTATAAATTTGATTATAATTTATCTGGTGTTATTGATTACTATGAATTTCGTGAAATATATCTCTTAATCTGTAATGTACGTGCGGAACTCGAAGATCGTGGTATTGATACACCATCATTAATACGGAAAAGTACATTACGCGATATCCTGCGGCAAGTACTGGATGAAGAAGAAAATCGTGAAAGAAGAGCCATCGCTGAAGCAAAACGATTTAAAAAATGGATATTAAATAGTCGTGATAGTAAAAGATTATTACAAAAAGCAGAATTTCGTGCATATAATGAATTACGTAACGCATTAGATGCTGGTGGACATGTCTATGTGATTGGTTGTGGCAATTATGGACAATTTAATCAACCAGGATTTGATAAATATGAAACCAAAAAATTTAAATTTGAATTTTATCAAAAAGTATTACAACTATGGAGAGATCGCATAGAGCCTGAACAACTCGTTGATCGTTTACGTGCACAAAGAAAAGCTGAAGAACAAGAAGAAGCACGTGATGCTGATCGTGTATTAACTGGTATATCAGCTATTCTAAAGGATTTAAAGAAAAGAAAGAAAGTAACAGATCCTTTTGAAGAAGCACAACAATCACCTTTTATTGGTTTAACTGTATCCATTAATACTGTTTCATTATGGTGTCGTCGTATTTATCAAGTTGCTGCCAGTGAAAATGTACTATTTGCATTAGCAGATACAGGTGAGATTTATACATGGGGTGGTAATGCTTTCTGGTGGCATGAAATACAAGCTGATTCAATTTACCAAACCAAATGGCGCGGTGATACTACCGCACGATCTCAATTATTAATGAGAACTAAAAATAAAATTTTACCACCTGATGTAACAATTGAAACAGATTTTAATAAATTATCACCAGAAGATAAGAAAGCAGAAATTATTAAAGTTGTAGCAAAATATTATAATGTATGGGAACCACCACCAAATCCAGCGGAACGTATGATTTATTTAGAGAAAGAAATATTAACAAAAATTGAATATGATACAGTCATTTTTTCACTAAAATGTCGTGGTAAAGCGATTGGTGAAATGAATAAATTACAATTAGTTGAAACATTATATGAAGATATATTATTAGAGAAAAAATTATTAGGTGAACGTGCACATCGTGCTATTAAAGAAATTGAAACACAAATTGCTGGTCTATTAAGAAGGAAAAAGAATAAATTAGCTGCACAATTTGAGAAAAGAATTGAAGAAATGTGGGCACCATTACGTGAAGTCCAAGCTGAAAGTAAAGCAGCAGCAATTGCAAAGAAACAACAAGAAGTGAATCAAGAACAATTACAGAAACAAGAAAATTATCAAGAATGGAGAATAAGAGTTGCAAAGAAACGTGAAGATGGTGATATTGAAGATCAAGGAAAACGAACACCACGTGGAAATAGTTTAGATATTAATTTAATTGGTGTGACACCAAGAGGTCCTGAAGTTGCAACACCACGTGGTTATCAGGCTGCTTTACAGATTTCTGCTGGAACAGCTCATGCAGGACTTGTGCATAAGACAGGGCATCTTTATATGTGGGGAATCGGTGCATCAGGTCGATTAGGTTTTGATCTTACAGAGGGAGGAGATCCACAAGCAGATGTCGCTCAGCCCACATTAGTTCAAGCATTGGCTGAAAAGACTGTCACTCGTGTTTCTTGTGGTTACTCGCATACAGGATGTATCACGGCTGGCGGAGATCTTTATATGTGGGGATCTGCAGTGACGGGAAAGCTAGGATTAGGTAACGTCGTCAAAGGTGAAGAATGTTATGCGTCGATTCCAACTCGAGTTATTGTTAGCGCTGAAGATCGTCGGATAAAGAAGTTGAGTTGTGGAGCTGCTCATACAGCGGTAATCACGGAAGGAGGACAGTTGTATGTGTTTGGATGTGGTGATGGAGGGAGATTAGGTACCGGTAAAGGTCGCTATGAGAGCTTTTACGTTCCTACTTTAGTGCAGAGCTTAACTCATGAGAGGATTGCAACAGTATCTTGCGGAAATTCAACGACTTTAGTGGCAACAGAGATCTCTCATTTGTGGTCAGGAGATATGGAAGATAAGTACCGCAAGCTAACAGGCGGTCGCTTGTATGTAGCTGGGTCATCGAACGTCTTGGGAAGACAGTTCGATGAGTTCACTCATCTGCCTGTACGAGGTGGTCTGAATCAGCAAAGCCAAGAAGCTTTGAATAACAGCACAAGCGAAGAAGACAGTAACTATGAAGTATGTATAAAGCAAGTGTCCGCTGGCTTTACTCACTCTGTTATCGTCTCTGCTGAAGGTGAAGTCTTTTGCTGGGGTCATAATAAGACTGGCTGTTGTGGTGTCCCATTAGTTCAGCAGTTTGTTGATCGTCCAACTCCTTTACGTTTCCTTTACACTCGTCCAATAAACTTGGCGATCGGGAAGAAAGCTTATCAATCAACTACTTATAACAGTCGAGATGCGAAATATGCCGTCAATGGCCGTAAAGATGGTAATGGTGTAAATCGTTCTGCTTGTACACAACAAGAAAGTCAACCATGGATTGAGATTGATCTCGGTGCAATGGCAATGATTGATAAGATCTTAGTTTGGAATCGTACAGATCTTCCTGCTGATAAGAATTTACCTGATGATTATTATTCATCAAGATTATTTCCATGTTGGATTATGGTAGGAAGAGAATCCTTCCCAAAAGAAGCAAATATTGTTTCATTAAAAGATTCTTTAAGAACAGCTGTATCCAAAGCAAAATTTACAGAAAATAAACGAATAAGTACATGGAGATGTCCAGCAAATACACAAGGAAGATTTATTAGATTACAATTAGAGAAATATAATACATTATCTGTTGCAGAGATTGAAATCTTTGGTTATTGGGGTTTCTCTCATGGTGTTGGTCGTTGTTCTTATGCTATTGCAGGACGTGATGTCACTGTAACATTGGTTCGACCTAGTAATGATCCAAGAGATGTTGAATTCCTGTACAAACGTTCAGTGTACGCTGATGCAGAAAATGCCGATATCTTACGACAATACGAAACTTATGTCTTAGAATATGATAAATATGGTCGAGGTGAAGTCTTAACAACTGAAAATTGTTTAATCTGTAAAGGTATCGAGAAATGTGAATCATGTTTAGTTTATGAAATCTTTTCAAGAGAAATCTCATTAATGCCACCATCCATAGGTGGTAAAAGACAAAGATTAAATGAAATTACAGATTATTTAATTAATCAAAATAAACCTGATTTAGAACCAATTAATATACGACGATCGAAACGACCAACGAAATGGAATTTAAGAAAAGATGCATTATTTGGTAATTTTAGTTTATTAAAATATTTATTTCCTAAGACAAAGTCATTACCAACTCATGAACAAGCTATTACAACGAATCCTAATGAATTAGGGAAAACATTACAATATGTAAATAAATTAGAAGAAGAATCATTAGCATCAGAATTAAAAGAAAATCGTAAAGAAAAAGAAAAAGATGATAAATTAAAGAAAATTATGGAACATATACGTGTTCGATCATCAACACCTGCTGAAGGAGGAGGACCAGGTGGAAGAAGTAGTAGAGGTGATGGGGGAGGAGGTGGTGGAGCACCTGATGATTATGATAATCAATCACTTGGAATGGAAAGCTTTGAATCAAGTGTTGGAAGTAGTCAAGTTGTCTTACAGAATGGATTGAATGATAATCCTGCTCTTATACCTGTTTATTCGTCGATGTCGGTCACGGCAGAAGGAAGTATTGCAGAGGGATCGATTTTACCGAACGAGTCTGTGGGAACTGTGGAGAGACGTATAGCAAGAAGCGGATTAAACAATAGTCAATCATTGCCTTCAATTGCTTCTACTGGAAAAATTCCTGCAGGGACAAGAAGTACAGCGCTGCAGTTAAAATCAGGAAGTACCTTTGGTCTACCGCCACTTCCTTTGAAGGATTCGGAGACTAAAGTCCATGGATTTGGTCCAAATCTGAAGCAACAGGTGAATGTTGGTGATATTCTTCCGACAGGTCATATTGTAAAGCCTCCAACTCCTTTAAGCATGGTTGAGCAGCTGAATCAGAAGCACAACATTGAGACAGCATCTGATACAAGTCAGTCGAAAGGAAGTAGAGGAGGAAGGAGAAAGAACAGACAGCGTGGAGGTGGAAGTAGCTAGACAGTAATTCTTATATTAGTTTACAGAATATTGTAAATTGAGAATCATTTTCACACAAATATAGTGAAAGTGACGAGTGTATAGTTGGACAAATGAAATAGTTTAATTGAGTTTCATGATGAAGTGCGAGGTCACAAACACCACAATTAGGTCAAAAACTCAATAACAAAAAATATACGAAATAGTATTTGTTTTGTTATCTCCAGAAAAGCCAGGTGAGATTTCCATTAATACAAGGAGTCTTACCACAAGTTTCAACCGACAGATCAATATATGTTTTATCAGCTCTTCCACCAACTGTTGCTCGCAATTCATCAATTATTCGACAGAAATTAGAGGCTAATGTACAAATATGAACAGAACCTTGCATGAGATAATGTATGTTTAACAACATCGATAAATATTCCTCCGGATGATGTGCAGCATGTTTGTTAGATTTCTTTCTTTCTGCTTCACTTCTTTCCGCTAATAATCCTTTACGATCAAAGACCTCAGTCCAATACATCAGGTATTTACTATGATGACCATTCCATTCTTTCATACTTTTAATAACTTTTGAATCTTCTGAAGCGAGAAAAATGACATTAATTGGATAAGTATCATTTATGATCTTCTCTTTATGAATAATCTGGACTGCATGAGTATACTCTGATAAATCAGCGAGTCTCATCTCAATGGCTTTATCACCACGTCGAATATAGAGTGATATAAAATCATTCTCGACTTGGTGTAGACTATTCTCAAACTCTGTTAATCGATGTTTATTAATCCATTCTAATACTTTATTATTAGGACGGACAAGATAAGAGACTGAAATAGCCCGCCACCAGTAATAATAATGTTTTGTAATCATTGGAGAACATTTAATTAATGGTAACAATTGATAAGGAAGACCACAGTACTTCAACCATCCAGAATTACGCATATAAACGACTTTATAATTCTCAAACTTTTTTAGAAACTTCAGTCGACTTGCAGTATCTGTTTCAATAGCACCACATTCACCCTCACCAGAAATTGCATGAATGTAAAGATCTTTATTAAAAGGACCATCTTTTGAGATTTGAGAAGCTTGACGAAGAATATTTAAAGCATTCGGACCTAAAGCATCAAAAATTGTACAACTACTAACTGGTTGATAGTAGCATTCAAAGTTTCTTGTCTTATCACAGAAGGGAGTATCAAACTCCCAACCAACTGAATTATGAACAATAGGGTTCCATAGGAAGGTGCGTTCTAAGTTAATCGCCATTCCTAATGCTGCACCATGAACATGTAATTCACTTCCAAATCCTCCGTTATGTAAACCATTAATGGCAAACTTTAGATTGGCACAATTTTCTTTTGGAGGATGTTGATGCTTCCAAATATAATCTATAGTATATTCGAAACCATAAATAACACTATTGGGCAATGGTGGGGAATTAGAGGTGATCGAAACATTTGGCCAGAGTTGATATTCTTCCGCTAGTTTAGTTAGTGGCTTTGTTGATACTTCATATTTCTGGCAAGTTTCTGGAGAATTCTTTTGCACTTTCTCTGGATCATAGACATGCCAATAAGTTGCATGACAACAAACAACAATAAGAGCGAGAAAACAACCTCTCAACAATCTACTTTGTGTCATTTGCCCTTGAGGTTTGGTCGTTGTTTTGAGAATGGTTTGTCTTTTGATGTTATTTCTGTGTCACATATCTTCCATATCCTGAAAGACTCGAGCGGAACGATGTGTTCTGTAGGTGTGTGTTTCATTTTTCAGTTCAGACGCATCCTTTCGAAATCCTCATGCTGTATCCTCTGAAACACACCTATAGAACATAGAACATCGTTCCGCCTGCTGACGATGCATCCTCAGTATCTTCTGGCGGAACGATGTGTTCTCTTGGTGTGTTTTCAGTTCAATCTTTCCATAATTATACATCGCATGGATCGGAACTAGGAGATTTTCTCTTCGTAAGTCGTCAAGTAGATGTTAATAACTAAAAATGACCCTAAAGGAAGCAACAGGTGATGTTGTTGCGACAGGTCATATTGTGAAGCCTCCAATTCCTTTACGCAGCTGAATCAGAAGCACAACGTTGAGGCAGTGGAGGTGAAAGGAGAAAGAAGTGAAGGTGGAAGTAGTTCACAAACGTAACTCTTATATTAGTTTACATAATATTGAAAATGGAGACCCATACTTTCTGATCTCATCATTATAGCATATGAAGATAAATATAGTCAAATTGACAATGTGTAATTGTAAATAAAAGACATTAAGATTTAATATTCTTTCGAAATCAATAGGAGAAAAGGAAAAAGGGAAAAAAGATAATAACTTTCTTTACTTCTCTTTCCTTTCAGTATCTTTCTTAGGAATGCGATTAGCAATACCACTAACGATAATGGAGAACCAATACCATTGTAATAACGCTAATGGGATTAGAATAAATCTTGCAACGCCTAATTCATTAATATATTCTGATGTTAGCATTGACCAAAACATTAATGGAAGATTAATAACACGTGTAAAAAGAAAAAAGAAAGCAAATCCTAATTCTAAAATTAATACAAGCGTAGATCCTTGAAATATTTCAAAAGATCGTAATACCCAGGCGAGATTAAAGCAGAAAGCTGAAGATTCACAAAGAAGAAAGTGAGGAAAAGCGCGTCCTAGATGGCCTGGACCATGAACAAGAGCCACGACCAACCAAACGCCCATCACATGATGAATTAGATACTCTGCCTTTCCTCCTAACGCCGCTTCAAAAGCAAAACAGAAAGTGTCACCGAGAAGATATCCAAGACTAAATGGTCCAACACTTGATTCTACAACACTGTAATGGATATTATTGTACTCTTCATCACTTCGTTGAAAATCTTTATAAATTTGGTAGAAGGCGTAAGGAACCATAAAGAAATGGTGGATGAGAGACGCTAAATAAGCCGGAAATTCCTTTTGCTTTCTGACAGAAAGTTTGCACCACCAACTTTGAAACACATGTTCACAGATGTATTTCGTCGCTAGACAGAAGAAGGTAAAGAAACAAGTCCATAAAAACCAATGAAAATAGAAATTAGGGTAATTTTCGAAGGCAGTTAGGGTTGGGTGCGTTGGAAATGGTTTTAGTATAAAGGAAAGATATTGTTGAATCATCGTATCTTCTCCTCACGAGTCGGTCTCCCCTTTCTTCACAAAAATTTTCAGTTCTTGAATGTTTAATCTTTTGAAATTTGTCCACGAAACTGAAACCATTTCAAAATGAAGACACAACCCTTGGTATGAGGTTAGATTTGAATTACTCATTGTTCTCATCTTGTTCATCTTAACAACAAAATTTATAAAATATTAAATTTACTACGTCACAAATTCAAAAATTGAAAATTACAAGGCATATTTTTTGTTATCTCCAATAAAGTTGAGTGATATTCCCATTAATACAAGGAGGTTGACCACAGGTTTCAACCGACAGATCAATATATGTTTTATCAGCTCTTCCACCAACTGTTGCTCTTAATTCATCAATTAATCGACAGAAATTAGAGGCTAACGTACAAATATGAACAGAACCTTGCATGAGATAATGTATGTTTAACAACATCGATAAATATTCCTCCGGATGATGTGCAGGATGATTATTAAATTGTTTTCTTTCTGCTTCACTTCTTTCCGCTAATAATCCTTTACGATCAAAGACCTCCGTCCAATACATCAGGTATTTACTATGATGACCATTCCATTCTTTCATACTTTTGATAACTTTTGAATCTTCTGAAGCGAGAAAAATGACCTTAAATGGATTATTATCATTTATGATCTTCTCTTTATGAATAATCTGGACTGCATGAGTATACTCTGATAAATCAGGTAATCTCATTTCGATGGATTTATCACCACGTCGAATATAGAGTGATATAAAATCATTCTCTACTTGATGCAAACTTTTCTCAAACTCTGTTAATCGATGTTTATTAATCCATTCTTGTACTTTCTTGTTTGGGCGGAGGAGATAAGTCATTGATATAGCCCGCCACCAGTAATAAGACAGTTTGGAAGTCATCGGAGAACATTTAATTAATGGTAACAATTGATAAGGAAGACCACAGTACTTCACCCATCCCGGATTACGAATGTAAATTATTTTATAATTGTTGAACTTTTTTATAAACTCTTCTCGAGTTGTGGTATCTTTTTCAATACCACCACAATCCTCCTCACCGATAGCCTGAATGTAGAGATCTTTATTAAAAGGACCATTTCTAGTGACTTGAGAAGCTTGACGAAGAATATTTAAAGCATTCGGACCTAAAGCATCAAACACGGTACAGCTACTTGCTGGTTGATAGTAGCATTCAAAGTTTCTTTTCTCATCACAGAAGGGAGTGTCAAACTCCCAACCAACTGCATTATGAACAACAGGATTCCAGAGGAACGTGCGTTCTAAGTTGATCGCCATCCCCAACACGCCACCATGAACATGTAATTCACTTCCAAATCCTCCGTTATGTAAACCATTGATGACAAATTTCAGATTGGCACAATTTTCTTTTGGAGGATGTTGATGCTTCCAAATATAATCTATAGTATATTCGAAACCATAAATAACACTATTGGGTGATGGTGGGGAATTTGATGCGATCGAAACATTTGGCCAGAGTTGATATTCTTCCGCTAGTTTCGTTAGTGGCTTTGTTGATACTTCATATTTCTGGCAAGTTTCCGGAGAATTCTTTTGCACTTTCTCTGGATCATAGACATGCCAATAACTTGCACGACAACAAACAACAATAAGAGCGAGAAAACAACCTCTCAACAATCTACTTTGTGTCATTGGCTTGAGGAAATCTCCAAACGCTTCTTCCTTGTTTCAGTTCGACCTTTCCATAATTATACATCGCAGATGACGAACAAACTTTTGTAGTGTATGTACAGCAGAACCATGCAGTGAGGTAGTGTGCAAGTTGATCTTTGTCAATCATCATCGAATTCCAAACTATTTCTCATTGTTCAACCCCTTGATTATAACCCCTAAATAGGTCAAGAGAACAAAATGTTTGCTCAATTATTGATTGTCATTGCTGTATTATTTGCTCCTGCTGTCTTAGCAGTTCGTGAATATCCAGTTCCTGCCGCTACTTATGATGCAAAGGATTATACAACTTGGAATAACTTAAAACGCGCTGGTAAATCCCGCCGTGCTGAAATCCAAGTTGATTTCACCGCTGATGATGGTTCAGCTGATTTTGTGCACATGTTCAGAGTTGATTTAGTTGGTAATGCATATGATCGTGGATATGCACAAGGTTATTTATTAGCCAGAGAAATGGCTGAATTTATGGGACCAAAATTAGACAAATTCTACATGGATGAGGTCTTAAACATTGATTTAAGCAGCTTCCCTGAACCACTTCAATCAGTTCTCCGTATTTTACAGCTTAAGGGTGCTGCCGCTGCCCCTGAGTTATTCAAGACTGCCATGGCTTGGGTTTGGGAGAAGGAGAAGCAATATGTCCCATCTTACTACTTCGATGAGATTAAAGGTATGGCTGTCGGTGTTTGCGATAGCTTAAAAACAAAGGACTGCAGTACCGATGAGTGGGAGACTAAAATCCAACAATTAAACATGTTACCTGAGTTGATCCGTATGGCTTGCACGGCTTACGGTGCTTGGGGCAAGGCTACTCCAAACCAAGGTTTGATTCAACTACGTGCTTTGGACTTCGGTTCTGGCCCTTTCGCTAACTACACTGTCATTGCTACTCACCGCGGAAACGAATTCGGAAACTCTTATGTCTCCGTTTCATTCCCTGGCTTCGTTGGTGTTGTTACTGGTGTCTCTGAGCATGGTATCGGTGTCAGTGAGAAGGTTTGGATGACCTATGACAAGCGTTCTTTACAGCCTGGAAGCTATGATGGTGAGCCAGATATCTTTGTCTTAAGAGATATCTTGCAAAACTCCAAGAACCGTGCTGATGCCGAAGCTTACTTACAGTCCATCAACCGCACCTGGGCTATCTGGATTGGTGTTGGTGACTACGAGACTCAAGTTCTCGATTTAGTCGGATACAAGCAATCCAGCGTTGTTGTTTACACCGATGAGACTGCTCCTACCATGACAGGTCAACCATACATTGAGAACATCGCCTACGTTGACAAGCACCCTCAACCATCTGGTGAGGGACCAACTGGAACTCTCCCAACTTCCCTTCAAGATTTCTACGGTAACATCACGCTAGAGACTAGCAAGATCATCACAAAGAATCACAAAACTGGTGACGTCCACATCGCCTCTTACGACTTCACTGCTAAGGCCATGAATGTTGCCATCGGTCGCATCAATCACGAGGGAAACTACGGTCCTAATGATGAGTGGAAGGCTTACAATCGCCCTTACTTAAAGTTCAACTTGAATGATTTATGGAGAGGATTGTAAGAGCTCTTGCAGTTATTGGTTAGGGGGAAAAGGAATACAAAATTAAAGACAAACAAACTCATTTTGACATTTTTATTTCAAAATGATCAACAAAATGAAAAAGAACTAGTGAGGAATACAAATAATAGTTATCTTAATAATAATGTGTTGTGGTTTTCTTTTAGATTTGTTTTATTTTTTTCTTCTACACATATATATTTTATTGGTTGTGTCTGAAGATAGAATGAATCAATGCTGTAATGCTAACCAACACTTTCAAGCTTGTTTATAAATGTTAGTAGTAATTTTTCTCTTATTTTGCGGTCAGAGGGATCGGATGAGGTAAGTATGGATAGTAATGATTCATAGTATGGAGGTTAAATCAACTGGATTGCAATAAACCATCAAGGAAACTTATTATAAACCAACAATATAAAATAAACAAAACAGAGAAATAAAGACAAACATGTTCGTCTCATATCCTATTCATAGATGAAGAGAATTTAGAAGAGTGAGAACAAGAAGGAAAGGATATAGTAGATAATGCACGACAAAATGAATCAAAGAATGAAAAAGAAAGAAAGAAAGAAAAAAGACAGAAGCTATGGGGAAAGATAAGATTCTGCATCTATAAATACATAGAAAAATATTCGGTTTTTCATCCTTTTACCAGAAGTCTTTGGTTGGTGTGGGGAAGGCCTTATGCTTCTCTGGACTACGAAATGTTGGGGTGGGAACCGTCTTATATTTATCCGGACTTCCAAATCTAGGATTATTAAACTTCCCAGAATTATTACTCTTAGAACCTAAGCTCGACTCCGTCCAAGTTCTAAAGAATCTTCTCAACGGAACACGTGGATTATTATTCACTGCACTACTATTAGTACTCGACCATGAACGCGACGAAAATGACCAATCAAACACTGTAAGAAAATTATTCGCCGATAATTGTGATTCCGTTAATAAGGTTCTTCTTTCATATTCTTTAATTTTTTTCTTATTTAAAAAAAAGCAAAAACAATATAACACAGTACTGACATAGATACCACCTTGAATTAGAAACTGTGCATCATAACTAATATGTAAATCAATAAATAAATTAATTAAACGTGGGAATAATCTTGGTCCTATTGTAAATAATGTTGCAATAATATAACTAGCAACGGATTTAAATGCATTCATTTTTAATTCATTTTCTATTGCAGTATAACTAAGATAGATAATAAAGATAATACTTATTATCCAAGCAATTAATGCCCAAATATAGAAAGTACCAAATGCCCATGCATTATCACTATGGTGATTATAGCTAATGGAACACCAAACATCATTACTTACACCATATCCATTGACGGATAGAGGTAAGAGAGTTATCAGAGAAAAGGTCAAAATAAATGGAATACCATATTTCTGTATTCTATCTTCAATTTTTGGATCATTTTTATGGATATAGTTATATAATAGGACAGTAAGACTCACAACAACCCCCATGATGACAAGCCCGAAATAGTAGTGCAGAACACCCATCGTCTTACAACAGCTCTCATTCCCAGTATATGCTGAGGGAAGGGAAGCGATTGACTCTAAGATGGCGCTAACATGGAGTAAAAGTAAGAGCTGAGTTGTCACACTCAAAGATGATTTAATATATAAGGCAAAACAGAGAACAACAAAAGCATTTCCAAGAATTGCTACAGCAGCAAGGAAATAGATAACTCCAGACAAGGCTTGATCTTCTTCGTTCATGACTGTAAAGGTTCTCAATATATAATTTTGATATGATATTGTGATGTCAACGTTGTCGATGTCGTGTGTCTTATCTGTTCTAATGAGTGAGGATTACTGTCATTGTTCTGATTCTTTTTCGGCTTTTCCATTTTTCACACCCTTTCTTTTCTTATGAGCGATATCTTTTAGGTACACTCTCCCAACTTTCTTCTGATTAAAAACGATCTCGTTTACCAAATACGGTCGTTTTTCTATGAATCTTGATCAAAAGGTTTAGAAGTCACAATACTCATTTCAATCTTCCGTAGTCTCATATTTTTCAGTTTTTTTTCTCAAAGATTTCAAGAAGGCCTTCGCATAAATGTAGGTTTTGGCCGTTAGTGGTTAAATTAGAGAAGCTACGAGAAGTAAAGAAAAAGTAATTGTATGCCACAAAAAGTGAGCGAGTGAAGCAAGTAGAAGTAAGTAGAGCGAAATCAAGCAAAATAAAAAATGAAAGCAAGAATAAAGAACATCAACAATACCATTAACTCATCAACAAAGACAGAAAACTATTAAATCATCATATGATGCTTATGGTAAGAGGATGTGAAAGGACAGATAGTATAATGTAGAAAATGAATCATATATCAAAGCAAAAAAACAAAAAGCAAATAGAAAAACAGTAAGCGATGAAACCTCCCATGAGTTAGGTTTCATTTAAGTGAGGGGAAAAGTTCCTCCAGCCTCCAAGATTTGCAACACATCTGCACTTTCATCAGATTCAGGAACAATTTGATTCATCTTCGATGATAAGTATTGCACAATTTTTTCAGAGAAGCTTTTCTCCAGCTCTTCAGACGGATTTCCACCGACTAATTCAGGCGGGGCTAATCGATTCACTTGAATGTCATGGGCATTAGGACTATTAATGTGACTATCATCACGTTCAAGCTGAGAGCTGTTAGCTTGAACCACTTCCAATGCATTTTCTGAACCCGTGCGAGCAGTAGGAATACTATTTTTTGATTTACTCTGAAGAAAAGGAACAACTTGTGTTCGTTTTTGCATTCTTTTCTTCGTTGCAAGATTAGCTACGGAAAGAAGGGAAATTTTATTTGAAAGTGTAAGAAAAGAAAAGATTTCCTTACCATTTACAAGATATGCTTTAAATAATTCTTGTTTCTCTTCATCAGAAAAGACTTGTGGTCCTGAGATAAACAAGAAATACAGGAATGCTAAGAATGCTACGACAATAATGATAGTAATCGCTACATATCTATCATACTGAAAGAATGCACCACCAATAAAACAGCAGGAAAAGATTATAATTCCACAATAAGCACCAAATACACCAAACGGATTGACGAAATATCGTTCTAATGAAGAATACTTGTCATGAAAACGAATATAACCAATAAATGCACCAATATAGACAATAAATCCTGACAACGATGTCACGAGGAATAAATTCCGAATAATAGATTCATTATAGTAAATTACAATATTTAGAAGGAAAGAAAGAAACACGAAGGTAATTAGAGACACATAAGGTGTCTTAAAAACAGGTGTAAGACGTTGAAAAGCTTCAGGTATTAATCCTGATTTTGACATACATAAAGCTTGACGACCACAAAAGAAAAGAAAAGTCAGGGTGGTAGCAAAGAGAAATGGGATATTAATCCATCTAGCTGAGGCATAATTCATCTTAAATATTCTGAGGAAGCCAAAGGTTAACGGGAATGATCTTACTGTTAGTTGATCTATTCCAGGATATTGAGAAACCGCGATTAAAATGATCCCGAATGTCATGATAGCAAACAGAACCATACTAAATGTCATTACAATAGGGACATCTTTCTTCGGTTCTTTAGTCAAGCGAGACGTGAGCGGCATTAGTTGCATACCCAAATAAACAGTCGAAACCAATGGAATCTGCTTCATAAACTCAAATCCACTGAAGGAATCTCCATGGGCTCCTAACGCCCATGTATCAAAATCAGCGTAAGTACTAGAACCAATAAGATAGATAAGAAGGATAACCATAATTGTGATTCCTAATAAAGCATTTAAACCCCAAAATATCTTTCCTCCAACAAGTAAGACAGAGAGAGTGACGAAGTAAGTGACCAAACAGTTCACTAAAATCATGTTATGTGACATAGCTCCACTCAGTGCAGGTAAAGCAGAGAGAGTGTAGACCAGAGGACTGACGTAGAACAAATTCATCATCAGTTCGTACACAGCAACCATGAAACCAAAGACTGGAAGAGTAAATGCACGAACGAAGCCGTAGATACCTCCAGAGAAAGGTAATGCACTTGTCATCTCTGCAATACAACAAATAAGAAACACAAATCCAATTGTGTTCACGAGAGTAGCTACGAACAACACCCAAAAGCCCTCAGTGGTTGCACCGTTCCAAGTACTCACTTGACCGCTCAGAATCCCAGTCACTCCAAGGAAGAATATATCAAGACGAGAAACTCTAGATTGCTTAAGAAAAGCAAATCTTGACAACATCTCACTTTTTTCCCCTTCATTTTTCTGGGCGGAGGAACTTTGATCAAGCAAGGTGGTCATTTCCGTTAGAATTCTTCAATAAATTTTTGTCAATTGATACCATTACCAGCCTTCTTCTTCTGTTCTGTTTTAGGCTGTTCCTGTTTTCATCAGAGACAAAGGATCGAAAGAAGATCTATGCCACGTCATCACAGAAATCTCTTAATTTTACGCTATTATTAATAGAAGGCACGGCAATACGGCAATGCTTATTAATTAAAATTTCAAAAAGAAATAAAAGAGGAAATGTTTTTTTTTACTTTAATTATTTACAAGTACATTAGATATACATTATCGACGAAAGAATATACCATTTCGATCAAAAGAATTTCGATTAATTTTGGCAAAATCATGATCTTTGAGACTTTTCTGTTTTTTGTTTTTTGGTAGATTTCACTCTGCCTCCTAACTTTCCAGAAGACCACAAAACGATTTGATCAAAAATGTCTATCAAGCGAACATACGAAGATATGATGGAAGATCCAAAGGTTGAAACTCCAAGCAATGATGGTTTGCAAATAGCTTCACAATTGATCTTGATTGGTGACTTAAGCTGTGGTGGTTGGAAAGAGGAAGATATTCCATCAACTTCTCCTCTGTTTACTCCTGGCAAAAAGAATTACGAAAGTGATCGCTTGTCCAATATTAACTCTGAAGAGCTGATGGATTTAAAGGGAAAGCGGATGTAGAGTATTTGATGCATTATTCAAGAATGATACCACCAATCCTCATGCATCGATTGCGGAGTACAATGGTATTCTCAAGATAACTGCCTGAGTTTAAAAGGTCGAAAAGGATCATTTTTTTGTCAAGAAATTGGAAACTTTGCTGATATGAAAGCAGAATCTCGTCTTAACAATTTTGCCTAACTCTGGCAGTGATGGCTTCACAGGTATTACAGGGTGGAGAGTCTGTCTCTAACTTCGGAGGTAAATCTTTCATTAATTCGTCGTCAACTTTTCAGAGAAGCCACAAGATTCTGAAAGTTCTAATCGCGAGGAGATCGCTGTCGAGTTTTTTGCAGCGTTCTTGTCAGGAAAAGTTGATGAAGCGATGCAGTTGTGTGGACGAGTCTGTGTTCAAAGCACCATAACATGCATTTCCCTGGTGATATTAGAAAAGAACGGTAATGAAGGAAAGCCATGAAAAGTCTCCAGACAAAAGTATTGGAAGTGAAGAAAGTTTTTCAACATGAAGATGAAGTTGAACTTACTCTTTAGTGAAGTTATCAAAGGAGGTCAATGTGATGGTCAGTCATCGTTTCCGCTTCAATGACAGAAAACCGCATTGTGGAGTTATGGGATATTGCTCAAGTTATACCTGAAACGCCTATCAAACGAGAATGGTCCTTTCTAAATTTTTTCTTTCTGATTTCTCATGCTTACACGATCGTGACAGTAGAATAATATCTAAACTAATCTGCGACGAATGAAAAAAAGTGTTAGGGAATTATAGTTGTTCTGCTAAATGTAGTCCTAAAATTGCTTGACAACAAAAAAACCTCAGGGTTTCTTTCATCAAACCTGGTATCCCCAGAAGAAAAAAAAAGGGATAAGAATAAGATATTAAACTTGAGAAGAAAAGGGGAATTATAAAGAGGAAATTGGTAGAAGAAGAAGGAGAAAGAGAGAACTATTGAAAGCTACTTCAAAACTGAGAGGGAATGAAGGGCTGATCAAAAGCATCAATAGAGATCAATAAGATAGTCTATTTATGCTTCTTATCGTGAGGATTTTCACCAGAGTAGTGAATAAATGGCTTGAGGAGCACATTCACCTAATAGAATTCGATCAATTTAATTCATCTTCGGTAAATCATGGACATGCACTTACCAAGATATCATAGACAAAGAACATAAAGATGGTTGTTGGTACGAAGAACATCATTAATAAATAACAAAGAAGAAGTTTGACTGCTGGTCGTGATTTACGATTCTGAATTCCTTTTTGGTACCATTGAAAGAGATCATTGACAACATACTGAATAGTTTGCTCTTGCACAGCATTCCGACCATTCGTACCCATCTCAATTTTCAGTTTTTCGTCATCTTTCAATAGTTGAACATATCTGAAGACGTACCAAATTAACAGGATACATAAAGGGAGAATGGCAATAATTACCTTCGCGCATCTTGCCAATCACCAGGAGCGAATAAGAAACCATCAACTTCATGTTTGACGGTATCAGAGAATCCTTGTGTTCTGGGAACTACTACAGGAATACCACAAGCAAAAGCTTCTAACACTGTGTTACCTAAAGTCTCAAACTCTGATGCAGAGATATGAATATCACTAGAAGAATAGATCTGAAAGATAAAGAGGATAAATATGTATTTTATAATGAAAGAGTTAATTGATTACCTCGGCTAATTCTGGATGGCTTAGGAACCTTGGTTTACAGTAAATACGATTCTCTTTACCATGATAATCTGCATATTTCTTAGCGGATGGACCATCACCAATAATGGCAAGATAAGCCTTTTTATTATCTTTGATTTCTAAATTTTTGATTGCATCGATGACCACCTCTAATCTCTTCTCACCGGAAATACGACCAACATAAACACATAAAAAGCCATTTTCATCGCCAAACATCATCTCTTGACGCAGTTTTTCATTTCGTTTATCAGGAGCAAATAATTTATTATCAACAGCAGTGATGATTACATGTTCACAGTTGACGTATTGTTGCTTTAATTTGACCTACAAACAGGGCGAAACAGATCAGCATTGCTAAAGAAAAGAGAGAAAATCCGACCTGAAAAGATTTAGAAGTGGTAGCACAAGAGTCCATAACTAAAGAATCAATTGCTTCCTTTGTGATGACAAGTCCTTTTTGGAATTCGTAAGCACCATGTGTGCTTAGTAGGTCAATGAGATCAGTGTGAAAGGAGGCAACTAAAGGAACTCTCAGCGTCATCGCAATGAAGGAGAAAAATTGAGAAAATCCATCAGATACAATATGGATCAACTAAAGCCATGATAACTACAAGGAAGTGATAGGAAGAATGACTAACCTCAGGTTGAAAGGTAGACAGGTGAGACCAAATAAGATTTAAGGAGTTAAGAGTAGGTTTAGCAACTTTCTTATTTGGGTACGAAGGGAAAACCATATAATCCAAAGTAACAAACTTTAATCCCTTTGGTAAATCTTGAGGTTCCGATTCCATAGTAAACAGTAATACATCGTGACCCTGTCTTACGAACTCATGAATAATTCCAGTGAATCGTCGACAAACACCATCAATAGAAGGGGCAATAGAGTGAGTGTAAATTGCAATCTTCATTTTGTTTAGAATAAAATAATAATTTCCTTATTTTCAAAAGATCTCAAAAAGAAATGTGTCACTCAAAATTTTGAGAAAGATCGACGTATTAGGAATGAGTTCTATAATAAATAAGAGTAAAGAAGAATAGAATTCTGCCCGAATCGCTCTTAGATTCGCATGAAACTAATTAAAACACTCGATCAAATCTCCAAACCACGATTGCTTTTGTTGTGGAATTGAGCAAAGAAGAGTCATAACCGTTTCGAATCGTATTCAGAATCGTTTCGAAAAAAGAACGATTCACAACCGAATGAATAAACGAATATCGAACTTCGAATCGTACAGAATTCGAAAATCAATCTGGGCGAATCTTGCATAATCTGCCCAAATTGCCCTCACTTCGTCTCATCCATTCAACCTCGATTCCTCCTTTAAATTTGAAGACGATTGTTGAATCTTCTGACTGATTCTCTTCTCTTCCATTCCTTATCCGCTAACACTACTGCACCACCAACCCTCGACCCTCGGAACTTCGTTCGTCTTTTCTTTTTTTAATTGCTTCTTTCTGCAGCAATTAGTTCTTTAGTAGGTAGTCGCAATAGTTTACAGAGGGTTTGTTATTTAACTTTTTTGTTGTTATTGTTGATTGTTTCTTCCTTGTGGCGAATTATTTGAGAAAAAAATGAATATTGCGTACTCTAATGAACAAACTGTTGGTAGATTGGTGTTAATCGATGGTCAAAATGTCGAAGGTGTCTCCTTTGGTGCAAAGAAGAGCATGGCAGGCGAAGTTGTGTTCAATACCGGAATGGTCGGCTATCCTGAAGCTTTGACGGACCCCTCCTACACTGGTCAAATCCTCGTCCTTACTTCTCCTATGATTGGGAACTACGGTGTTCCACCAGAAACAAAGGATGAATTCGGTATTTCCAAATTCTTTGAAGGAAATAAGATTCACATTTCAGGGTTAATCGTCACTGATTACTCGGTTGATTACTCCCATTGGAATGCTGCAAAATCACTTTCTCAATGGTTAGTTGAAGCTGGGATCCCTGCATTATACGGAGTTGATACACGTCGTTTAACAAAGCATATTCGTGAATTTGGTGCAGTTTTAGGAAAGATTGAATTCCCAACACAAGAAATTGAATTTTCTGATCCTAATTTACGTCATTTAGTACAAGAAGTATCAACAAGTAAAGTCCAAATTTATAATCAACCTAACTCTGATGCACCACGTATTATTGCATTTGATTGTGGGATGAAATTAAATATTGTACGTTATTTTTTACATGAATTAAAAGTATGTTTAATGATTGTTCCATATTCATACAATTTACAAGAAAATCCTGAAAATTTAGAATATGATGGAATTTTCATTAGCAATGGTCCAGGTGATCCAACCATGTGTCTTGAAACGATTGAGTCTATTCGTTGGGCGATTAACCTACCTAACCCTAAGCCAATCTTTGGAATTTGTTTAGGTAATCAAATTCTTGCTTTAGCTTGTGGTGCAAAAACTTATAAAATGAAATATGGTAATCGTGGTATGAATCAACCTTGCATTGACTTAAGAACAACAAAATGTTTTATTACTTCACAAAATCATGGTTTTGCTGTTGATAACGATTCTTTACCTACTGGATGGAAGCCTCTCTTTTTAAATGCGAATGATTTAACGAATGAAGGTATTATTCATACTTCTAAGCCGTTTTTCTCTTGTCAATTCCACCCTGAAGCCGCCGGAGGACCTCTTGATACAACTTTCCTCTTCCAAGACTTCCTCGGATTAGTGCGAGGTCATGTCGCAGAACGAGTTCTTGTTTCTCCATCATTATACGACCGTTCCAACTTAAGAAAAGTGCTGTTAATCGGCTCTGGTGGGTTGTCAATTGGCCAGGCCGGTGAATTCGATTACTCTGGATCCCAAGCGATTAAAGCTTTGAAGGAAGAAGGATTAGAGGTAGTATTAATTAATCCTAACATTGCTACAGTTCAAACTAGCAAAGGATTGGGTCGCCCAGCTGCTGACAAGGTTTATTTCCTTCCTATTAAGCCTCATGTTGTTGAGGAAATCATTGCAAAAGAGCGTCCAGATGGTGTCTTAGTGAGTATGGGAGGTCAAACTGCTTTGAACGTTGGTGTTGAGTTATGGAAGGCAGGCATTTTCCAAAAATATAACTGCCGTGTCCTCGGAACACCTATTGAAACTATTATCGCGACTGAAGATCGTGAAATCTTCGCACAAAAGCTTCATTCCATCAACGAAAGATTAGCCTTATCTTACAGCGCTAACACTATTGAGGAAGCTGTGGTTGTCGCTCACAAAATTGGCTTTCCTGTATTAGTTCGTGCTGCCTTCGCATTAGGTGGATTAGGATCTGGATTTGCTGATAATGAGGAGCAATTACGAGAATTAGCGGAGAAAGCATTTGCAGTATCAGATCAAATTTTAATTGATCAAGATTTACGTGGTTGGAAAGAGATTGAATATGAAGTGGTTCGCGATAATCGTGATAATTGTATCACCGTGTGTAACATGGAAAACTTTGATCCTTTGGGCGTTCATACTGGTGATTCTATTGTGGTTGCACCTTCTCAAACGTTATCTAACAGTGAATACTTCAAGCTTCGTGCGGTGTCCATTAAAGTCATTCGTTCTTTAGGTATTGTTGGAGAATGTAATATTCAATATGCTTTAAATCCTCACAGTGAGGAATATTGCATTGTTGAAGTGAATGCTCGCTTATCAAGATCTTCTGCTTTAGCATCGAAGGCAACAGGTTATCCTTTAGCCTATGTTGCAGCAAAATTATGTTTAGGCAAAGATTTAGTCAGTATTCGCAACAGTATTAACAAGACAACTACTGCCTGCTTCGAACCTTCTTTAGATTATTGTGTTGTTAAAGTTCCTCGTTGGGATTTATCAAAATTTAGTAAAGTATCAACGAAATTAGGATCAAGTATGTTATCAGTTGGTGAGGTCATGGCGATTGGAAAGACTTTCGAAGAAGCTATTCAAAAAGCCGTACGCATGGTGAGCGGTGGAGCATTAGAAGGATTAGAAGGATCTTTACAAGAAGGAAAGAATATTGAAGAGATGTTACGTGTTCCTACCGATAAGCGTTTATTTGCTGTTCAGTATGCTTTAGAAAGACGCTTATCTATCGATGAGATCAGTCGTTTAACAAAGATCGATCGATGGTTTTTATCCAGATTAAAGCGTATTGCTGATTTAAAGGCTGAAAGTCAGAAGATTGGCTCCTTAGACAGACTACCAAAGCCTTTCATTCGTTCTTTGAAGATTGCTGGTTTTTCTGATCGTCAGATCGCGAGATATTGTCAATCAACTGAACAAGTTGTTCGCCGTCGTCGTCAACAGTTAGGCATCATCCCATACACTAAGCAAATTGATACCTTAGCGGCAGAGTTCCCTGCTCAGACCAATTATCTTTATATGACGTATAACGGTAGTGAGCATGATGTTACCACCACCAAGGAGTCTTTAAGCACTCGTACAAGTCATAACATCTCTTCCAGATTCTCCGTAAACGATCATCACGAGCATGGCGGTGTGATGGTGTTAGGATGTGGTGCTTATAGTATTGGTTCCTCTGTTGAGTTTGATTGGTGTGCGGTTAGCGCTGTTAGGCAATTAAGAGCTATGGGAGATAAAGCTATAGTCGTGAATTATAACCCAGAGACTGTTTCCACTGATTATGATGAATCAGATAAACTTTACTTCGAGGAGTTAACTTTGGAAAGAGTATTAGATATTTATGAATTAGAGAAAAGTGTTGGTATTATTGTTTCTGTTGGCGGTCAAATACCTAACAATCTCGCATTACCATTACATCAACAAGGAGTACGTATTCTTGGTACTTCTCCTGATAGTATCGATACAGCTGAAGATCGTCATAAATTTTCTAATTTATTAGATAGATTAAAGATTGATCAACCTGAATGGAAAGAGTTAATTTCCTTTGATGATGCTCAACAATTTGCGGATAAAGTTGAATTTCCTGTGCTTGTACGACCATCTTTCGTCTTATCAGGTGCAGCAATGAGAGTTGCATCTACTCCAGCAGAACTGATCTCTTGTCTTCAAGCTGCTGAGGATGTTTCGTTAGATAAGCCTGTTGTCATTTCGAAGTATGTTGTTAATGCAAAAGAGATTGAATTCGATGCAGTTGCCCAAGATGGCCATGTTCTCAACTACGCCATTTCTGAGCATGTCGAAAATGCTGGTGTTCATTCTGGAGATGCAACTTTACTCTTACCAGCTCAGAAACTATACGTTCAAACAGTTCGAACTGTGAAGCAGATTGCAAGTCAAATCGCTTTATCTTTAATGATTACTGGCCCTTTTAACATCCAATTCTTAGCTAAAGATAATGCAGTACGTGTGATTGAATGTAATTTACGTGCCTCACGTACTTTCCCGTTCATCTCGAAGACCTTTGACAATAACTTTATTACATTAGCAACTAAAGTTATGATGGGTTATCCATGCAAGCCTTATAACATCTCATTATATGGTAAGATGATATTTATTTCTTTTTAAACTCTTTCACCTTCCTATTTTATAGATTATGATTTCGTTGCCGTGAAAGCTCCTATCTTCTCATTCACTCGCTTACGTGGTGCAGATCCTACGTTAGGTGTGGAAATGTCAAGTACTGGTGAAGTCGCATGCTTTGGCAAGGATGTTCATGAAGCATTTTTACAAGCGTTGTTAGCATCTAATTTCAACTTACCAGAGAAGAAACCAGATAAATACATCCTTGTCTCAATTGCAGAAGAAAAGTAAGTGTTTACCTCTTTGTTTGCTCATTAATTTGTTATTTTGATACTTTATTAGGATGAGAATTGAATTTTTCGAGGCTTTGAGACTTCTGGTTTCGAAGGGTTACAATATCGCCGCAACACCAGGAACTGCTCAATACTATGAACAAAGAGGATTCTCTGACATTATTAGCCTTGCAAAACCTCCTGAAAATCTTGAAGTTGAAAATGATGACGTGGAGAATACCGTCTTAAAGTGGATTGCCAATCGTAAGATTGATCTGGTCATCAATATTCCTGAAGGAACAATGCGATCCGATGAACTTACAGCCGGATATAAGATGCGTCGTTTAGCGACTGACTTTGGTACTTCCCTGTTAACCAATATCAAGTAAGTTTCGTTTTATTCTCAGATAATAACTTGGTTTTAACTCACCTTCTATTGTCAGGTGTGCTGTTTTGTTCTGCGAGGCATTGACACGTGAGTTACATCTCCCATGTAAGAGCGCGGATGAGTTTGTTGCATCATCTCAAACAAACGCTTAAAGATAGAGCGATGATACGGTATGTAGAGATAAAATATCGTATAAATCAAGCATAGACATCGTCGTTACAATTTTTGGCATTTAAACAAACATTTTTGTCTCCTTTTGAAAAAAGTATATCTATTCATGCATAGAGTTGTATATCATCCTCCCTAACCTCTCTCTCTCTCCCTCCCTCCAACTTCATAAGAAATATCCTCCATATATATATCTCAGATGAATCATCTTAATAAACAAGAATAACCACCAAAGATCTTTATTCTTATTATGAATCGTGTTTTTATGAAATATATTTCATTCATTCTTATAGATAATATTCTAGAGAGATTCATATTCTATTGTAATTAATCTTAATAATTGTATCTTTATGTATTTTCATATTTTTCCTTCTTGATTGCATGAAACTCCGGGGCGAAAGTGGGCTGACCATCACTCCAACCTTAAGTGTGCTTGGATACCAAGTGTACTTAAGATTGATCACTACATTATTACATGTAACATCGAATGGAATTGAATTCTTTCTTTTTCATTGCAATAGAATTTTATTATTATTATTATTATGATTATTATTTTAGGCAAACGAAAGACATTATATCCATCTTAATCATATTTCTATGATGAAGAAAAAAAGAAAAGAAAAAAAAGACTCGTTCAACACACATCAAATACCATTGACAAAGTTATCGAGATGACTAATACTAGGAATCCTATTATCACCGAATTTGAGTTTATTCACTACATCATAAATTCGATAAACTTCACGGACATGTTCTTCTTTAGATTTATCTGGATATTGTCTGACAAACTCTACAATAGAAAGAAAACATTCGTATAAAGGCTTGCAGACCTTAGGTAGAGTGTCACCCGACTCTACCATTATTGATAATAATTGAGACAGTTTCTCTGCTACACCTTCATTTAGAATATAAACTTTTTGTGATTCAGAACCACCACAAAGAACATTTGCAATTGTAAATAAAATATCTACCTGTATTTCTTCTTCTTTGATTGTAAGAAGATATGACAACAGTCGAGGAATGATTGCTGCATTAATAATTTCTTGTATTTGTGTTACTGTACCAGCTGATATGTTAGATATGGTCCAACATGCTTCTCTTGATATCTTCTTATTAGGATAATCTATTAACCATAATAGATTGGGTACAATCCCTGCATTAATTAATGTTTGCGTTTGTAGATCATTACCAGTAATAATATTTCCCACGGTTCTTATAGCTTGATGAACAACATCTTCTACAGGACTGAGTAAAAGTTCCGCCAGTCGGTTAGGTAAGGTTGAATCTGCACTTAAAATCTCATCAATCTGATGATCGGAACTCTCAGTAAAAGCGCTTAATGCTTCAGCAGCACAAGCGATGAGAAGAGAATCAGAACTATTTAAACACTGGAATATAAAAGGAAGAGTATCCGGTGCATTTTGAAAATATCCCCAACAAAGCTTAGAAAATATTCCTAATATCTTACCTTTAATCACAGAAGACTGTGATGATCTTCCCTGGTTTAACAGGATGGTAATAATCTCACCTGTATAGAGATTAAAATTTTTATTTTTACCAATAGTCATTAATATTATATCAAGTGTATTTTCAACCATTTCATAATTTTCTGTGGAAGCTACGGCGGCTTCTAGTATATGTTTCACAGCTGCTGGGAAGGTTCCGTTGAAATTAGGTAATGCGATTAATAAAGCATACCAATACGCAATCTCTAACTGTAGTTGTTCATTTGATGATGATCTGATTCTATTGTCAAGGAAGTGGTAAAATTCTTCATCTAAATGAACCGTTATCACCTCTTTTTGGACAGATATCCAGTTTCGATATCTTTTAAGAACTTGGATTAATTCATCATCATGACTGGAGGATAAGATAGCTCGCTGAATCTCCTTCTCTTCTCCTTCCTCCTCTCTTTCTTCCTCCACCAATACTGTTTCGACAAGCTCTGACATCTCAAAGTTAATGAGAACACAATCCACTTAGAATAGAAGATTCCTCCGAACCTTTGTGAAAATTTACCTCGCACCCCAGAATGACAGGTTTACAATACTTACGAATAGAGGAACGAAGAAATAAGAACTTAAAAGAATTAGGAATCTGGATTATCATTACAATGAGTTTCAAACTATATTACAGCAGAGTCTCTTGACGCTACGGACAATCTCTTACCCCTATACACAAAACGCTCTTAGACAAGTTCGGATAGCAAACAGTTGGTTTTACCTTTAACAGCAACTCAAAATGCAACGTTATTGAGTTAATATACTCACTCAGGCTTTGCTGCCCCACCCAAACAAAGGCTCCGGGCGAAGATTTTCATTCAAAATAGCAAGATGATACCATATTGCTTAATAGAAATTTTGGCAATTGAGAACTCTTACGAAAGTTGTAGTTATTAAAAGAAACTAAGTGTTAGTGATACGTGTATGAAAATCTTTTCTAATAGAAATACTGATGATTCAATTATTCAGGAAGATTAAAGAGTTTCTTCCTTCCAAATAACTGTAATTATGATCTTCAAAGAGGGTTCGCAGCTCCTCCTTAGTTGTTATCATAAACTCGCAGGTTGAGAGAATAACAATTCGAGGTAGACGATTGACACGTAGTAGATCTTGAAGGAAAACTATTAAGTATAGCAGTGAACCATCTCCGTGTAAATCATTATAATTAATTGTCAAATCTCTCAACCTTGTCAGAGAAATTGTTAAATGGCGGTTATTGAGGATTTCTTCATATGTTATGAGATGAGTCACAGAGCGTAAGCTTCTGATCGATTTTATCGAGGTACTTGACAATCTTACCTTCAAGACCTTCACATTTTCCAAGCCTGTACTATCAACAAATTTATTACAATCATCGATCTCTAAAGACGTGCAGTCCATTAGGCCTTCAAAGCTTTTAATATGATGACACCGAATAATGCGAACTACTCTATTCCCCCACCCTAAACCATCAACACTATTCAGTTTAAGCTCCTCGAAAGTTAAGTCGGTTACATTCTCTAAATTCTTTAATGAATTAAAAAAAGGACATCTCCTTAAGGTAAGTTGTTGGAGTTGATTAGGCGGAAATGAATGAAGTCCACCATCATCTTCGATTGTAAGAGATCGAAGAGAAGTTGGTAAACTATCCCAAGCAAAAGGGAAAATAGAATGAACATTAGGAAGTTGCCGACAATATCGTAGTTTTAATTTTTCGACATTCTCGATGTAATTAGTATTGATAGGCGAGCAAAGAGCGTCCATGTAATCAACATAAATGAACTTCGAATATTTAAAAGAATGGGAATAATCACGTATTCGAGAACACCCGCTAATTGTGATTGAGTGATTACGATTCAGCCCAGAGATATCCGCGATGTTATCGCATAGCTCAAGGTGTAAGTGATGAATCTGATCGAGGCAATCAACATTCTTTATCGAGGCACAAAATGATAGTTTTAGGTAAGTTAGGTTCTCATAAACATGAATATTTAATCCACTATCAGTAATATTTCGACACTCTACCAGAGTCAATGCCTGGAGGGAAGGAAAGGTTGGGATATACTCGTACGGCGAGTTCTCGATTGACAGCTCGTTGATTTTCACTTTAATCAGGTCAATCTCATCAAATTTGTCACGCTTAATGGTATCTTCGTAACTGTTTAAAAATAAATCTAAGCGATGAATTTTTTCAATATGAGACATGAAATGCTTGTAGAAGCAGGAGAAAGTTGTCTTAAGATAATTTAAGGAGGCAATAGGAATAACTTCTTTCAGGGAGAGAAACTGTCTGGCGGTTTCTGAATTCATTAAGATTTGAAACCTCTTCACAGGATCATCAATTAAATTAAGGATCTTATTTCGTTTCATAGGCAAAGTGAAGAATCGAAGAATGTTTTGACTTCGTCTCAATTTTAAAGGAGCTAATTTCCTACTCCATTGTTGATAGAAGGATCGACTAATTCTCACAAGTTCCATATAATCGAATCGATCCAATAATAAAAGAATTTCCCATTGTAATACTTCTGGAAGATTGTTCAATGTCCAACTTGACCACATCTCCTCAATGAACTCAAAAGAGAACAATAATAATTTTAAAATAATACATCGCAGAAACATGTCTATTTTTCAGAAAATCAATCTTTTGAAGATTTCAGAAACTCGAGAAAAATTCTTTGTTGACATTGAAAATCTTTCAGTTTCAACAAACAATTCTATAGCTATATCTCTACCCTTTCCCTTTCCATTTCCTAAAACTTTTGCAAAATGTCTTTCACAATTTACCCTGAGCCTTCCAGTGGTCGGAATTTTGCGACTTTCCCAATCTTAATTTTTAATGTTGGTACAGCGTTGACCACGATTACGTACAAGACAGTGTTTGAACCGATTGCAAATGACAATGATATCATCATTTATGTCTTAGATACAAACCCAGGAAGTATTCCAAAAACTTTAGAAGGATTTAATAACCATGTTGATCAGATTTTAGATGATATCAAGGGTAAATTTGGTATTTCTACAACTTCTAACAATATTTATCTTGGAGGTCACTCTGTTGGAGGTATTATCGGTGTCAATGCGGTGTACCCTGACAATTTTAACGTGACAACAAGTCCACTCACCATTAATACCCTCTCTTTTCCAGTTAAAGGACTCGTTGTGTTCGACTCTGTCGATGGTGATCAACCTCGATCGAACCAGTATCCTTTCAGAACAAAGTTTGATCCTGACAGAGTAACACAGTATGTGACTCCAACAGGAGAAGTAAACCCTTTAAGTGTATTAATTTTTGCAACTGCTGTAGAGAACACTGGAATCAACCCTGCGTATGGCGGACAAAGATCTTACAAGGCTGTTGGTAACTCCTCTAACCATCCATCCAATAAGTATTGTTTTGTTTCTCAAGGGAAATATCATCATATGGACTATACTGATCCTGTTACTCAAGCCTACAGAACAGATTTGACTCGAGCTTTATGGACAGTGAAGGCTCAGAGTGATTACGTTGAAGGATTTCAAGCTTTTTTAAGATCAAAGATTGTATCATTTATTCTTTCTCCTTCTTTTGATACTACTGGCTTTGATGACGTGCATTTATTGAGTCATTAAATCTTCATCGTTGGAATATGTTATGAGATTCTTCATTCTTCTTTTCCCTATCTTTTCTTGTTTCCTTCCTTTGTCATTTGCTTTGAGAAGTCTCAAGCTTTTTCCAGCATTAATTTTAGCCTTTTTCAGTGATATGCTTATTGTATTTAAACTATCATAGTTTCTCATAGGATATATTCTGATCAATCCTTGATTTTTTTTCCCCTGTTTTTTTAGTTGATAGTAAGCCTTACTTCTTTTTTTCTTTTTTCTTTTTTCTTTTATTTGTTGAGCCGTTTTGAGCTTCTGTAAACGTAAGCCACCTCAACGCCAAACACACAATAAAAGTATAAACACCTTTTACTTCAATCCAAAGGTATTGGAATAGACGTCGACTACAGAGAACGTTCAAGGCAGGGAAGTGTAAAATTATGCAAAAGATGATTTGAAACGACTTGATGAGAATTCAATCATGTCAGTGACAAATTGGTTTGAAACAGAGTTAAAACACAGTAAAACAAATCAATCTGATATCTCATGGGGAAGGAAAGTAATTTCTGCTATAGATACTGATGATTGTGTGACTTTAAGCAGTTTATTTGATAAGAGGAAATACCCTAATTCCAATGTCAACACTCAGACAACTGTCACGGGATATGATGGATATATTTGGACAATATCCATTCATAAGTTTCTTGGTGATACAGCATTACACTATGCTCTTAAGCAGAGCAAGTTATATTGTCTATATATGTTATTAATGCTTGAAGCAGATGTTACTATCCCAAACCAAAACAACGAGATTCCTTCACAAATGATAGAACAAATCTATCATCAAACTCCTTCCAATATGAAATATGATGCGAAAAGAAAGATTATTAATCATATCCGAGTATATGAGTTTGATAAACTTCCTCCTTCTTTCCATTGTGCTGCGATAGAGAAAGAGGCGTGGAGGCTGATCAATGATGGAAGAATTCTTTATACTGAGCTACCAAAAGCATTAGAACATCAAAATAAGACAATTAAACAACGAATACAGCCTACTACGAAGACGAGAAAGAGTCTTTCGTTCAATCAGAATTCGAGTGTTGCTAAAATCATTGAAAAACAATCATTTATGAAAGGAATGGCAATTGATGAGGAAACTCCAATGGAATATGCAGAAACTGCTGAAAATCTTGAGAATGGTGATAATATGACACAGAATCGGACTCAAACAGGAGGAGCTGAGCCTAAATCAGGCAAAAAAGAGAAGAAACGTTCAGAATGGGCAAAGTTCAGCACACCTGAAGGATACGTCTACTTCATGAATAAGGTAAATAACACTCCCCTCGTCATTACAACAATACTTCATTTCTTCTTATTCTTTCTATTCTTTTCTGTAGAAAACCGGAGAATCAACGTGGACAAGACCAGTGGAGTATTTCGATGAATCAGCCTCAGAGAAGACATCCTCATTAGAATCCAAATACTCCAAACATCGTCGAGGTCAAAGAAAGAAAACAGGAAATAATGGAAGTATTAGCGGAAGTAATATATCCGGTGAAGAAGGAGAAGATGGTACAGGTCAAGAAAACTCTTTATATGAAGATGTTTGGACAAAAGATAACATAACAGATATCATCAAATTAATAGAAAAACAAAAAAGACATTTTTATTCAAAAATATTACCACCAAATCAATATTCTGCAAAAGGTTTATCATTATTATCATCTGTGAAATTTGCAAATAATCCTTTAGAAGAAACAACATTGAAAGAGAAACAAATCTTACAAGAAGGACGATCTGATGTACTTTATACACATTTACCAAATGTAATGAATTTATCAGAATTAGAAGAAAAAACACGTATGTTTTCATTTATTAAAGATATTAGTTATTTTCAGAAATTAACAAAACAAGTCCAACAAGTAAATCATATGAAACCTTTTGCTACTACTGGAAAGAATGATCCTTTACAAGAACCTCCATTACCTTCAGAGAAGATTAATCCAATTAATTCTACTTTTATTATGAATCAAACAAATCCTGCAATGAAATATAATGCGACCATGTCAGATAAGATATTATTTGAGAATTATTATAGTCAATCTATTAAAGCTCAATCGAATGCAATGAATAATCTCTCTCCAAGTAAAGCAAGGAAGATAAGGAAGGACTTTGATATCTCTGCCTCCTACAAGCTTGTATCTGATCATGAGATAGAAGCAAACAATGCTTTCCCTCCTCTTGCTTCTCAGAAAAGCGGAGTTCAAGCAAAAATGACCGCTACGAATGATGATCAACCAGTTGCTAAAGGTGTTTCGGGGACACCGGCCTTCTTCCGTGAGATCACAAGACTATCCACCTATACCAATATGAAATATATGGCAATAGGTGATCCTGGTGTCTATCAATTAGCTCAAGTTCTTTATAACGATCCCATTATTGTCCAATTAACATTATCATGTGCAAGAATTACTGATGAAGGAATCTATGAATTATCCGCAATATTGCCATATATGCATAAGCTCAAATATTTAGATTTATCATCCAATTCCTTCACTGATATTGGTGGCATTGAATTATCGAATGTATTTATGAATCATAAAACCTTACGAGTCATCTCATTAGTTGGAAATCGTATTGGATTAAAGGGAATTTGTTCGATTGCATCAGCGATTGTTTCTTCTCATATTGTATTAGAGGAAATCAATGATGAAGAATCCTATCATGAGAAATATGGGATGTTTGATAGACCTGGTTTAAATGAAAGTAATGTGAAGAAAGGTCGTGAAAGACGTCAGAAGGAGAATAGAATTGTTTGGTGTAGGTAAGTCATTATCAATCATTCCTTCTGTACTCCTTGTTATCATATTATATATAGTGTGAAGAACAATGCTATTGAAGGAAAAGATCGTGAGACAGTGATAAAGTTATTTGAAGAATATGAATTTGATTATGATTATCGAAAGAAGACTGATGCTTACATCTTCCATCAGAAGAAAAGAAAACTTATGCAAACTGTGCAAAGGATTATCTCTGTACCAGAGGAGGAGAGAGAAGATGAAGATGATCAAGAATTCGCCTTCATCCAACAGCAAGAAGAGGAAGAAGAAGAAGAAGGAAGAAGAGACGAAGGAGATCCTTTACTTCAATCGAGTATAGAGACGAATAGTAACAATGAAAGCAATGAGAAGGAGAAGAAGGTTGTGTTCTCCCCTCATTCTTCCATTACTAGTCTTCCTAATGGATCTCAAATCACTGGATCTGTTGAAAGTCTTCATAAGATGAAAGAAGGAGAGAGATCAGTCGAAGATGTAGATGATGGGAAATTTGTCGGATTAGAAGGAAGTATTGAGAAAAAGAAGAAAATCACCAAAGAGAAATCACTTCTCAGTAACAGTGAACAGGACGAAGAAGATGATGATGACGATGATAATATTTCAGACGAACTCAGTGAAATGACGGATTTAGAGTCGATTGATAAGCTTGATAAACTCTGGTTTATCGTGTAATAGTTAATGTTGTGAATCATTAGTCAACGAAGATACCTTCAAACAGTCTCTGCTATCGTCAGCACAATGACCTACGGCGCCAAGTCATTAGAACGAACTGACAATGACCTTTCCTCGTGTAAAAAATAGAAGTAGAAAGAAAGTTTTTGTTGTTATTAGAAGTTACATAAACAGTTGGAGGGATATGATAACACGTTCTCGATGATCTATTAAAAAAAAGTGAAAATCTTCAATGAATCAAAGGAAAATCATTATTTTCCTTAGTGATCTGCTTCTCTGCCTCTACCAGCTCCTCGAGGGTAGGATCTTCTCCCACCTCTCCCTCCTCTGCCACCTCGACCTCTTCCACCTCCACCACCACCTCGCTCACCTGGATTCGCGCCATCATTAACATCATTATAATAGTCATAGTCTTTATCGACATTAGTAATTACTACTTCGGGCTTCTTCACTTCGCGCACAGGGGCAGCTGTCGAAGCAACGATCCCACTACCCGTAGATCCTTGCTTAGATGCTGTGTTGCTATTAGACCGTTTATTATCATTCGCTGCTTTCTTGGCGCCAAGTCCCAACGATGCACTAATCATATTCTTCGCAACACTTGTATTAAGGCGGACAGGGGCATCATCGCGACTCGTTAAACCAACATTCGCAAGCGATGCAGTTAAACTCTTCATCTCTTCCACAATGTTACCATCTTTCTTATTACGACGATTTCTTTGATCTTGACGATTATTGTTGTTATTACTATGACTTTCAGGAAGAACTTCAGGCTTCAATGAAGTAGTCGACTCAGCTGCAGTTGCGGGAGCAGGTGCTGACTGTGGGGTGTTAGGAACTGAATGAGTCTCATGGGTAGTTGTGTGAGAGGAATTGGGTCGATTCTCCGCTTTCTGTTGCTTCTGTCCTCTCTGCTCACGGCGCTTATTGTTATTGTTCGCGTTATTGTCATTGCTAGTAATTGGTGCAGACTTTTCTTCCACGCGCTCCGATGGGAGGGAAGCAGGGGGTGGAGGAACAGGTAGTGCACGATCATCTTTGTTTGGACCTTTATTTCCTTTTCTTTGACCTCTTTCTTGCTTCGGTTGTCTGTTATCATTTCGCGGATCAGGAAGTGCGTTGATCGGTTGCTGGCTATTGCTTAGGATATCCGCAGCTGGAACTATCAGCTGTGGCGCTGGAGAAGGATCACGTCTCTGTTGATTGTGTCTGTTATTAGATTTATTTGATTTACTTTGGCGATGATCGTCTGATGGTTTAGATGACTCAGGCTTACGAGCTTGAGCGGGAGGCTCCGTTGCAACAAGAATAGGATGATTCTGTGGCTGGGGATTGGAAGTATTTCCTTGAACCTCGATCTTTTCATCTTTACGATTATTATTATTTTTATTGCGTCCTTTTCTCGCATTGTTTGTCTCTGGCGTATGAATCTCTGGATTTCTACTTTCATTCTTGGCAGGTAAGGAGGGAGGCTGAGGAGGAACTACAGCTGGTGCAGGTACCACGGTAGGGTTAATTGGTGCAGTGAGAGCTGGAGGTGGAGGGAGGGGATCAGATTTGATCGTTTGAGGATTTCTTCGATTATTTTGTCGATTATTATTGCCTTGACGTGGAGGATTATTATTCTTTTGATGACTTTGATTCTCGCTTAGTCCTAAGTTTAGTGGAGGAGAAGGAGCTTTCTCCTCTTCTTTCATAGGTTCAGGATGTTTCTTCTCTTGGTTCTGAGGTGGTTGTTTACCCTCTTTCTTATTCTTATTCTTGTTGTCGCGATTTGTTTGTTTTGGAGGATCATTCTTCACTTCTTCTTTGATCTCTGACAAGGCAGGGTCAGGATTCGAGGGAGAGGGAAGCTTTGAACTTTGCTCAGAATTGTTCTTCTTTTTCCCATCTTGTCGACGATTCTGTTGAAGTTGAGATTTCTCTGGAACAGCAGGAACACTTGGCGGTAGAGACTTCTGATCAGTTTTCTTCGCATTCTCTTTAACATCCACCGACTGTACAGGTGCAATAGATGGTGCTTTCTCCGCGGCTAATAATGAAGTCAACTTTAATTCAAATTTTGGTGGATTCTGTATACGTGACAGCTGCTTGACACCCTTAGTACCACCTTCCTGTAATTCACGATATTTCAACGCATTAATATTCGCTTGAAATGATTCAACTAAATGTAAGACTTCACCACCTAAAAATTGAGTATTATTAGAAGTTAATTGTAACTTCCCTTTAATGACCTCTCCTCCCTTCCATAGTATTTTACCACCAGGTGGAGTATTAGGTTTTAGACCTGTTATTGTCTCCATTTCTACAGCATGGACTTTAGTATGACCATCAGTAAGTGTTAAATTTAAAAATCGATTGACATGATGATCTTCATATCGTTTTTTCGCGGATACTGCGATGTTCTGAACTGAGACAATTTGTAAGACGATTGGACCAGAAAGTGATTGAGACTTTTGAGAACTTAATAAATCTACTGGTAAGATAGGTGATACACAAGCTGGATGTTGACGGAAGTCACTGTTTAGGAGGGAAAGTTTGAGTTGTTGAAAGTTGTTTAGATTGACTTGAGGTCTCCTCGCTGCTTTAGGTTGAGTGGTTTCATTATTCTCTCCTTCAGTCACTGTTTCTCCCTTTGATTCGACTTGAGGGTTGGTTAAGGATTCTATCCAGATATCTGAAATATGAAATCCAAATCTTCTAGCTTCTTCTACTGCACTCATTATTCTTTCTTTCTTGTTTGAAGGAAACACCGCTCTTCTTACAAATTTACACTATAACTTGTATTTTTAGGGTTAGGGTTAGGGTTAGGGCTAGGGTTAGGATTATTTCTTATACATAAAAAGATCTATGTATAGAAATCCTGCTTAGATCACTCATTGATAGAGCCTAGGGCCTCGCTTCTATATAGTTTTAGGAAACAACAGACTAACTACTGATCGAACGAAACAATAGGACTTAAAACTATGAGCCTCTAAGTCTCTCTCTTTGACATATCAAAGGTGTTTTTGTCCATAGATCTCCTGCGCTGACTATGATACAATCGCACTCAGCACCATTGGTTCAACTGAGACAATGGTTACATTAATAAGGGAAAATTTGATTTAAAGACAACATATGTCTTTTTGTTGGCTACATTTGGATTAGCTCTGTGGGAGGAACTCCTGCAAACGATGAGAAACTATTTCACTTCTAGAAGATGACAATTAAATCTTAGTTTATCATTACGATTTCAATCAAAAAGTTGGGTAAAAATCACGGACTTAGCAATGTATCAAAAAGTAACATCATCTTCGCCTAAATTGGCGTGGCGCTTGATGACGCGAAACCACAACTTTAAAGAAACTACATGCAGATCTTTCGATGAAGGAATTGATTAGTTTTCTTCTTCTGTTGAGTGTTGGCTTGGTAATAAACGGACAATTCGCGGATTTTGATGATATTCTCGATCGTCAACAGAATAAACAGGAAGAAGGCGATAAAGAGATCATCATTCGCATCTTTCTCTTTACGAGTTAATTATGTTGATGATTTAACCAATGGATGGATTGAAGTCTTTGCTGTCGATTCATTTAATCACTCTTTTGCCTGCGGTTATCAGAATGATCAGGGGTTTTTGAGGAAATACAATGATGCAGGTGATTTACTTTGGAAGAAAACTACACTTACATGCGATGGAATGACCCTTGATTCCAATCAAAACGTCTACATCGTTGGTTATCAATCCAAGCAAGTGAGTTTTAGATCTTTTGATAACAATGGGAATCCGCTGCTTAGTAAACTGGTTCAAGTCGCTGGTGAAGGAGAAGATTTGTCTTCGGATATTCTTGTTGAATCCCTACATCTTCATCACAGGGTGGACAACCAAAGCGAATTATCTGGGTACTTCAAGTATTGGACGAGCTGATGGCTTTCTTTCAAAGTTTTATGCTGTTGATGGCGCTCATATCAGTACTATAAGGTTCGGATCTGAAGTTTTCGATCCTAACGCAGCGTACTGGGGACACAAATCCTCGTTCTTTAGCAATGGATTCAGAGAAAAACATTTATGCAGTGGGAACGTCATTTGGTAACTTTATGGGTGAGACGAATCAAGGGAAGAAAGATATTTTCTTAGTGAAGATCAATTCTTCGTCAAATTCCATCGTTTATTCGAAACTTTATGGTACCGCTCAGAACGATTTTGGTTTCGATCTTCTGATAAGTGATGATAAATATATCCATTTAGTTGGTTCCTCCAGAGGATCATTCTCTGATTTTGGTTCTATTGGTCTCAATACAGGAAACCTTGATGTTGTATTTTCTAAAATTCATGCATCAAATGGTTCTGTTGTCTTTCATCATTTGTTTGGAACAGCGAGTGATGATGCGGGCTTGGCATTGGTTGCTCACCCACAAGACTCAAAAAGACTCTTTATCTCTGGTGTAACTGGAGGGGACCTCAATAGTGTTCCTTCTTTGGGCCATGATGATGCGTTTGTGGTTGAAGTAAACGATGACGGTGTCATTAAACAAACCACAGTTCTTGGAAGTCCAGGAATAGACTCTGGTCTGTGCTTAGCAGTGCAATATAAGGGTCAATCACCTTTCCTCTTGGTTGGAGGATTTAACAACTCGCATGAAGTGAGTGATGAAGAGGCTACCTGGTTAGAGGGAGATATATTACTTGCCAGCGTCGCTGTGCGTTCTGAACCTGAGCAAGAGCAAGACACTTGCTCTACGAAGCTCACCAAGACTCGCCAGGACTTGGGAAAATACGCCAAGAAATATGCCGCTAAGCGATCCTCCGCCCGATCCTTAACCTACATCGGCAATGCTATCGAGTCCGTTACCGCACAGAAACTACGTCCTTTCCCCAAGTCCAAAGGCAAATGTCGATCCGCTAGCAGTGCCGGCAATCAGAGATCCACACTGCTTCGGTTGGGCTTCGAAGAGATCCCCAAAGCCACCAGGAACGGCGATATCGCTGTGTTCAGTTGTGTGAAAGGCCATTCCTTTGGTCACATTCAAATGCTATATCAGAAGAAATGGTACTCGGACTATGCTCAAAAGAGCTGGGCACCTTGGAAGGATCTATCGGGATCTAAGGTGAAATACTATCGCTACACAAGATGTGAAGAATAAAAGTATTGCTGTTTGGTTGCGTTGAAAGTTATCGATTAGTTGAAGTATTTTTCATTTGTTGTTTTTGTTTTCTTCTCTCACATCATTCATTTTTTGGACGAAAGGAAATCCACTCCATCTTGCTGTAAGCCTTCCTTCAACGTTCAAGCGCGTGCGTAGTTTCGCTCATGTGTCGATCGTCACTTTTCCTTCCTTGTTCTGCGCCACTTTCACCCATCTTATTTGCCAGGCGGACATCCTGTGAGGAGGATGACGTAGACGAGTTAGAGAGAGGTGGAGTGGCGTCAAACATCTTATCCTCACCTGACATGATACGTACGATGCAATCTAAATGAGTTAGGGGAGAGGTGATGTCAGAGGGCGAAGCGAATAGGAGTGCTGATGTCACTCACCGCTTGCTTCGTCTTTCACACTTCAGGCCACAGCCATGGGACCCATTGAACATTGAACTGCTCTGATTGCTCAAAACTGATGTGACGCCTTCGTCTGTGAGCAGCGAGGCCGTGTAGTCTGACGTCATTCAGATGGAGCGAGGAAATTCCGCCAGTGAGTACGCCAGCAGCGTTCATCACCTGTCTGAAAAAGTGGCGGATCATATGATTTCTTATATCACATTTATTTCAGTTTTCTTGTGTAAAGAATTTATCTTAAACTGTTAAATGAAATTGTAAATTGCTTTGTGTATCTACAAAAAAGGTCTTTCAGCAACTCTGTCAGTCATATCTTGAATCTATCTTTAAGCATTCAATAATCTTTGGAAGTTTCCGTTTCCAATAGCTTCTAAAGTTTTATCACATCCACCAACATGAGTACCACCAACAAAGATATTAGGAACAGTTCTTTGTCCTGTCTTGCTCAACAATTCTTCTTGAATCTTATCACCGTTAGGGATTTTCTAAACAAAAGAGTGACATTAGAACCATCGATTAAAAATGAGTCAGGACTTACATCAAGCTCAATGGCGTGATAGCTTACTCCTTGAGCACGGATTGCTTCCTTGGCACGGGTGCAGTAAGGGCAATAAGACTTGGAAAAAACCATAACCTTATTCTCTCCAATTAAATTATCAATTTCAGTACGAGTAGACATGTTTAAAATAATATTTCTTTGAATAGAGGAAGAAGATTTTCTAAGATTTCGAGTAAAAGTTGATAATGCAAACGTTTTGTTTAATGGAAATTTGGCTTGAAAAGCACAAGAAGTATAACTACTAACAATAGAGAATAAAAAATAAAGAAGAATTAAGGAATAATTCATTCAAATATATAAATACCTACGTCTGATGTTAAGGAAGAAGTTTAGATGTTAAAATCTTGTAGGGTTATTGAGGAAGACTCTCTTGTTCTTTTCACAATGCAAAAAGAAGATGTGTGATCGGATATGATGTGATGAATGTTGTGATTGGAAGGCGGACTTTTACTGACGTGTTTTCAGAAATTCCTATTTGCCGCCTTTCAAAAGCCGAGTTTCGTTATTGTTTTTAAAGTCAGAAAGGATGAATGAATTAGTTTTCGTAATCTTTTTGAGTTTGTGGAGTCTTTCGAACTCATTTCATCCTTATTTTCGTTTGTATAGTTCATTCTCTGGAATTAGTGGGAGAAACACAGCAACAACAACAGATGATGAAGTCAGGAAAGAAGAACAAGTTCTGAAACTGAAGAAGCAAGTTGGTTCAGTCCTACAATCAACACTTGAACAACTGGGAGCAGCTACAGCGGATACTGCGGCAATATCGGAACCGATTTTAGCTACTCCACCGAGTCAGCGGAGAGAAAGATCAGTGGTCAGTCCCTCAATTCAATCACTCAACCCAGACAGCGACTCCACAGAATCCAAAGAGCTCAGTCGACTCGGTTACTCCGCTGATGACCTCAAAATTCTCAAAGATACTGTTAAATCTCGCCTCATTGAAATAAAACTGCAAAGACCAGCCGTTATTCCCTCTGTATGGATGAAGAAGGAATTTAGAGACTTGCTAGTTTCAAACACTCTTCCCCCTTCCTCAAGTCAGAGCAAAAGGACTGTAGATAAAGATAGCTCAAATACGTTCAATGGAAAGCCACCCGCTCGTTGGGTGAATCCCCCATCTCGTCAGGTGAAGTAGATATTCCATAACTTTGTCATTTAATCTAACTCATTTCATTTATTATTAGAACGAGGAATCTGAAGGCTCTGTTCAATCAACAAGAGAAGGTAATGATAATGAAGATGGTTTACAAATTTGGCCAAGTCGTGAAGAGTTTAAAGATATGTTGTTAGAAGAAAGTCGATTAAGAGTTCAAGCTGTTGGTAGTTGGATTGCTCCTCTTGTTAGGAATGAAAATAAATGGAGATTTTCCATCTATGATAATTGGTTAAAATTATTAAATGAAGGATTTGGTGATCAAATGGACATCTTAGAGAATGAATATACAGCTCAGCTCATCGATAATCAGAATCTGAAGGAGGACACTGATACTACACCTTATAAGCTGCCTGCTCGAAGAGATAGAGATGATGAGAAGAGCACGACAAAACGTCGTGTAATTACTCGAAAGGAAGAATATGATGAATTTATTAAACAACAACAAGAGAAGATTGATGCTTTCCTCTCTGAACAGAGTGATTCAAAAATAGACAAAATAGTTGGGAAGAAAGCACGAATACCATTACCTATAGGCTCTGACATCATTGAAAAAGAAGAAGATTTAGAAAAAGTCTTCAATAAGGATAACCTGTTTGATGAGGAAGATCATGATTATATAGGACGGAAAGGGTCTGTGAATCATAAAGTGAAACAACCGCAAATAGCGCATTCTGTTCGACAACCTAAACAGCGTTCAAATCCCTTACTCGATGAGACGGATGAAGTGTAGTTGACTATAACTTCTTTTCTACTGAATCATCGTATTGGGTTTGAAAGAAATGAAACTTTCATTTATTCTACCTCAAGAGCCTGTGCCTTTCAACAAAACTTTTTTCTTTACATAATACTTCTATAACGATTAAACAACTACACTTGAGGAAACGTGACCTAATCTGATCAGATTTCTTTTGATTTTATTGAAAGGAGTCTCGTCTTAACTTGATTCGTCTGATCTCCCCATAAAACGGATGAAAAGATTCATAAAGTCTAGATATAGGTTGACCGCACAGGATAAATGGTCAGCATTTCCTTCTTGATACATTTGAATTGCTTTATGAGTATCATATGCAATAAAGCCAGCAAATAAAGGAATTCCAAAGAAAATGTTTGCATCGTGTAAGACAACTGATAAGGATGCACTTGATCCAAGATACATCTCGCTTAGCATCCCTCCAAATCCGACTAACAGTAAAGAGGTCAATCCTGTTGTTAAGGTAGGACCGAAGATTGATAATGAATCCACTGGGCGAGAATAGGTGTAAAGAACAGAGGTGCTGAAGACAGTTGAGGCAGCAAGCAGTGCTGGGGTGATTGCATTGGGATTATTCAGAAATGCTGGGGCCATCAGCATACCCATACCAGACACCAAGACACCAAACGAAGCGAGTCTAAAAGTCGAGTTCTCTGTGGAATAAATCACCACCTTTCTACCGTTGTATGTTTCATAAACATCCTCTTTGGACTTGAAATCACCGAAAGAGATGCCTAAAGCGCCTCCAAATACTCCTATCAAGCTTCCAGTTATTCCTATTGTCGGGTAATAAGTTGCAGCGAGCCCAGCAATCCCGATACTTCCCGCGATGGATGCACCAGTGAAAAGATAACTTTTTCGGAGGAAGGACTGTAAACCAACATCCGATGAAATTACCCTCGCATTAGTCGGAGGATGAATGATCACTTCCGATTGCGAACCATTACTTAAAAATGGGCGAACACTGGATTTCTTTGCAGGGTCTTCCTTAAGATCCGAAAAATATCTTTTCACAGTCAGCGAAGGAACTAAACGAGTTGTATTTCTCGAAGTCACACAATTCATTGCCTTTATTATGACTGACTTTGAAATGAACAATCTTGATGCTTGAGGCAACATGGTCTTTCTTTTTTTTCTTCTTTTCTCTCTAATTTCTTTCTTTTCTTTTGAATTAATATGTGGTTAGTTCCTTCTCATCACATATTACAGCTCCCCCTCCTTAATCCTCCAAACATCAAGAAAGTTAGAAAGTTTCAGAGAGAAGAGGATCAAGAGCAGTGCTTTAAATTAAAAAAGAAAAAATGACTGTCTGACCGTTTCTTTTATTTTGACGCGACTTTCAATTAACAATGTCTGCCTCTGTCGTTCCACGAAGGCAACGCCAACCAGCGACACAGATTGTATCTTCTTCTGGTGAAGGTGTCAGTCAATCTGACAGATATATCCCGACGCGATCTGGTTTGGATTTCGATTCATTCCAAAATGATGAAAATCATTTACAGACCACCGGCAGCAACGAGTTTAACAATCTCATTACCAGCAATCTTGTACCTGAGGATCTTTCATCAAGTCGTGTTCTTGCTTATAAGCAAAAGGCCCCTATTCCTGCTGACTCTCATCAAAACTCTTTAAAGGTTCTGTACTCAGCCAGCAGTTCACTGCCAAAGAAGGAGGCTTTTAAACCAACACGCCATCTCCCGTCTGCTCCAGTGAGAGTACTAGATGCGCCAGATCTAATGGATGATTATTGTAAGCATTCATTTATGTCTTATTATTTTCATTGTTTTGACTTTTTCTTGTAGATCTGAACCTCTTATCCTGGGGAGCGAATAACTATCTTGCTGTCGCCCTAACAAAGACTTTATACCTTTGGAATGCTGCTACTGGTGACATTAAAGAATTAATGAATGTTAATAGCGAGGCTGATAATTACATCTCCTCTGTTTCTTTCCTTCCTAATTCTGCAAGTCACATTGCTGTTGGTACTGCCAATAACACCGTGCAGTTATGGGATGTACAGCAAGGTCGCCAATTAAGAACCCTTCGAGGTCATTCTGGTCGTGTGGGATGTTTATCATGGAACAATCACATTTTGTCCTCTGGCTCTAAGGATAATACTATTATCCACCACGATGTTAGAGTTCAACAGAATGTTATTGGTCGCATGAGTCATCACACCCAGGAGGTCTGTGGACTAGCATGGTCTCTTGATGGAGCTTATCTTGCCTCTGGTGCCAATGATAATAATCTTATCATTCAAGAGTCTAGTAACATTCAGAACTTGACAATTCAGCCTAAGCATATCTTGACAGAACATCAGGCTGCTGTCAAGGCCTTGGCATGGTCTCCACATGAGCGAAACCTTCTTGCTTCAGGTGGTGGAACGGCTGACCGTTGCATTAAGTTCTGGAATGCTTCATCTGGTGGTGTGTTAAACTCCATTGACACTGACAGTCAGGTCTGCTCTTTGGCTTGGTCACCAATGGAGAAGGAAATCCTCAGCGGGTAAGATTTTAATCACATCCTTCACATATAAATAATCCTTAACCGCTTTCATTCATAGTCATGGTTTCACTGACAACCAGTTGTGCTTGTGGAAGTATCCTACAATGGCCCTTGCGAAGGAGTTCCGAGGACATACCTCTCGTGTCTTACACATGCAGACATCACCTGAAGGATCTATGGTCTGCACAGGTGCTGCTGATGAGACTTTGAGATTTTGGAATATCTTCTCCTCTGAAGGCAAGAAGAAAACCGATGAACCTCAGTCAGTGAAGGCATTAAAGAACGGAAAATTGAAGATTCGATGAAGAAACGTCAAGTAAATTATGGAGGTGTCATAGATCTAGGCGTTGAGAAGATTTCCTTTATATTGGAGTAGCAGCGATCGGTGGAGGATTAGAACTAGGTATAGTTTCTAACCAATCATGTGTCGAACCGAAAGCAATTGTTTTCTAATTCCACTCATGTGATTCCACTGAATTGACATCCTTCTCAAGAAAGAATAGTCCATTCTTTTTTTTTTTTTTTATCACAGTCACTCTAGTCCATTCCTATTAGATAGTAGTTCGGATATTTTTCCTTCCAGAACATAGCAATCTCATTCAATTTACATAATTGAACTTAGTTCGCCATCTTCTATTTTCTCAGCTCTGAATCTCATATTGCGGTCAGATCGGAGAATCAGGAACTCGACCACGCGAGAAGTTTCTAAGTGATTAAAAACACTATAAACGTATATTACAATTACAACTACATTCCCTATCATACACTAACTTTCTTTCTCCTATCATCTAAATTGCATTTATCGTGACATTCCTCCAACTCCATAGACTTCAGAGCCTCTGCTTGAGCCTTCAACTTTTCCGCAAGATCATGTCTGCCAGTCATTCTTAAACGATTCTCAGCCCAGACATCGTAAACTACGTCCACTACTTGTCCGATAATTGGCCATTTAGTCGCAGCAAAGATCCAACCAAGACCGATCGCGCCGTAGGTGGACCGAACTGCGTCCATTCCTGTGATGACACGATTGTCTGGAAGCACTGCACTAAGTTTCCTCATTCCATCTACATATTGAACATTTCCATGTTGTTTTGGATCATAAAAAGGCGAAGAAATATCGGTAAAACGGATTCTTTGATATATATCACGTTTTTTCAAGAATTCAATTTCCATTTTGCATAATGGACACTCAGAATCATACAAGAGATCAATTTGACCGGTGAGTTGTGGTTGCGAACCATTGCTTGAAAGTGGACGGTCATTCTTTGCAGATTCTGATGCAAGATGTGAAAGTTCTTACGCTCGCGTGGAAGCGAATTGTATTTCTCAAAGTCACACAATTCATCACCTTTATCATGGATAACTTTGAAACGAACATTCTTGATGATGCTAATAACATCGTCTTTCTTCTTTTTTATATCTCCTAAGCTAACGAGAAAGAACAAAGAATGTAGTAAAGAATAAGAGGTGGTAGGTCTATAGCGTAGAATTGTGCAATTACTGGAACAAGGGCAGTGCTTTAAAAGAAGAAAGGTTTGGTTAACCAATCATCAAAGAGAAGAGAAGAGATCGAAGATGAAGCAAAATAAAAGCTCTCCACAACAAAGTAATAAATCTAAAAAGCAAGCTGCCCATCATGAGAAAAGAAAATCGATGAAATTTAGGCAAAATGAGTTCAAGAAGCAGATAAAGACGACGAAGAAAAGCAACAAAAATACAGGAGATGAGGAAGAAGAAGACACTAATAACCAAAGTTTTGACTTAGCTGATGAGGATAAATTTGTTGCTGCAAGTGATGATGAGTCCATTGAAGGAATGGAGATTGCTCAAGCCTCAAATAATGATAAAGAAGATGCAGATGAGGAAAGTGAAGATAGCGATAACGAAGAAAGTGAAGAGGAGGATGATGACAATGACGATGATGATAGTGATATTTATGACCCTGCTCTTCACAGACAAAAGCTGAAAGAGGCAGGAAAACCTCAACATCCACCACTTCTAATCATCCTCGATCTCGCCTCCTTAGAAACCGTTAAAACCAAGAAAGGCGATTTCCAACTACTAAATTGTGATGATCATATTGGTTTAATCCGTAAATTTCATAAAGATCCATCTGAATATCGTCCTGATATTATTCATCAAGAGTTAATGACAGTACTTGATTCACCATTAAATAAAGCAGGGAAAGTGAAAGTAATTGTTCATACAGAAAAAAATGTTTTATTTGAAGTTAGTAATAAAACACGTATACCAAGAACTTTTAAACGTTTTTCTGGTTTAATGGTACAGTTGTTACATCGATTAAAAATTCGTTCAGCTGATGGTAGGGATATGTTATTAAAAGTGATTAAGAATCCTATCTCTCGATATATTCCTGCTGGAGCACGAGTTGTTGGTAAGATAACCTTTTTTTATTATTGATTTATTATTTGTTAATTGCTATCTATTATAGGTTTCTCTGATCAAGGAACATTTCAAACTTCGATGCAATTTGCCAAAACATTACCATCAATCAAAGAAGAAAAGACTGCACCGCCAACAGTGTTAGTATTTGGTGCACAAGCGATGAAAGGAATTGTAAAAGAGGAACATCCTTATGTAAGTACTATTTCCTTCAATCGTCAATTCTCCTGTTCATACATTATTGTTTGTTATCTTATAGATCGAGGAATTGGTCTCAATCTCTAACCATGGTTTAAGTGGTGTGGTTGCGATTAATAGAATATTAGGTGCTATTGAAACTCATTGGAACATTAATTAATTGATTAATTTTTTCCCTTCATCTTTTTCGCTTTCGATAGCATTCAATACAGGAATACCACAGGCTCTCTCAAGTCCTATACCTTTCCAAAATTATACATCACTCTATATTCTTTCAATTCAAATTAGATTGTTGATAGGGATTACTGACACCTTTGACGTTTCTCTCAAAATTTTTCACCTGTTTCCTCTGATGAAAGTTCTCTCCTTTCTGACCAGCATTCCTTCCAAGATTATGAAAATCAAAAGGATTAAACTCACATGTGATCATCTTAAAACAACCCTTGAATGTAATCAAGCAGATGATTTCATAGGTATAGTAGCTTTAAATATCATTTGTTTGGTATTTATCTTCTCTGCATACAAATCTTTTTATCGATTTATGGTGTGGAGAAGATCAACAAACTACGATGATCCCATCTTTCCACCAATTCATCAGCGCCCCACTATTACTCATATAGAGCGCAAGAGAAAATAAATGAAAAACTAAATGGACACTACTTTATGAACAATCAGGAAAAGGACAGATAATGAAAATATGATCATTAAATTAAACATTTACAAAAAGAGAGAAGAACATTATTATTACCAACCTTCATAATTACCTTTACCTACATCTAAAGGATTTAAATCACTCTTATTACTACTTTCATCAGCTTTAAGCTTTTCCTTCTCCTTCTTCTCTTGTTTCTTATTTCTCTTTTGAGAATTACTATTTTCTTTCGCTTGAATGACTTTCACAACTTCCTTTGATTTATCAAATATTGGTGCTTCTAATGAACCATATGAAAAGAAATCTTTACGAAAATCACCTAATACACGATCTGCTGCAGCAATAATATTACCATGATAAAGTTCTTCAGCAACACGATAAACTATTTCATCACCAGATAATTCATGAAAATTTGGAAGATTATATCTCTCTTTAATTCCTCTCATATTTACATATGTAGGATTCGTTAAATATAATTCATTTAACCGCTTACATAATTCTCCTGCAACTACAACACGATCATAGGATGCCTCACCAATATCATTACATATTGCCAATTTTACGGCAGCTTCTTGATCAAATTGCCTTGCTGGGATAATACCAGGGGAATCTAACAACTCCAAACAATTCTCAGGATTACTTGTTGTAGCCAGACCACCGATCCGTATCCATTGTAACTGTCGTGTAACACCTGGAAGGTTTTGAGATTTTGCGAGTTTTCTTCCGAGTAAACGGTTGATCAATGCACTTTTACCAACGTTTGGAAATCCTATGACTGCTGCACGAACAGGGCGAGGTTGAATCCCTCTTCTCATTCGTCTTTCATTGATCGTAATCCCTGCTTTCAACGCCTCTCGTTTAAGTGCTGCCACGCCAGTGCCTAACTTCCCATCGATGAAAAATACTTTAGCGTCAGGCTTCTCTGGATGGACAGGATTCATCGTGTAATACGTTCGCCAGTCTTTCAAGGCAGCTTTAGAAACTTGATCTAATCTTGCCATCGCAACTATTAAAGGTTTACTGCCAACCCACTTTGGCACTGAGGGATGAGTAGTCGCATAAGGAATACGAGCATCTCGAACTTCAATAACAACATCAACTTTCTTTAAATACTCTGCCAATTCTCTCTCTGCTTTCGCAATGTGGCCAGGATACCAAGAGATAATTGTATGGTTTGTTCTTAGCTTTATTTCATCGGGAATTTCACTTGATAATGTTGCTGATTGTGAAAGGCTTCGAGAGAGATAAGAAGGATAACTGTTCATTATCCTAGATCTCGAAGGACTTATGAAAGAAATGACTTGGTAAAGCATCACCAAGTAAATAAGAAACTTTAATGGAAATTGAATCATACGATAATAAATCCAAAATAAGAAAATGCTTAATTCATTACCTTAAAACATGTAAGGTAAAAATAAAAGAACGTCTTCCACGTTCACTCATTTTGATTCCCTTTCCTCTTTGATTTCTTTCAACAATCTTAACAATCTTGATCTGTAATCAATTCGAAAAGATGGACGAAAGCGATTTAGGAGCCATTGGATTTATGTTTGATGCTTCCCATGAAAAAGTGGTGTTTGACGTGAATTTAAACAATGGATATCAAATATCTCTTAAAACAATCGGAGATACGCCAGGTCATAAGCAAAGTGGACAGTACTTGTGGCCAGCTGCCGAAATTGCAGCAAATCACTTTATTGCAAACTGGCCGACTTTAAGAAGCGAGAGGGTTTTAGAGTTAGGAGCAGGTTGCGGTTTGGCCGGATTGTTGATTTCTCAACTTCCAGACGTTAAGGAAGTTGTCTTTACGGATTATGATTATGGGACCTTGACTTTGATCGAAGAAAGTATTCAACTCAACCAGGTTCACAACACTAATGGGAATTCTATGCATCAAGTCGTAGATTTCTTGGAATGGGGGAACTTTCAATTCGATCCAGCGAAACGTATTTGTGAAATCCCCTGGATGAAGGAAAAGTTTAAATTAATTGTTGGAACTGATTTAATCTATTCCAAAGATGTTGTAGAACCTTTGTTCCGAACAGCGAGTTATTTCCTCGAACAGAATGGAAAGTTTGTGTTAACTTCAAGTTTTCCTTTGGGTCAAGTAAGTGCGTCGCCGCATATTCTTTCACTTCATTATATATATTTTTCTCTTTCATAGGATATTGAAAGTTTGGTCGAAGAAAGTTGTCGCAAGCTTGGTTTAATTATTACTATTGTTGAGCATGTGGTTGATGGAAGATATTATAAAATTCAGTATTTCTCTCGAAGATCCGACTCCTTCTAAGATGAATTTATTTCCGTATTTGGCGTCGCTTGAAGAAGATGAATTTGACTTACGCTAGTGGAAGGGATTAGCAAACAACAAACAACTTATTCAAGCAACTTTGCGTTCTCCTTTTTACTACTAATTCCTACGAAGACCTTTATTTCGTTTATCGCCTTTGGGCCCTTTTTCGTCAAGAGTTTTCTAATCCTGCACTGGCTTAAAAATGTTTCCAACATCCTCCGTATTAATTTGGATGATATTCTTCCCTTTAATAACCGGATCTATCCGGAAATACGAACCCCAAAAAGAAATTTTATCAAAGAGCTTTTTCCCTCCCACAATCGATTCTATTGAACTCTCGTCATATCTTGGGCGATGGTATCAAATGTATGCCTCATTAATTCCGAATCAAACCTTTGAAAAGTCTGGATATTGTGTTGTTGCTGATTACTTTCCGCTGCCTTTGAAAGATGTTGCCTTTGGCTTGAACAACTCTCAAACGTAAGCGACGCCTGAAGTTTTCACAGCCTTTCCATTTATTTCCCTTTTAGCATCGATTCTCCGACTGGTGAAATAGAAGTTGCGAGTGGGGTTTCATTCGTTACGGGAGAGCCAGGAAAATATCAAATCGTCATTGGTAATGGTAAATCGGCAAGCGTTGGATCTTATTGGATTGTTGAGCTTGGTGAAATTCCTCATGGAGCGAAAGAATATCCGTGGTCAATAGTTTCGACACCCTATGAAACAAGCCTCTTCATTTTGGCGCGAGATGTTAAGCAATTTCGCTCGAGATACGAACGAGATGTATTGGAGAGAGCTAAGTGGTTAGGTTTTAAATTTTTCTTCAACAAGCCTTTACCTACATACCAAGAAGATGATTGCAATTACTACATTCCTCCTTCGTCAGCGCGTCCATGTCGAGGTAGTTCCTCTTATTTTCATGTCACACCTTCTGATAATTGTTAAAACATTTCCTTAATTGTCAGTTTTCGAAAATTCGAGTTTTTGTATTTTCGTTTATTCGTTGCGAAATATCCACCTTATTTTCTCTCAGTGTTGGAAGCACAGAACGGCAGTCTTTCAATTGAATTCACCAGTTTCATTGCAAGCATTCAACCGTAAATCAAGAAATGTTTTCTAGATTATTAGTTTCTCGAGCTGCAATTCCTGTCGGACTCAGTGGACTTGCGGCATTAGCCACCCGACCTGCTGAATGCTCAGGTGAAGACCACATTGATCCTCCAAAATACGAATGGAATCATCACGGCGCCATCGCCTCTTATGATTATGCCAGTATTCGAAGAGGTTTTCAAGTATACCGACAAGTTTGTGCCTCGTGCCACAGTGTGAACAAAGTAGCCTTTAGATCGTTAGTTGGAGTTACTCACACTGAGGAAGAAATTAAGAAAATTGCTGAAAGCTATGAAATTGTAGATGGTCCAAACGACTCCGGAGAAATGTTCGAGCGTCCTGGTAAGCTATCAGACAAAATTCCTGGTCCTTACAAGAATGAAGAGCAAGGTCGCTCTGCTAACAACGGAGCTTACCCACCAGACTTAAGTCTCATGGTCAAGGCCCGCCCAGGTGGAATTGACTACATCGTTGCCCTTTTAACTGGATATGTTGATGCACCAGCTGGCAAGTCTATTTTATCAGGCTTACACTATAATCCTTACTTCCCAGGTGGAGCTATTGCCATGGCCAAACAATTAGTTGACGGTCAAGTTGAGTACGAAGATGGAACTCCTGCCACCGAAACTCAAATGGCTAAGGATGTTGCAGCTTTCTTAGCTTGGGTTGCTGAACCAGAGCATGATGAAAGAAAGAAGAGCGGTATCCAATTCATCATTGCCATTATCGCCGCTTTGGCTTTAAGTGGATACTACAAGAGATTCAGATGGTCAATCTACAAGACCCGCAAGATTACCTACACTGACAAATATGCACCAAAGAAATAAATCTTCTTGAACTTTGTAGGACAGAAACTAGAACCTTTTTTTGTCATTTGATCAGAATAAAAAATGAAAGAAAGATAATTGTGATAGTAGAAAAAATTTTGTACTATTTTTTAAAAGTTTTTCTTTTCATTAGCTTGTCTCTGTCAACTGCAACAATCATGGAAACATAACTAAAAACAATTTAAACGAAAACTAATATAATTACTTTAATTTTGCCGCGCGGCGCGAGGGGTAGTCCTAAATACCTAGATACGTAGAAGAGTAGGGTGCACTAAAAATTGATTGATCGATCCCTCGAATCTTTCCAACTCTCATCTGCTTTTAGCTTACTACTTTTCATCCTTTATCCTTGTGTCACATTTTCTTTCAAGTGAATTTGAATAATTTTTCTGATTAATTATGGCAGAAACGAATAAAGATTCTAAAAACTTTGGGAAATGCGCAAATCCAACTTGTGAGGAAACAGGGAAATTAAAGTGTGCTGGCTGCTCATCAGTGTATTATTGCAGTCAACAGTGTCAAAAGACTCACTGGTCAGAGCATAAAACTGTTTGTAAAAAGGCGACTTCCTCTTCTCCAACCCCCTCTTCCCCTACTCCAGCCACAGCAGCGAACAAAGCCACCTCCGCAGCCGCTCCAAATGCTCCCGTATCCGAACCCCATGCTCAATTACAGACTTTGAAAGGTGAAATTCAAAAGCATTTTAGTATGGGAGACTTTGAGACAGCGATAAAGAAGAGTGATGATGCACTTCAACTCGCCAAGACTTTACCACCTTTAATTGCTGTTTCCGAAACCATTCAACTTCATATTAATCTTTCCACAGCATTTATTCACTTAAATCGTGTAAATGAAGCAGAAAGTCATGCAGAGCAAGCAGTAAAGAATGCTGAAATTGCCGTCAGTCAACGTCCTAATCAACCACAACCAATTGAAGTATTATCTATTGCACTTGGTAGTCGTGCTGTTGCATTATTAACAAATAATAAACTTGATGAAGCATTAGAAACTGCGCAAAAGGCATTAACATTAGCTGAAACAATTTATCCTAAAAATGATCCACGTTTACATAAAAGTTTACGTTCAGTTGGTTTAATATTAGAGAAAAAAGGTGATACTACCAATGCTGAAATTACTTTAGTAAAAGCATATACAATTATCTGTATTGCTGGTGGACCACATACAGGTGAAGCACAATTATTAACAGAAGATTTAGTTGGTATGTTTATACGTAAAAATGATTTAGAAAATGCTGAAAAATATGCAAGAAAAAATTATAAAGGTATTAAAGATAAAACAAATTTCACTGGTAATGAAAAAGCTGTATTAGCTGATTCTGCATCACGTTTAGCAAATATATTATTAAGAAAAGGTGATCATACAACATCTGAATCATTAATTGAAGAAGCATTAGAAATACGTCAAAGTAAAGAATTTTCATCACTAAATCCATTAGGTATTGCTTTTTCATTAACACAATTAGTTGCTGTACGTGAATTATTAAATAAATTAGATAATGAAAGTGAAGATATGTTAAAGAAAGCAATTGATATCTTTGGGCGTATGAAAGGTCCTAATAGTCCTGAAGTGATTAATACTTTAAATCAATTGAAAAATATTCGTAATAAGAATAAAGGAGGATCCTCATCTCCAGTTAATGCTTCACGTAGCGGTGTTACAGTAGAAGATGTTGATGATGACGAAGATGACGAAACTGCAGAGGCGAAAGGATCCAACAAATCTTTGACTAAAGCCTCAAGCTCATCAGCAAAGACAACCAAGAAAGGCGATAATTATGATATTACGCCATTAGAAAGAAGTAAAATTGATGCTTTACCACCAAATGATGGTGTATCTCGTATGCAATTAGCTGGTTTGATGTATGAACAAAATAAATTTGCGACAGCAGAATTATTATTATCACAAGCATATAATATTTTCTTAAAGAGTAATGGTCCTGATCATGAACATACTAAAGCAGCAAAACAAAATTTAGGATTAGTTCGTAATAATCGTTTAAATCAATTGTGGATGCAGGTGGTCACTGAGGAAATCTTAAAATTTGAAGAATTAAAGATTACCGGTAAGGACTTTCCATCTCTTTATTTTTATCCATTGACCTGAGTTTTTTCTCTTTCATAGATCCCGCGGATGAAGTTAATAGCCCTAAAGCTGGAAAAAGTGCTAGTTCTAAGAGCAGCGAAGGCTTCTATAGCAAAGCTTTAGAAGGGAATGGAACAGAGAATACAGATTTAACGTTAGAGGAAAGATTATTCTTACAAAATGCGGACAAAGAGAAGCCACAATCAAATTGTGTCATTTGCTAAAGATTTAATTTTATCTATATATCTTTGAAGATAATAAGATTTGTTAGGCTTAGTTAGTCAGTAAAGTCTGTAGTTATCGTGCTTTTTGAGAATTAATATTTCTTTCCTCTCTGACATGCATACCGTGGGTTTTCTCCTCTACTCATTAGTTCCTCTACTAACCCTCACATTCATTCTACTCTAGCAAACCTTGTCTTCTTTTCAGTTTTAAATATTACAAAAGATACGACTTTGCATCGCTCCCATGAAAAATAGAAAAGAAAGATCTTGATAGAATCAAAACATCTTCATTGATGAATAGCATCATATCATATCAAATCAAATCAAATCAAAATCATAATTTAATCTTTTGGTGAGTGAGGTTTGTTAACATTAATTTACATAGTATTGTAGACAAGATTTTGGAAATGAATCTTTTCTGATTATTAAAAATAATGGTATTGAGAGGGGACAGAACAGCATCTGAAACCTTGAACATAGCATAGAATAGAATATTCGAATCGTAAGTACTGATGGCTTTGAGCCATTTATTTTCTTTTTTTGAGAATAGATAAATCTCAATCGGACAACCATACCAAACAATTTCAGCAGTTGAGTTTATTCAATCACGAGACAATAGCTCCAAGATAAATCAACAAATGCTGAAGGAAAAAATTCAAGAAAAACACCTAAAATAAAAAAGTATCCGCCAACAAACAAGAAACAAAGAATAAAAACAAAGAATAAAAAATAAACAAAGACATATAAAAGAAAAGCTCCACAAGAAACCAAAAGAAAAGTAAACAAATTAATTTTGGTCCAGAAAAGAGAAAGACCTTTCTAAAATAAGCATTCGGATCCTATAGAGGAATTTGATGTATAATTTTTTTTTGATTAAATTCATGCCCATTTTCTCCACAGTTAGTAGGTTTTACCTATCAGATTCCACCGCCAAGAAAATTTAACATTTTGGGGAAATATTTATGTAAAGTATTGTTAAAGGCTTCAACAGAAAATGGTTTACCAATAAAGTCATCAATACCTGCATCCATCGCTTCTTTCACTGTATCATGATCAGAATTTGCCGAGACTCCAAAGATAATTTGTCTTAAACGTTGTTTCCGAGAACTTCGCGGAGAAAGTAACGTCGGCTTGCTTGGCAAAACCATCCAATCTCTACCTTCTAATTCAAGCTTTCTCAATCTTCTTGTTGCTTCTAATCCATCCATAACAGGCATTTGAAGATCCATTAAAACTAAATCAAATCCTTTTTGATCTTTTTTCCATTTTTCTTCAATTTTCTTTAATGCAATTTCACCATTTTCAGCAGTAGTAATCCCATACCCTAAACGACGTAACATCATACTTAACATTTTTACGATAGAAGGTGAATCATCAACAATTAAGATTTCAAAATTAAGAGAACAAGAAGAAGAATGAAAAGAATTAGATGGGTTACTGTGTTTACAGGAAATATCTCTCATTAATGGAATCACGGAATTTGTTCGCATAATTGAGGAAATATTAGCAGCTTCATCAGGGCGGTAAGGGATTGCAAACCAAAATAATGATCCTTGTTTGCCATCTTTTCTCGCTTTGACGCCATAAGATCCTTGCAAAGCTTCAGTTCGCTTTGCAAGGCTATATAGTCCTAAACCTGTACCACCTGCCAGACGTTGCGCTTGCTTGAAAGGGTTAAATAAATCTTTCATGATATCTGCAGATAATCCAATTCCCGTATCCTCAATTTCAAATTGTAAGTAAGTCCCAGAACTATTGCTCCCTTTGGACTTAAAACTATCCAAAGTCAGTTTACTCGGTTCACGAAAGAGTCGATTATGACTCTCAACACGAGGAATATCCTTGGTCTCGTAAGATTCAGGTTTGCTTGAGGTTAAAAAGGTTGTGATTGTAACAACTCCTTCAGTTGAATACTTCACAGCGTTTGATAAGAGGCATAAGAGATTTTCTTGAAGCCATTGCTTATCAGTAATAATATAATCACATAGTCCCTTTGGTAACTGTCTTAAATCAATCCCGATTCGATCTTGGATATTGCTCATACATTGCATCGGAAACTCCAAAGCTTCTTTGAGGTTCACTGTCTCGTACTTGGGAACAAGTTTCATTCCTTTACTAGCTTTCGTGTAGTCAATACAACGATTAATAGTCATTAACATGAAAGCATTAGTATTATGAATATTTAAAAGACAGGAATGAATGGAAGCAACACAATCTTGGAAAAATTCTGGTGTAATTCCATTACTTTCGACGGATTGTTCAGCAGAGACAAGAATATTATTAATTAAATCCATTCCATTTGCGAACGAGGCAAGAGGCTATACAAAACATCAGAAAATTGTCAGAAAAAATTGTGAAAGAAAGAAGATTTACGTGTCTTACCGTCTTTAGATCATGCGCAACATTACTAATCATATGCCTCATCTCCATTGCATGTACGGCATCAGCATTTCTTTCAGCTTCATGCAGCATTGCTTGAAGCCTACGATTGGTTAAAAATGATTGTATTCGCTGCATATGAAGCTCATAAAGAAGCACAGCAATGATGATTAACGCAATTAGAACAGGAAGAATCGAAAAAATCGATGTGTAAAGAGAATATAACATTAATCCACCAACAGCAGCATAACAAATGAATAGAATGTAGATTCGCGGTTCATAAAGAATCGCCATTAACAATTGAGGGCAAAAACTCATAACTAACATCATTTCAAAGGAAACAAGAGAAAGAAAGCTATCTGAATCAGGACATAACTGTATTTCAGAGGAGTTGTAAGAAGTAGTAGAAGAATTCTGAGCAAGGATCATCGTGCCAGACAGTTGAGGGGAAAAAATCAAAGAAGCTGGAATACATTCAGCAGTTCCGAGAACATTTTGTTGAATTAACTTGAAGACAAAGATCCAATTCATAGAACAAATAAATAAAACTTGTAACCTCGAATGACATTGACTATTCTTCAAGGGACGAGAACAAGAGCACAGATAAATAGCATAACATAAAGATAATCCAATACCAATGGAAATAAAAGAAGCGATCCCAAAGGGATATTCATAAGCGGATTTACTTCCATTGAACCACATAGATGCGATGGTCTCTGCAATAGTCCAACCTGCAATTAGTGCAGTGAGCACTAATGATGAGAAAATTGGTGTTTGTTCAAGGCAATAAATAATATACTCAGACTGGAGAGTTTGATCTTTAAATCTTCCAAGGTAATCAAGGGAAATATCCACAGCAACTGTGGAATTGTTTGAATCATCCTTCGTCCCTAATTCTATGCTTGCTTCGAGTTCTGGAGAAATTTTTAATTCCTTCATTTATTAAAGAAAGCAAAATCGTTCAAGCTTATCTTAAGACAGGACTCGATGAATCGCGTTGTTGTCCTTCCCTCTTTCTTCTTTCCGCGTTCTACCTAAAAGATGAACGGTTTCCCCTTCAAAGCATTTCTTTTTATTACGCTGCAATAAGATCGTTTGAAAACAGAAAGTTAATATATCTATTGGAAGTCTGTCTATTCGATTCTTTTGATTCGTTTTAAAAATTTCAATTATATCTGAATGCTTTTTACAAAATAATTACACATAGTTCCATTACAACAAAGATCGCAATCTCAAACACAGTCTATGCAGAGGAATTTTAGAGAATCACAGAACACTATACAGAACGCTTACCTTTGGTGCGAACACATCCCATAACATCAAATGATGGCGAAGGAAATAGAGAGTCAAAAAATTAATCACTAACGCTAAAAATTTCAGTGAAATTAAAATTGATAATAATTTCCTTGGTGGTGAGCATCCATCAGTTAGAGAAATAGTTTCAAAGCATTTAACAGCAGTTACAAGAATAAACAACGATCCAAAGGTATTCATAAATAATGAAACTCCTCCAATATAAAAATTGAAATCATTCGATAAGATAAAAGCACTTGATAGCTACAATATCAAATTTAGACAAAATTATCTTCAGAAGAAAAACCAAAACAACTAACCTGGAGAGAATCAAAAGTCATTCCATGATTTGTCAGAAAATAAAGAAATCTTTCCCAAAACAAGAAATAAATTCCAGTGAAGAGAGGATGCTGCTTGAATAATGTGACAAAATAGTACACTAATCTCCAATGAACAGCTAGTGCTGTAATTAAGAGGATATATTGATTTAAAGGTAGAAATATACCAACCATCAACACTGTGTGCAAATAAAGTAAAAGACTGAAGTCTTGTTTCCGACGATTCTCCTGATTGTCCAACATTCTAAAGCAATAAATCAAACAGAGTAAATTTAGAACGAATAGCACTCGTCCTAAGGTAATCGACTTATTTTGATAAAACCAGTAAAATTCTGCTAATTGTAAGCTCATATAAACGAAGACAGAATTAATAGTCATTAAACTGCTTGATAGAGACGGTATTGATGACATATGAAGCGAAGATAAGAATATAAGAATAACTATAACTGATATGGAAGAGATCTAAGAAGAAAAGTCACAAAATATTGACAAATAGACTATTGAATAGCTGTTTTACCTTTATCATCAAAGAGTTTAACCAAATCTGACCAAATAATAATCGATTTATCAGAATTAATAACATTACTAGGACAGAAGACGACTTCAATGGACCCCCGTTCCTCTTCTTTAAATAAAAATACAATAATAGTAACAGCATTGATTGCATGAAATAAAAGATAATTTGTCTTTCCTGACGCACACGATTCAAATGACGATTACAGATAATCGAATTCGTTTACACTTACTTGAAGAACGAAGGAATTAGAACCTGCAGAGAAAACAAGAAATAAAAATAATCCCAAACTAAACCATTCTAACGATTGATTCAAGGAAGTGAGGGAAACGGAAACCGAAAACATCTTCCGATTGATAAACACTAACATAATACCGAGAATGAGCGATGAGATCAGATAAAAGTGATTATATTCCGTCCAACGTGTTCTAAAATTCATTAGTATTAGTAAACAAAAGGATAGAAGAAGGTAAATACTTTAATCATAGCCTTACCTCACATCTCTTTGAGCTACTTGAAGAAATTCATAATATCTGTATCCTACTAATAACCTCTTATCTCGATCCTGTGAATTATTATCATTAACCTCTTGCTCTAATAGATTGATATGATCTAATACAGCTTCAGAATATATCTTCCATAAATTGATAAACATCATATCCTTCTCTTTTCCAATTTTCTCATTAATTTGAGATATTTCTATTCTTAATCTTTCTATTCTTGTTTCAATAGAAATTTCTCTCTCATTTTGTTGATAAAGGATTTTTAAATCATAATCCTTATCAAAGTAAGAATTTAAACACCTCCAAACCTGATGAGCATTAGAACTCATAGTGGAGGTGAAGATAGAGTGTGATGGATCGCTTAGCAGTAATTCAGGAGGTATGACACCCAGAGAAGTGAAAGGAATGGGAATATTTAATACCGTCGAAAGCAGAGGAACAATATCAATTTGTGCAATAGTTCGAGGGTGTGTTAGGATTAGAAGAGGGTCGAGGAAATCCAGTTGATTGTTTCTTTCATTGAGGTAAGAGGGCTTACCGTCATTACTCGTAAAGACAGGAATACTTGAGTATAAGAAAAGACCAGACATCGTCTCTTCAAAACTTGAACCTCCATGCTCTCCTTCATTTGTCATCCCATGATCTCCCATGACTAATAGAAATAATTTCCCTAATGCTTTATTATTTATTAAACTCTCGATCACTTTATTCATTGTCTGAAGTCTTTCACTCATCAACGAATGAAAAGCATGGAAAGTATGACCAATATGATCCACTCCTAGAAAATGACAAACTATAAATCTTTTCATCTTCCTTGGACGAGAAGACGTCTGTTCATTCCAACCTATGACATGGAGTTGTCGAAGAATACCATTATCAACAGTATCTAAATCACGTGTATTAAAAGAATCAAAAACATAATAATCATTAAATTCTTCAGGAAATATAGATTGCCATGTATTATCACCAATCACAGTTCGATGATATCTTTCAGCAGTCGCAAGTTGTTGGATGAGATTATCCTCTCTCAAACGACTACTGTTCAGGTTGTAAAGTGCAGAAAGGAATGTAGGAGGTGATCCTGTAGTAAGAGCCTTTAATCGAGGCGCTGTAACAGTTGGCGGATCAACTTTGAGGCCATAGAATTGAGACTGGGCTGGTTTATGTTGCAGGTACTCGTGGAGCACAGAGAGGCAATTATAGGGTTTACTCTGGTCACACAGTGAGTTTTCATGGTATTTCATAAAATCCAACCTTAGTCCGTCAATAATGAACAGAAATACAGTGTCATAATCAAATGCTGCCACAGAATCTTCTGTAGGTTGCAAATAGTACTCCAGTGAAAGATTCTACACAAACAGCGACTCAAACCATTTCAAGATAAGGTATAACCAGTACTTACCTTTTGTTTCGAGACGCCTTTCACATCCCTCCGAGACAAGAAAAAGCCTTGAAAGAAGAGAAGTATTGTGATTCCTCGACAAAGAGAAACAAACAACAACATTTAACTAGTGTAAGGTAAAATTAGAAGAAGTTGATTGTTCCCTCACCAATCATTTCTCTGTATATAGTCATATTACCAACTATTACAGATGAAACAAGTCGAACAACATTATCTCATTAAAGCTTATCAAAGAGCACAAAATTGTAAGGAAGGAGATCCTTCATGGAAAGTTGTGAAGGATCATCCATTGAGGAAACTACTGGAGAATGTACCGAAATATTTTTCATTTTCTGGAACTGTAAGCAATGAGAGACTTGGGACTCTTTCGCTCTCTGTGATACATCCAGAGACATTGGAAGGAAGGATACAGACAATCGAATGTGGAACCTTAAACTCCCCACTTGTCTCTACGCTCTTACAGCACGCGAGACGCTGTGGGATGGAGAAAAAGGTCGCTGAAGAGGTTTTTGGAGGCGAAGAACTGACTGCTGAACAACTAACAGTTCGGCAAGTCTTTTCAAAAACTTCAGAGAAGTCCGATAGTAAACGAGAAGACCTGTCTGTGTTAATCAAGAAAAACATTCTGTCAATGTTACCAGAAGACTTCATGGATGATGCAATTGAGTTGAAGTTTAGTAAACTTGTCATCTTCGAGGCGGGAGAACATTTTCAAGTGCAAGAGAGTTCTATTCGTAATCCGCACCACAGGGCGACGTTGTTAATCGAGGTCTATAGCGAGCACACAGGTGGTGAGGTGATTCTCGAGAATGAGGGAAACAGAGTTGGATGGAAACTATCCTCATGTTCCGAAACTGGAATTGATACGAAAGAAGGGGAAGATGATGAGCAATTGTCTCGCAAGAAGGCTAAAGTATCAAAAGATTTGAGGTGGCTTATATTTGACAGTACTGTTAATCATCAGATCGAGGAAGTGACGTCAGGAGTTTGTATGATGCTTCAGTTTGACATTTATGTTCATAGAGCAGAAGAAAATCCTAACGTTGATGATCGTGTTGAAGCTCGAATTTTAAAAGACCAAGAGGTTGGGAAAAATAATAACCATCCATTTGTTGCGGATGATGAAGAGATGAACGATATTTTCGAGCTTTCTGAGCCTATTGAGACGAATAATCTTGTGCTTCCAAGAAAGCGATTATTACAAAAGTTTGTTGAGAAACTTTCGGGAAAGGTTATGTCTAACCACGCGATAGCTATTCCTCTTTATTTTTTGTATACTTCTCAAATTATCACTCCAACGATGTTAAAGCCCTTAGATCATTTCCTCTTCCAAACCATTTTAGAGACAGGGAGATTCAAGATTGCACTCGAACCAATTGAACTTATATCATTTTATGATGGTGATCCGGGGTATAACTGGTATTATAAAGTTCATCTTGATGATTTTCCTTGGGTGCTGTATTCGATGAATGGAGAAACTAGTTCTATAACTGAGTCTGAGTTACCTGAATGGCCTCTGAAAATGAATTTAAGCTACATTTATACAGGAAAGGAGGCATCAACCATGGTTGGACAAATTTCATCTATTGATGGGGTAGGTCAAAGCTACCAGGAAGGTGAAAATCATTACTTAATTGGTGCTATGATTATTATGATGGCCTGAGAGTTCATCCTATTTTCATCTACGCTCAGGTTCGTGTTTAGTGAGAGGGATTTGGATTGTAATGTTTTCTAACGTACAATATTATTTAACACAAAAATATCCAACTTTTGCTCTCAAACTTTATTATTCTTATAGATCGTAAGCTTATCCATTCCAAACCCCTTCCTCTACAATGTTTATGCTTTCATAAAGTATGCATATGCTTAAAATTCCTTGCTTTTTCCGGGAAATCTGAAAGGATCGTTTCATTTGAGAAGATAATACAACCACTTGAATGAGATGCAATAAAACGAATAATAAATGATGATTTCTCGACTTCAAGCAGTAAATCATACAATAAAAGAATCAACACATTCTGTTTTACAATGTCTAAGGTCATTTTTACCTGCATATATTCAAATAGAATTAGATAATCCTTCTTTCCCTCCTGGAGGAATGTTAACGGGGAAAGTTATTCTTATTATTAATTCTTCAGAACTTTATGTTGATAAATTAACCATGAGAATGACTGGATTTGAATATACTTACATTTCCAAGACACCAGGTGAAGCTGGAAGACCACATACCTGGGCATCCACCACTGATCCTGTTTTAGATTTTTCCTGCCCATTACGACATTATCGCGATGGATTCATCGAAAAAGGACAGTATGAGATTCCATTAGAATTAGAATTACCAGGGAATATCCCTAATTCTTTGGTGATCGTCAAAGGAATTCATTTTTGTCGTATTTTGTATTTCCTTGAAATAAGATTAACTCGCACAGGTTTTCTATCATTAGATGTTGTCAAGAAAATACCAATCGTCATTAAAGGATATAAAGATAGTGATATAGAACCTAATACACTACAACAAGAGGTAGTACCTGTCCCTTACTACTCTACCCTTCATCGCTATACCTGTGGTATGTTTGGAGAAGGATTACAAGGTTTCTTATACCTTGGATTATATTTAGATGATGCTAATGTTATAGCAGGTAATGATTTAACAATTAGTTTTATGGTACAAAATAATACCACAGAGAAGATACATCAGATAGGATTATACCTAGAAGAGAATCTTTACTTCACTGCTGAAGAAAAACATAAAGAATTTACTAAAGGATTCTCTTCACTTATCTTTACACCAAATCCAAAGGCTAAATCAAATATACCTTCATTATCTTCTTTACCATTTGATTTAACACCAATCGATCAAGCTGATATCTTCCAACACAAGAAGGTTCTTCCAGGCAAGCTGTCAGTGGAGGAATTAAACGATCGACTCAGAGATAATTACTGCACTGTGAAGCTACGAGTAAGGAAAAATACAAAGCCATCCAAGGAAGGTGGTTTAATTCGAATCAGACACTTTGTTGTCTTACGAGTGAATTCAGTCGAGACATACGTCACTTTCACTGTATTAAATCCTGTATCAGAAGAAGATATCATTGAAACAAGTGACCAAAATATAGAAGTTGAAGATAAACCATCAGAAGAAGAAAGAGTCGAGGAAAGTGAAGAAAAGATTCCTAATGATGAAAGAGAGTTCGCTTAATGAATAAGGAAGTGATTAATATGATGAAATTATTAATATCACATTAATAGTAATAACACATATTAATACCATTTTTATTTGATTTTTTGTTTATTTTTTATTATTTTTTTCTCTTTTTTTCTTCTCTCATTAACGTTTTTTCGTGATCATGTTACAATGACATTGTTCCTAACTCAAGTTAGCGATATTCTTCTATGATATAGAATAGTAAAGCTGAAAGACAATTTTGACCTCTTCTAAGATTTCAAATAATATTAATAAACTCATACATCATATCATATCATATTATATCCTATCATCATCCTCTTACTTACTACTAGTTAGTACATACATCACACTGATAGAGGTCATTACCCTGTAAAATAATAACAGCTGCAAAGATATTCAATTGATTGGTTTATTGGTTTGGTGTTTTATCTTACAATGCTTTAGATGTGAGAGGATTCTTATGATGGTTATGATTATGATGATGACGTCGATATGACTTATAAAATACACTCATACCTTTCTTATAACTCTCTAACTACAATCGCTCTATGATCAAGTATGCTAATAACATTACTATCTTCATGATAATAGAAATAATCATCGCATAAAACAAACAAAAGAAGCAGACGAAGAAAGCATAGACGATGGACAGAGGGCAATCCAAAAGAAAAAGAAGAAACAAACAAAGAAGATGTTAGTATATGTTTTATCCTTGATTAATCGATAATGAACATGCTTGAAGAAGAGGAAGAGGAGAGAAGAAGAGTGAAAGAAACGAAGATGAAACGAATGAAATGAAAACTATATCATAAATATTTTCATTATTCAAAGAACTGAGAGAACAATGTTTCATTACTAAAAGAGGAAATAATATCTGATGAGTGATAATCTGAAGTAGAGAGTCGTACGATGTGTCTGTATTATGAAGATGAAATGAATGTTGAGAGAGGAGGAGGAGAGGGAGAACGAAAAAGATAATAAATAAGAGAAGAGAAGAGAAGAGAAAAATGACAATACGAAACTAAAAGAATGAGAGAAGGAGAGGAAGAGATGATAGAGGAGAGAGGAGGGGATGATTTTTAATTGTCATCATCGTCACCCATCAATGCTTTAGCAAGCATACACTGCATTCCCACGACTTCAACGTCATCACCATCGATAAACTTTCCTTTCAGAGGACGATCGTAATAGGGACTAATCACATCCTCTTGATAGGCAGGAGACAGTAAATCCTCCTCCACCGCCTCACTGTCATCATAGCTCTTACTATCATCACGATTTCCTCGTGAATGCTGATAATGCCGTTGATTGCGATCAGTGACCAATGATTTATATAGATGAACATCATCATCTTCATTTACAGCTAATGCATCAAAGCTTTCATCTTCCTCCTTTAAAAGAGCTTCTTTAGCTTCATTTCTTCTGCCGGGGACAGGGGAAGCAGGTTTCTTTCTTCTCACTGTAACTGCTCTCTTCTGCTCCTCCAACCAATTAGATAAAGTATCTTGAAGGTCGTCAGCCATCTCTTCCACAACCAAGGAAAGATTGTTCGCCACTGGTGTTGGTTCATCGCGGGGAGCATCTCCTCCTCTACTGCGACTGTTGCTTCTTGATCGATCCTCTGACGCACTCACTAACTTGCTCTCAGTGCCTGAAGGACGCCGCTCCTTCCCACTGGCTGAGACAGGAGCAGCAGCATTGGCCTTCTCTCGAGCCTCAATCTCAGCTCTGCTTCTCATAGGACTTCTACGACCACTTCTACTTTCTCCCACAACACTCAAGTTTTCTGCCTCCCTTCGTCGCATCGGAGAGACTTCTCGTGGTTGAGACCGACGATTCTTCACTTGCAGTTGACGCTGTTCTCTCAGCTTTGTTAATACCTCTCTTGCTTGTTGACGAACCTCTAATTGGGATCGTCTCTTATATTCAATTCTTTTCAAAATTTCTCGATTATCTTCCTCTTCTTCACCTCGTTCATTTCCAACAGCGAGGAAATCATTGCTACCGAAGTCTTCAACATCACTATTGCTATTACTATTCCCTTCTTTCGCATCTCCATCTCTTCTATTGCCGTAGCGTTGACTAGGAGGCGTCTTATCAATATTGGAAGGAGGTTGGATGCCACGAGCTTGGAAGATCTCTGATGCTTCTACTGGAGGACCCCAACCCTTTTTCACCGGACGATTTTGATTACTATTTGTTTCTTCTGTGTTTGAAGGTTTTCTTTGATGCTTTGAGTATTTTTGATCAGCAGAACCGACGTCATTCACAGGAGCAGCAACAGGGACATCGCGAACTTTAACATTCTTCGCCTCAACCCGATCACTGTTGATATCAATATCAAAAGCAATAGCTTTAGGTTTCTGGTTAGCTTCTGATCTTCTTCTTTCTTCTCTTTGTTGTTCTATGGCTTGTTTCATCTATAGTTGATAGTCAATAAGAGTGAGTGTATAAGCATTGGCTTTGATTTAAATTTACCTGTCTCTCCTTCTCAGCAATCTCTCGTTCTTTCTCCTTTTCACGTTGAGCCTTTAACATGGCAATACGTTGTTCTGGATTTAAACCAACAAGATTGTCGTTGTCGGAAGGGTGGTTGTGGTTATTAGTAGAATATTCGCTATCACTTGGTCTTCGGCCGCCTAACATCATAATTAAAATTAAAATTAAAATGAAATGATAGAATAAAGATACAATACCTTGTCTCAAAGGAACAGCATTTCCAGGATCATAACCTCCTCGTTCATAGGATTCAACTCTCATTTTCACTGCTTGAGCTGCAGCTCTTCGCTCGAAGTATTCTCTAATAATGAAATAATTATGATATATATTCAAGAACACAGACAAAAGTCGTACTCACCTTCGCGCATATTCGCTATTACTCTCATAGTTCGAGGTTTGCTGTCTTTCAGCTTGAATTTCTGCTAAACTTTTTACTCTTCCTCCACCAGCGGCTGCTCCTCCCCCGACAACCACGTTACTAGGTTGATTAGAATTCTGACGTTGGAATGGATTAACTCGTGGTGCTTCTGAAACTTGTCTTGCTCCACCTCCCCCACCAGCTGCTCCTGCTCTAGCAGCAGCGATAGCAGACTTCGGACTCAGAGCTCTATTGTTATTCGTAGAGGGAACAGCACCTCTTTGCTGCACATAGTTATCAGCTTCTTTACCCTCATAGACTTTCATCTCCTCTCCTGGCTTTCGATTACGAGGCTGCTGTTGATTATTCATCATTTCTTGTCGTATTTTACGAACTTTTTCTCTTGCATCCTCGCTTTTCTCTCCTTTAGATTGAGCTTCTTTCTCCTTCCCTCGTAGTCGTTCAATCTTATCGTCAGCTTCATCAGGATCAATGGATACACGACTTTGAGGAGCTTCGGGTAATGCAGGAGCACCACCAGTACCAGATTTAAGAGTAAAAGACAATAATCGGCTAATGTGATCTTTAATAAAATCAGTTCGAACAATTTGACTAACTTCAGGTCGTTGATCGGGGTTCTTTAATAATAATGACTTACACAGTGAAACCAAGGTATTGCTATAACGACTTTCAAGTTTTGAATAAGAAGGTTCTGCTGAACAAATTCTGTGGACTAATGCAGGTAAGGAATTTGCTTGAAAAGGCATTTCTAACGCAAGTAATTCATATAAGACAACACCTAATGACCACACATCTGATTTCCTTCCATATGGTTTAGATTCACAGATCTCTGGACTAAGGTAATAGGGTGTACCAATCTGTGTTCTAGCTTGATCATCTGTTGCATCAAGTACTTTGGCAATACCAAAATCACCTAGTTTTACCATACCTTTCTGCGTTAGGAAGATATTCTGTGATTTTAAATCACGATGTAATATATTCGCATTGTGAACATGTTTTAATGCTAAACATATTTGTACAAAGATTCTCATAATTTCATCTTCATGCCAATATTTACCTTCAGTTTTCTTTTTCTGGATTGCTGATGTTAAATCACCACCATCAGCATGTTCCATTACTATGTATAGCTTTGAGTTTTCAACAAAACTTTCAATATAACTGGTAATATTGGAGTGATTCATTTGATGTAATACCTCGGCTTCATTTTTAGCTGATTGTTGTTCTTGTGGTTTTAAATGTCCAATCACGATTTCTTTTATTACAAATTTTTGTATTGGATCAGCACGTAATTCTACTAAGATTGCTGCACCATATGAACCTTTACCTAAATACTTTACTTTACGATATTTTTTTAATTGTGACATTTTTCTTTCATTCAATGGTAAGTTATGAAGTTAGTTGGAGGTAGGTAGGTTCTAGTGGAAAGGCTTTTGTTCTTTAATCTATGATTGCATAACGTTACTCTCAGTGAATTCGAGGAAAATACAAAAGATATCTGTACATACCTGAGTTATGGAGCAATTTATTCCTCTATTTTTTTCAACCAATCACAGTCAAAGGTCGCTGACAAAGAGCAATGCGCGAGTATGAGAGTTTAGACCGGAAAAAACAAAAAATAACTGTTTGTGCTTGATCTCTGTCAGGGTGGGAATTCCCCAATTTTCCATTTTGCATGTTTTCCCCATTTTCATCGTTTATTCGATCGTACTCGTCCTGAATGAGTTAAACTTACAAATTTATCAATCCAAATCAAAATTGATGAATGTTAAAAAACAAAAGAATGAAATAAAGAGAGCAAATAATCATCCATTGGAGAAGAAAAAAATTTTCATGCACATAATCACTATAAAGGCCAGCCACATAGATTCCTACTTACTATGACTTATTAAAAGAGAACCCCAGCATCAGCAAAGGAAAGAGAGATCGACAGACAAAATAACTGAGGGGCAAAATTTCAATTTCTTATCTTTTGAACTTACTTAAGCTTTGACCACCGAGTTTTGTAAAGCTAATTCACCATCATCCAAATAACTCGATTCATTGGCGACAGCAAGCTCCGTGCTTGTTTGCTTATTTTGGCTTGCTGGTATACCTTGAATATTTGCCACTTTTCTTAATGGGCGAAATGGCACTCCTCTCTTGGAATTACCACGTTTTAATCGCACCCAGAACTCATCCTCACTCCCAGCAGAGAGATGGAAGAAGGTCTTGCGAAAAGCTGATTTCTTTGTTCCGATTATTACAAAGATGCCAGAATACAATCCATCATCAACTTCCACCTAAAGAAAAATCGTTTATGAGGAGTGAATAGTTACGATGAGGATGATTGCTTACCTGCCATCCGAGCAATACATCAGGATTATTAATCGATTCCTCAACAACAATTCGACGCTGTTGTAAAGGAATATTAGAAGTATCAATAAATTCTAATAATTGAGGAGTAATTGCCGCAACATCATTCACTTGAATGGTTGGGCATTGAAGAAGAAGATTCTTTGTTGGAGGAGCGAATACACTGCGATTGTTTAAATCAGTATTCTCATCATATAAAGGATTAGCAGACTTTTTCCCTGTTGAATATAAACTTGATTTCATCGGATTACTCGCCCAGAAATTGGTACTATCACGAGCAATGACAGGTGACATATCATTCGCATTACGTGGAGTAAATTCACGACGAATTTGTAAATTATCTTCAGGACGATGCTCAACAAGTAAATCTTTTTGATTATTATGATATGTACTTGTTTCTCTTTCAAATTTATCTTGTTGTTCCTGACGATTTGCTAAGATTGCATTTACATCTTCAAAAGGTTCAAAATCCGTGAAAATCTTTAAAGGACGACGAAAGCATTGTCTTTCATCACCTTGATTCGTAATCTGTAAATATTGTAACACTAATGTCTTTAAAGAGGAAAGAGTATGATTTGGATCTCCATTAGCGTTAGGTGGTGAGTTAATCGTAATATTCCCCGTCCCATTTGCATCACCTAAAGAAACTCCAAGAGTACGAGCTAACTGGGTTTCAATTAAATTTTCGATAAATTTAATTGATAAATCAACTAAACTTTGATTCACATGTTTAGTAAACCATAAATCCCATTGATCACCAATATTCATATAAACAATAGTACTCTTCTCTAAGTGAGGGAAAGGAATACGTGGTACCATACCATTTAAATCAGGATGAGCATAAGAAGTTTCTTTCAATTCAAATAAATGTAAATCTTTCCAATTTTTTGGTGGAATAATAATACCAATAGAAACTGATGAGTTTTCAATGTTTTTACGTCTTTCCGTTGCAGTGAGTTTATTACTATAAACAGAGGCATCAATCTCGAAAATATCCAGTAATGCTTCAAGTAAAGGGTTTGCATCATCTTGCTCATACACAATTGGGATTGTTTTCGTGTGTGGATGACCATAATCACGTGTCATGACATCAATTCCAAGTTCTTGAAGAAGTTGAGAATCTTCCTCACTGCATTGACTACCAACCCATCCCAACACTTGGGTTTCACTATCAATTAAAATTAAGAAAGCAGCATTGCTTGAAAGTGAGCGGTAGGTTGGCACTTGACGTTGAACGGTTGCTTTGTAGATGCGATATAAAGTTGGTGGGATTACATCAGTTGGCTCATCACTTAGATCTGCCGAAGGTTGATGACGCTTTAAAAAATCTTCTGTTGGATCCATCTGCGATCAAAGTACTCAGAGAGCAAAGTATTTAAGAGGCAAGGATTACGGATGAAGGGAGTTGTTTGCTTTGTGTGTATGAGAAGATTTGCAGCGGTTGATCCGTTGTGGAAAGCGCTTTTTGCCATCGCGTAAAATAACAGTGTAAATTTACGTCGGAATAGTTGGATGGTAGAATTGATATTGAGCATTCATGGACATTTTTAAGACATTAGCAGCAGGTGCGAAGTTTCAAAAGGATAAGACGAAGCCTTTGGCTGATCTTTTTCGTGGTTTTTCGTCAACAACGTCTTCTTCATCTCAAGAAGATGATGATTTGAACTTCTTCCGTGCACCAAAACCTAAAGAAGGTAATTATTCCATATATTTTCTATGCTTCGATATTTAGTTACTTGACTTAGATTCTAACGGAGTTAAACAAGAAAAAGCGAAGAAGAGGCCTAGAGAGGAGCCTAATGAACCTTCCGATGAAAATACGAATAATTTCGATCGTGAAGATGAATTGAACGCCTTCAGAAATCGCCTTAAAATTAAAGTTAAGGGCGAAGCAGTCCCCAATCCTTGCCCAACTTTCCACGAAATGAACATATCGAAATCTATCAAATCAGTCTTATTGCATAATATTGAAGAGTCACGATGGAAGGAACCAACACCAATTCAAATGCAAGCCATACCTGCTCTCATCCAAGGACGAGATATACTCGCCTCTGCTCCTACAGGTTCAGGAAAAACTGCTAGTTATCTTATTCCCGTACTTTCTCGTCTAAATGAAAGAACATCCTCTAATAAGAATGGTATTCGTGTTTTACTTCTTGCTCCTACAAAGGAATTAGCTGATCAAATCTTTCGTGAATTACTTCGACTGACGACAGGATTTAGTAAAAATTTTAAAATATGCAATTTAAAGAAAAATATTATGAACCGTGCAATCAACGACGAGGTAAGTAAACGCACTTTCCAACAGGTTAATGTCAATAATGTCATGGTTTTAGGGAAAATCAACGTTCAATAAATTTCAAATCTTAGTCGCCACCCCTTTAAGATTAGTATCATTAATTCGTGCCAATGCGATTGATCTGACGTCAGTCGAAAGCATTGTGATGGACGAAGCAGATAAACTATTAGAACTTGATCGTAGCAAACCATCCAAAGCAAATGATGACGACGATGAAGATGACAACGAAGAAGAGGAAGGACAGAAACGAGAAAGATCATCATTTTTACAACAAGTTGATGAAATCCTTGCTCAATGTCCATCACCATCAAACCTTCAACGTGCTTTATTCTCTGCCACTATAGGTCCATTCGTCAGAGAATTAGCTTCTGCCTTCTTAATCAATCCAATTGAAGTTTCTATTGGTATAGAGAATTCTGGTGCATCGACTATTAATCAAAAGTTAGTCTTTGTTGGACGTGAAGATGGTAAATTCCTAGCAATCCGTCAATTAATACAACAAGGTATTAAACCACCTGTGTTAATCTTTGTTCAATCTATGGAACGTGCAAAAGATTTATTTAAAGAATTAATATTTGATGGTATTAATGTTGATTTTATGCATTCTGGTAGATCAGCATATCAAAGAGAAGAAATTATTCGAAGATTTCGTATTGGTGAGATTTGGGTGTTAATATGCACTGATCTGATGGCGAGAGGTATTGATTTTAAAGGAGTTCAGATGGTGATTAATTACGATTTACCATTAACGCCAGTTAGTTATATTCATCGTATTGGACGAACAGGTAATAATATTACTAAAGTATTGTGTGGGGAGAATGTCTAATGATTGTTTGTGAGTATAGGAAGAGCTGGAAAACAAGGAGAAGCAATCACTTATTTCACAGAGCAAGATATCCCCAGATTAAGACCGATTGCGAATGTTGTAAAGCTTTCTGGTTGTGATGTTCCTGATTGGATGTTGGCAATTAAACAGGTAAGACTAGCTCAGCGATCGATATAACTCCCTCACCTTTGTTTTTGAATAGCTGTCAACTAAGAACAAAAGGAAACTAAGAAATCATGCCCCAATGAGAAGAAAGATAACTAAGAAAGTGTTCGAAGAGAAGGGCGAGTCGAATGACAATGACGGTGATGATGGTGACAACCGAGAGAAGAAAAGAAGTAACAAGAAAAGAAGAAAAACTTAAATTCACTTTGATGATTATTCATATGTAACCGTAAAAAGATAGAATTCACTCATAGGCTTTTCTTTCTCTTATTATGGGAACAAAAGACGAACAACAAAAGGAAATAATAAGAGTCATTGGCTTCATTTACTCATTGTGAATGTATGCATCGATTGGGAAATCTGCACTACATATAACCGATTGCAAGTCTGTTACTGACGTGCAAACCCTCTAAATTTATAATTGATCCTTGTGCACAGCCAATTCATTTAAAAATACGTCTGGATCTCTTACCAAGACACCAAAATGGGCAACATCCACAGCAAGCGGCGGCAATGCCTATTGTATATATATTCCGCAGGTATAGTTGAAACTCGATCGTAGGCAGTTTGAATTGCGATAGCGCGTGAAAGAACATGTCCAGTTTTTTGTGACTTTGATTACCCAGTAAAATCACAAAATAAAAATACATTAGAGTCAGAAAGGAACTGAGACTAGTTTCGTCACACTGTGATTCAGGAAAATGAGACTAGGAATCTCCAGTGAGAAGAAAAAAGAGAAGAAGAGATCAGATTAAATAAGATTGTGTAAACTAAATTGTCGCAAAGACTCGAAAAACATATTTATTTTTGCAGAAGATTTAATTTATTTACTGGTTCAAATAAGTTGAAGGAAAGATAATGAAGATTATGCATCGATAGAAATATCTAATGTAGAGACTACTTCTTGCGAAACTCCTCGTAAAACTTTGACATTCAAGCCCTCTTGATTTAAGGCAATGCTAACAACTAACGACTCTTCCTTTGTTTCTTCAGTCAATGTAACGACGACTTCACCTAATGCTATTATTGGATCGGCAGCCACTACAGGAGCTAATTGCAAACTAAAAGAAGCCTCCAAGACACCAGCAGGTAATTGAACAGGTAAATCATACTTTGCTGGTAAAGGAGTATTCGCTGGGAAGATAACCGTGCTATCAGTATTATTGGAGATAAGAATTGAACGAGAAAGAGCAGGTACTTTTGTCTTTTGAGTTGGTGCATTATCCAATAAATCCTATTGAGATCAGCATAACAATCATAAGATAAATGATGTCAGATCTCTGAGGGTTAACTTACCAATTCAAACAAATGTTTTCCATGAACCGCAGCACCAATAGCTTGAGCTTCGGATGTTTCAAAACGAACTTTAGGGAAATGTGAATTAGGGAAAGTACTTTTTAATAAAGAATGAATTTTAGGCATAGCAGATGGACCACCAGCTAAACATATTTGTTGAATACTAGATGCATCAATAGAACATTGCTGTAATAGATTATTAATTAAATTTTTAAAATGTATAATTGGTATAGATAATAAATCTTCAAATCTAGCACGTGAAATTTTAGATGAATAATCAATACCTTCGCATAATGAATCAATATCAATCATTGCTTCACCACCAGTTGATAATGTTTTCATTGCTTGTTCACATTCACGTGTTAATCTCATCATTGCTCTTTTATTATCATTACATGGAACTTTATGTTTACGTTGAAATTCTTTTGCACAATAATCAGCTAATAATTTGACGAAAATTTTACCGGAGACATCAGTTGTTGATAATGTATGCACTGGGACAATAGCGCCGGAACTAACATTATAAACTGACACAGTACATCGGCTCCAACCTAAATCAACGACTAATGTACGGGATGCACCAGTATTTGGATCATCAAAACCATAAGCAAGTAAAGTAGCAGTACTATCGTCAATAAAACTCTTAATACGGATGCCGCCGGCTTGTGCTGATTCGATGTAACGCTTCTTTGTTGCCTCATCTAATGGTGATGGAACAGTGACAACTGCTTCACGAATAATTTTACCTGCTTGTTGTTTCACTTGATTATGAATGTTACGGAAGAAAAGGGAGTTAACTTCTTCAACGGTTAAATCTCTTTCTAAGACAGGGACAGTGCAATGTGTTTGTTCATGATTAAAAAGAAGTGATCGAACTTCATCAAATGTGTTATTGGTATTCTTATGTTGTTGAGAGACAGCAGAATGACCTACAATAGTCTCTTCACCACGAAATGCAACAACACAAGGGATGGAACGAAAGCCTAAATCGTCTGCAAGAACCTCAAGTAAGTTCTTATCATCATACCAAACAGCAATGGAAGCTGAATGTGATCCTAAATCGATACCAATAACAGTCATGGTTATGGAATTATGTTGTTTCTGGTAATTAAAGTGTAAAGACCAATCAATGCAGAAGAGAAAGTTTATGAGTATGGTGACGAGTGAATGGAAGATGGTAGGGGATGAAAAAACTCACTATTATAACTTATTGAAAGTCGATAATTAATATTTATAATAAAATCGATATTTGTAAAAACGGAATCTTCGAATTTAGAAAAACGATTGACAAACGGTTCATTTTTGAATGAATTGGTAGAGAATTAGAACAAGTAAAGCTTGTTTTTATTGCAAAGAAGAATGAAGAGAGGAAGAGAGGATGGACATTTGAGCAAAGAAGAATATGAATGGCATCATGAGCAGAGCTCGAGCACTGGGTCGCGTTTGGCTGATAACGTGAGATCATTTCTTCTATTGCTTGATTGATATTGCTAACTTTCTTCCGTTTCTCGCAGTTAGCAACTCCTGGAACAATAAAGGAACGCAGAATCATTACTATTTCGAGAAAGGATAAGAAAGAGAATTTTACCAAGCATCTATTCACATTAAATCAATCATTTCATAACTGGATAAAAGAACAACTCGATGCTGATATTTATGCTGATCTAACGGAAGGATTTCAGGTAGAATACCTCTCTCATTTCTTTAATTTAACCTCTGAACCCTTTTTAGGACTATGTGGACTATGTTTCCGCCTTAGAAGATCGTTATCTTAGGGTATACGGTGAAGTTCTTTCCTTTGGCACAGGTGACTGCGGTCAACTGGCGCACGGCACAGAAAAAGATGAAGATTTGATGGTTCGGTACCCTCGTATCGTATACTCTCTAAGAGATAAGAAGGTTTGCGGTATTGCATGTGGTGGATTGCATAATGCTGTCTTCACTGAGCAAGGTTTAGTTTATACCTGGGGTTGTGCAGATGATGGGTCCCTTGGAAGAAGTGGTGATGAGAATCTCCCTGCATTGGTTGAGGTGAGAAGGAGTTACTACGCTTCGTTTAGTACTAATGTAAAGGCATAGAGCATCGCGAATGAGACGATCATCGCCATAGCCTGTGGTGATGGTCAGACTATTGCTGTTAGTACGAAAGGAGAAGTTTGGGGATGGGGTAGTTACAAAGATAAGGAAGGAAAGAAATGGTTTAATCCATCACCAGATGCTAAAGATGCAGTCAAAGACATCAAGAAACAACAGAATGATCCGATTAAAATCGAATCATTGAAAAACATCGTTGATGTTGCTTGCGGTGCATCGTTTAATCTGGTAAGGATTTCTCCTCTCTTCCTTTTATACCTATTTTTCATTGGCCTATTATAGGTGAAAAGTTCTGACGGTAAAGTATATTCATGGGGTATTGGTGAAAGCGGTGAATTAGGTCGTTATACACCACCATTAAAGAAGGAAAGTGTGAATGGAGAAGAACCGCAATATGATCTTCCTAATATCTTGAAATATCATATTACCCCAGGTCCAATGTATTATGATGAATGTCCTAGTATCACTGATCTTGACAACCATGATAGTCGTTTGAAGGTTGTTTCTGATGTGAAAGTGATTGGTTGTGGTTCTTACCATTCTATGGTCGTTGTAATGGGTGATTTGGTCTATTCATGTGGTTTGAATAATTATGGTCAGTTAGGATTAGGCGATACAAATCTTCGATATTATTTTAATGAAGTTGAATTACTCTCCTCAAAGAGAATCATCTCTTTACAAGGTAACAAACAAATAAAATCTTGACTTTTATCATTCTGATATGAACGAATTGATTTGTGTAGGTGGAATGCACCATTCTTTGGTTTTGAGTGCTTTTGGCGATTTATATGCCTTTGGAAGAGGTGATTCAGGGCAGTTAGGAAGTAATGACGTATCTATGAAAGCAGCTGGTGATTTCTCTGATAAGCCTGTCAAGCCTACAGTTCCTGCCGGTATTAAGTTTGTTGGTATCGGATGCGGTGGTAATCATAACCTCGCACTCACAGAGAAAGGAGAAGTTTACACATGGGGTTATGGCGATATGTCTGCTCTTGGACATGGTAAAGATGATGATGAACCTTTACCAAGAAAAATTAATTTCGAGAAAGCAAAAATAAAGAATATTCGTGTAACTCAAGTTGCAGGTGGAGGACAACACTCTGTGATTATAGGAGAAGTGAAAACAATATAAGCCAAAAGATAGTATTTTTTTCTTCTTCTTCTTCTTCTTCTTCTTCTTCTTCTTCTTCTTCTTCTTCTTCTTCTTCTTCTTCTTCTTCTTCTTCT